>CAUJRU010000245.1:600000-1102411 GCA_963277665.1 Viscum album | reverse complement strand
TAAATGTCATCAATAATCATAAGAGTGCATAAGTGAATGATGAATTAATAAAAGTGTATGTGTTAATAATACAAGAACTCATACCCATCAGTACATGTACCACAAAATATAAAAACATGGAAAAGACAAGAGTAATTAGAATCAATGATATCAATATCTGTAACACCCCGAGCTTCCATGATACGCTTCTCATTCAATAATGCAATAGCTTGCATTGTACGCAACTTCGAGTTCTAAAACACCGCGACTAATCAAAGTAGCCATTATGAATAGTAATAACCACTTTTTAAAATTATATACATTTTATATTTCAAAACGGACTTCATTTTTGTATTCGTAATATCGAAATTAGCCCATGTTGAATTTTTTGTAATTTTCTAAGAACTTCCAATTTTTTATGAATAGTGAAAAATACTTAAAAACAACTTTTTTAATCAAAATAATTTATAGTGATAAATTATACTATTGAGTGGTTTTAAAGTATAATTAGAATATATTTTTACCATTTTATCCAATGGTGGTCATTAGAATTAATTTAACATTGAAATTGGACATAAACAATTGCCAATCTTTTGATATAAATTGTTTCTTAAAAACACGCTATCTGTCGTGACAGCGGGAAATAATTATAAAATTAATTAATTCAACTTATATGTTTGGAATTTTTTAAAATAGACATCATTTTTGAATTCGGAATATCAATTATAGCTTAGGGTGAAATTTTGACATTGTTCTGAAAAACTTCAATTTTTGATGAATAGTGGAACCACTTAGTGGTAGTTAAATAACTGATTTTTCGTTTAAATGAAATATTACCACTTCTGTGTTTTGATTTTCAAAAATCTGACATACATGGTTGTCATTAAGAAGTAAAATGTGGTTCAATGAGATTAAAATAATTTTTGGTGAATAGTAACTTTTAAGTTCTTAATCGCGATTAGAGGTAATTAGTGTAGTTCAAGGTAAAAATAATGTTTTAATAATATGAGATGAGATTGACACATGTCCTACCATAATTGGATGTGCCATGGACGACCAAGAAAATCCATGGGTCAACTTGGGGACCCCATGGAGCCAATTTAGTTGGAAAATGACATAAATACCTTTTATTTAATGTTAAAGTAAAAAATCACACAAACATGAAATGTTTTACTAAACCAATTTTTACATGGGGTTATACAAGTCACATTTTTGACTATAAATAGTCATTGGAAATCTAAAAATATTTCCTACATCATTATATATTTTTTATAATATTTAGACATTAAATAAATTAAATTATGTATGACATCATTATGATGCAGCAATGACCTCATTATTTAACGATTTTAATAAAATGAAAAGATAATGTACAATCCAAGGCTTACACTTGTCCAAAGACTATTGGATGGGTAGATTTAGAACCATTTTCACCTTATCCAGTAATTATATAAGTGTGGGACCTTTAGAATCTGAAAATCATTCTATAATAATGTAAACTTTCCTTTAATTCCAAGAGTGCCCCTCCTCTCCTCTTATAAAAGGCCCCCACCTCTACCACCTCATTCACACTTTCAAGCCTTTTGGATCGGCCAAACTCTGCCCAAATACTCTCCCAACTTCCCCCTCTTACTCCTAGAAGCCTCACTTTGGTCATAACACTTCCCAAGGAATCCTTTGGCTGAAATCAAAAAGAGTTACCCGATTTTGAGGTAATGTCTTCTCTAATGTCATTTTGTTTTATTTTGATTCTCCCACCCCATAAACTCTTTTTATTCATTTCTTTTGTAACAAAAGCAGTATACTCAATATACTAGGATGTTGTTATAAGAAGGATTCGAGCTACACTTACACACACCTACATCTAATGGTTAAAGAACATACGGTTTCTGTGGATGGCAAATTTCTGCCTCACGAAACGATGATTGTTCAACACTCATATAACACCTTAAAAGGTGTCCATTAAGATGTCACTATATTTATATATGATATATAATATGTTTATGTTTTACATATGCTTCTGTATTTTTCATTTATGGCATACCTTTATGGTTTCCATTATGGGTAAACGCTATATTTTCATTTTAGGAAGTGCGGACTACCGCCCCCTCAAAGTGATTTGAATCGTTAATACCATATGTAGGATGTATAAAGGATGGAGTAAATGGTATTATACACTATATTATACTGTAATTATATTATACCTTTATATAATTATGATTTCATTCCATTAAATACGAAATAGAAATGAAAGTAGCGTTCATGCGTACGTACGGCTTACCGTCTCCATGAACGGTGCATTTCATTACTTACCTTTAAATGTTACACAATATTATAAATGAATGTATATACTGGATATATATATATGACATCTAAATCATGAATATAATTCTGGAGATAATGGATATTCTACCACATAAACAACTTGTAATTATAAGAAGTTTATTGTTGACTCAAGTACCAAAGATCGACAAAACGACCGTTATTAACTTAAATAATTACATAATGTTCATATCCTTGTAATAAGTGATATAAAAAGGATAATGAAATTGAAAATGGTTCTTAATAAGTTATATATTAACTCTAGTTTATTATTTAGGAGGTTAAATAACGGTTGAGTCAAGTCAGACACGAGGTAAGGGAACTTCTTAACCCAATTTCTATTCTTTGGGTTAATCTCCTACTTTCAAATTATGTCATGATATTATTATGTCCTATCTTGTACTTGTACTTTATTTATGTGTACTAATAGTGAATACACATAATAGATCTACTTTATTTAAAAAAAATGATCTTTTTAAGGGTCTTCGTCTCAATCTCCTTTCATTGAGGCATATTTTGTTTTATACACAACATTCTTTTATACGGTGTATAAACCCCTTTGACTTTTACATTTATTCAAAAGGAATATTTTTTATACGAAGCGTTTTACTAAATGAAAAAAAGGAATGTTTTTCTTGCCATACGTATGCGGCGACAACGACTTCTCCACCGCCGTGACCATTATTTGAGTTTTGGCTTCCTCTACAAGCCATAACTTTTTTTTAATGAAAAATAAATACAAAGTTTTAACTTTATTTTATTTTGGTATTGAAAATGGTTTTGAAAGTGTTTTTATTATATCAATGTGTTGTATTGATTTCTTGTGATTGAAATGGGGAAATGTTATGTTTCCTTTATGCATGTTTTATGTGATACGATTATGTTATGGTTTATGATATGTTTAAACCTATTCATATGAGGAATGCATTGGACTTAATAAGTGACGGGTGGAGCCCGCTACAGCTCCTCGATGCATCGGTAGGTCTCATGAGACAACTAGACGTGGAATTGGCCGAGGCCCTTTCCCAATTTGATTTGTGATTTTGGCCGAGGCCTTAATCATTTTAGACGTCTTGGCCGAAGCCTTGACAAAATCTTTCAGAATGTCTGGCATTATGCATTCCATCATTATGAAAGTGGTTATTGATATTGCATGTGATTATTTGACCAGTAGAATATCCATGTGAATAAGTAAATGGCATTATCTCATTTTACTTTTGCCATATTATGTTGAAGTTCATGTTTAAAAGGCTTTTGTTTTAGTTATACATTGCCTTAAATGTTGATATTTATTTATGAAAGCTTCCGCAATATTGTTATCCTTACTGAGCATCTGAGCTCACCCCTTTCAATGTTTTAATATTTTCCAGGATGTGAAGAAGTATTTTATGAATGACCTGCAGGGATAGTCAGAAGAGGATATGAGTGTGGACTATGAAGACTTTGTTATTAGTTTTTTACTTTATGATGTAATGTAACATTTATGAATGTATCTAGTGTTTCCAAGGCTACTAAACTAATCGGTATTTCAAGACTTGATCTTTTGTGATCATGCCAATGTTATGAAGTAATGCACCGAATCTGGGTAGCTGGGGTCGGGGCGTTACAGTTGGTATCAGAGGCAGTTTAGTACTAACCTTGGAAGCTATATTTAGATAAACTCTGATTAGAGCACATAGCCCGAAGATAGACTTTGAGGATTAGTATAGAAAAACTTCCTAGAATTTTGGTATTGTAGAGATGTTGTGAGTTTTCCGAGCAATACATCCCTGTCTGGATACGAGCAGGTAGAGGCAGCTCTGGCACAGATGTACCTAGGGGTAAAACCCGAAAACACCGCTTTAAGCTAGACTCAAACGGGAACTGGTGCACGACAACGGGCCTTGCTTTACTCTTGGTTACGACACCCCCGGGGGATATGATTTGGATAATTCTCATTTTCTTTATAAACCACTATGAAGGGTTATGAGTATATACTTCCTCAAAGAAAACATTTTTATGGATTATATCCATAAATAGTTCAATTTATGTAAAGTATCTTACAAGTATGGAATTATGTATTTTGATTTATAAACTAATATAGTTTATGCCATTGTTTAGAAATGGCGCCTAGTGGAAGGAATGGAAACCTTATCAATGCACGCACTCCCTGTAGGGATTTCCCTCCTGCTCAAGATAATTATTGTGGATCTGGAGATACAACTGGTGCTGATCAACTTATTACCATACTGGGACAACTCACTCAGGTTATGAATAATAACCTTACTCGTATGGAGCACCCTGATCCGCAACGTGGAGGATCAATGTTAGACCGCTTCATGAGGCAACAACCACCAACATTTAATGGGGGTACAAATCCGTTAGTAGCTGAGCAATGGATAAAATCCTTAGAGAAAATATTCCACGCCTTGGGGAGTAGCGAAAGGGAGAAAGTTATCATGGAAGTTTACCGCCTCACTGGAGATGCTGATCAATGGTGGTCATTGATTCAAAATACAAAGGAAGATGAAGAAGTATCAAGTATGGAATGGAGAGAGTTCAAAGAGCTTTTCCTAGAAAAATAATTTCCTCATGACCATCGAGCAGATATGGAAAGGCAATTTCTGAGTCTGAAACAAAAGGAGGATAAGAATGTCGCAAAGTATGAGGCCAACATTACAAGGTCAGTGAGGTATGCTGCAGATTATATACGTAACCCAAGAGGTAAGATTGATCGTTTCTTTGATGGGTTAAAACCATTTCTCCGTCGAGCTCTAGTATCACAATCTTTCTCAACATACGAAGATATTGTCTCATGTGCTATCAAGACAGAAAAGGAATTCTCTAAGTCTTATGACAACAAAGTAAAGCAAGAGAAGAAGAGAACGGTGGAACAAGATACGGATAAAGGGAAAAAGGGAAAGAAGGATTTTCCATTATGTGATAATTGTGGGAATAATCACCCTGGTACTTGCCTAAAAGGAATGGGAGTTTGTTATAAATGTGGAGAAAAAGGTCACCAGGCGCGTGATTGCAAGGGAAAGAAAGAGGCTATCAATATTGAATGCTACAATTTTAGGGAAACGGGGCATTATGCAAATGAATGTCCTAAGAGTCAGGGAAACTTACCTCAGAAACAGCCAAGGGATCAAGGACAATCTTATGCTGTTACTACAGTTGAAGCAGAATAACTAATGTATTGGTGCTTTTGGACTCATGGACTATATTATGGTTATTAGAATAATGTGATATATATATAAGGATTGTACTGCAGTACTTGTTGTTTCAGTAAGGTTTTAATATGATGAAGGTAATTATATTTTTAGTATGTGAAAATAAGAGAAACTTTACTTTGTTTGGGGAATCTGATAAATTGATTTTGGAATTAAGAGACCTTTTAGAGAAAGTTTGGAAAGAGGTATTTTGGATAACTATTAAGGTTGGGATGGATTAAGTTGATCTTTGGATAGTATTGTTTAAGGTAAAAACATTTCTGAAGATTATTTTTGGAATATTATAATACTATAGTTTTCGGAAAAGGACAACCTGCAGGGTGGGGCATAACCCGTCGCGTCGGAAAAAGCTGCAGGAATCGAACCCACAACCATAGTATGACATGCCTTTATTTCCTACAACTAGCCTACAGGAAGTCCCTGGTTATTACAAAATAATTTTACTAATCTAAATGGTATGTGTTAACATTTGGAACCTTATACAATTAGGATAAGTATAATATTTTTGAGTTCTATTATCTTTTTGAGTGAAAGATGAGTTGAAGTTTGAAACTCTAATTGTCAAGCATAAATATATATATACCTATCTCTTATTCAATGAATAAATTAATTCTTAAACTTTAGTAAAGGGATATTAAAACAAAAAAATGTGTTATCCTCATACCTTATGTCTTGTTGAACTGATGATATTTTAAATCAACATAGATTGAAGTCTTTGAGGCCCTCAATTTGACAGTTGATTGTGATTGATGGCCACAATCACTCCCTACATATATTTACGTTTTCCCCCAATTATGCGTCTCTAATTGCCACCAATGTTCTCCTTATCGAGATCATAATTTGGTGGTGACTTTCTTATTTCCATTTCCCTCTTATTAAGGCTAAATTTTATTAACCTTATTTCCGATGTGGGTTTTCCACAAAGGTATTTTCTATTTTCAACCTTTTATTTTCAAAGAAAAATATCAAATTGCGAGGATGCAATTTATTGAAGGAGGGGAGAATTTAACACCCCGAGCTTCCATGATACGCTTCTCATTCAATAATGCAATAACTTGCATTGTACGCAACTTCGAGTTCTAAAACACCGCGACTAATCAAAGTAGCCGTTATGAATAGTAATAACCACTTTTTAAAATTATAGACATTTTATATTTCAAAATGGACTTCATTTTTGTATTCATAATATCGAAATTAGCCTATGTTGAATTTTTTGTAATTTTCTGAGAACTTCCAATTTTTTATGAATAGTGAAAAATACTTAAAAACAACTTTTTTAATCAAAATAATTTATAGTGATAAATTATAATATTGAGTGGTTTTAAAGTGTAATTAGAATATATTTTTACCATTTTATCCAATGGTGGTCATTAGAATTAATTTAACATTGAAATTGGACATAAACAATTGCCAAAATTTTGATATAAATTGTTTCTTAAAAACACGCTATCTGTCGTGACAGCGGGAATTAATTATAAAATTAATTAATGAAACTTATATGTTTGGAATTTTTTAAAATAGATATAATTTTTGAATTCGGAATATCAATTATAGCTTAGGGTGAAATTTTGACATTGTTCTGAAAAACTTCAATTTTTGATGAATAGTGAAACCACTAAGTGGTAGTTAAATAACTGATTTTTCGTTTAAATGAAATATTACCACTTCTGTGTTTTGATTTTCAAAAATCCGACATACATGGTTTTCATTAAGAAGTAAAATGTGGTTCAATGAGATTAAAATAATTTTTGGTGAATAGTAACTTTTAAGCTCTTAATCGCGATTAGAGGTAATTAGTGTAGTTTAAGGTAAAAATAATGTTTTAATAATATGAGATGAGCTTGAAACATGTCCTACCCTCATTGGATGTGCCATGGCCGACCAAGACAATCCATGGGTCAACTTGGGGACCCCATGGAGCCACTTTATTTAGAAAATGACATAAATACCTTTTATTTAATGTTAAAGTAAAAAATGACACAAACATGAAATGTTTTACTAAAACAATTTTTACACGGGGTTATACAAGTCATATTTTTGACTATAAATAGTCATTTGAAATATAAAACGATTTCCTACATCATAGTATTTTTTTTATAATTTTTAGACATTAAATAAATTAAATTATTTATGACATCATTATGATGCAGCGATGACCTCATTATTTAACGATTTTAATAAAATGAAAAGATAATGTACAATCCAAGGCTTAAACTTGTCCAAAGAATATTTAATGGGTAGATTTTGAACCCTTATCACCTTATCCACGAATTATATATGTGTGGGACTTTTAGAATCCGAAAATCATTCTATAATAATGTAAACTTTCCTTACTTTCCAAGAGTGCCCCTCCTCTCCTCTTATAAAAGGCCCCCACCTCTACCACCTCATTCACACTTTCAAGCCTTTTGGCATGTCAATACTCTGCCCAAATACTCTCCCAACTTCCCCCTCTTACTCCTAGAAGCCTCACTTTGGGAAGAACACTTCCCAAGGAAGCCTTTGGCTCAAATCAAAAAGAGTTACCCGATTTTGAGGTAATGTCTTCTCTAATGTTATTTTGTTTTATTTTGCTTCTCCAACCCCATAAACTCTTTTTATTCATTTTTTTTTGTAACAAAACCAGTATCCTCAATATAATAGGATGTTTCTATAAGAAGGATTCGAGCTACACTTACACACACCTACATCTAATGGTTAAAGAACATACGGTTTCTGTGGATGGCGAATTTCTGCCTCACGAAACAATGATTGTTCAACACTCATATAACACCTTAAAAGGTGGCCATTAAGATGTCAATATATTTATATATGATATATAATATGTTTATGTTTTACTTATGATTATTTATTTTTCATTTATGGCATAACTTTATGGTTTCTATTATGGGTAAACGTGATATTTTCATTTTAGGAAGTGCGGACTGCCGCCCCCTCAAAGTGATTTGAATCGTCAATATCATATGTGGGATGTATAAAGGATGGAGTAAATGGTATTATACACTATATTATACTGGAATTATATTATACCTTTATATAATTATGATTTAATTCCATTAAATACGAAATAGAAATGAAAGTAGCGTTCATGCGTACGTACGGCTTACCGTCTCCATGAACGGTGCATTTCATTTCTTACCTCTAAATGTTACGTAATATTATAAATGAATGTATATACTGGATATATATATATGACATCTAAATCATGAATATAATTCTGGAGATAATGGATATTCTACCACATAAACAACTTGTAATTATAAGAAGTTTATTGTTGACTCAAGTACCAAAGATCGACAAAACGGCCGTTATTAACTTAAATAATTACATAATGTTCATATCATTGTAATAAGTGATATAAAAAGGATAATGAAATTGAAAATGGTTCTTAATAAGGTATATATTAACTCTAGTTTATTATTCAGGAGGTTAAAGAACGGTTGAGTCAAGTCAGACACGAGGTAAGGGAACTTCTTAACCCAATTTCTATTCTTTGGGTTAATCTCCTACTTTAAAATTATGTCATGATATTATTATGTCCTATCTTGTACTTGTAATTTATTTATGTGTAATAATAGTGAATACACATAATAGATCTACTTTATTTAAAAAAAATCATCTTTGTAAGGGTCTTCGTCTCAATCTCCTTTCATTGAGGCATATTTTGTTTTATACACAACATTCTTTTATACGGTGTATAAACCCCTTTGACTTTTACGTTTATTCAAAAGGAATATTTTTTATATGAAGCATTTTACTAAACGAAAAAAAGGAATTTTTTTTGCCCTACGTATGCGGCGACAATGACTTCTCCACCGCCGTGACCATTATTTGAGTTTTGGCTTCCTCTACAAGCCATAACTTTTTTTTAATGAAAAATAAATACAAAGTTTTAACTTTCTTTTATTTTGGTATTAAAAATGGTTTTGAAAGTGTTTTTATTATATCAATGTGTTGTATTGATTTCTTGTGATTGAAATGTGGAAATTTTATGTTTCCTTTATGCATGTTTTATGTGATACGATTATGTTATGGTTTATGATATGTTTAAACCTATTCATATGAGGAATGCATTGGACTTAATAAGTGACGGGTGGAGCCCGCTACAGCTCCTCGATGCATCGGTAGGTCTCATGAGACAACTAGACGTGGAATTGGCCAAGGCCCTTTCCCAATTTGATTTGTGATTTTGGCCGAGGCCTTAATCATTTTAGACGTCTTGGCCGAGGCCTTGACAAAATGTTTCAGAATATCTGGCATTATGCATTCCATCATTATGAAAGTGGTTATTGATATTGCATGTGATTATTTGACCAGTAGAATATCCATGTGAATAAGTAAATGGCATTATCTCATTTTACCTTTTCCATATTATGTTTAAGTTCATGTTTAAAAGGCTTTTGTTTTAGTTATACATTGCCTTAAATGTTGATGTTTATTTATGAAAGCTTCCGCAATATTGTTATCCTTACTGAGCATCTGAGCTCACCCCTTTCAATGTTTTAATATTTTCCAGGATGTGAAGAAGTATTTTATGAATGACCTGCAGGGATAGTCAGAAGAGGATATGAGTGTGGACTATGAATAATTTGTTATTAGTTTTTCACTTTATGATGTAATGTAACATTTATGAATGTATCTAGTGTTTCCAAGGCTACTAAACTAATCGGTCTTTCGAGACTTGATCTTTTGTTATCATGCCAATGTTACCAAGTAATGCACCGAATCTGGGTAGCTGGGGTCGGGGCGTTACAGTTGGTATCAGAGGCAGTTTAGTACTAACCTTGGAAGCTAGATTTAGATAAACTCTGATTAGAGCACATAGCCCGAAGATAGACGTTGAGGATTAGTATAGAAGAACTTCCTAGAATTTTGGTATTGTAGAGATGTTGTGAGTTTTCTGAGCAATACATCCCTGTATGGATACGGGCAGGTAGAGGCAGCTCTGGCACATATGTAACTAGGGGTAAAACCCGAAAACACCGCTTTAAGTTAGACTCAAACGGGAACTGGTGCACGACAACGGGCCTTGCTGCACTCTTGGTTACGACACTCCCGGGGGATATGCTTTGGATAATTCTCATTTTCTTTATAAACCACTATGAAGGGTTATGAGTATATACTTCCTCAAAGAAAACATTTTTGTGGATTATATCCATAAATAGTTCAATTTATGTTAAGTATCTTACAAGTATGGAATTATGTATTTTGATTCATAAACTAATATAGTTTATGCCATTGTTTAGAAATGGCGCCTAGTGGAAGGAATGGAAACCGTATCAATGGACGCACTCCGTGTAGGGATTTCCCTCATGCTCAAGATAATTATTGTGGATCTGGAGATACAACTGGTGCTGATCAACTTATTACCATACTGGGAAAACTCACTCAGGTTATGAATAATAACCTTACTCCTATGGAGCACCCTGATCCGCAACGTGGAGGATCAATGTTAGACCGCTTCATGAGGCAGCAACCACCAACATTTAATGGGGGTACAAATCCGTTATTAGCTGAGCAATGGATAAACTCCTTAGAGAAAATATTCCACGCCTAGGGGAGTAGCGAAAGGGAGAAGGTTATCATGGCAGTTTACCGCCTGACTAGAGATGCTGATCAATGGTGGTCATTGATTCAAAATACAAAGGAAGATGAAGAAGTATAAAGTATGGAATGGAGAGAGTTCAAATAGCTTTTCCTAGAAAAATACTTTCCTCATGACCATCGAGTAGATATGGAAAGGAAATTTCTGAGTCTGAAACAAAAGGAGGATGAGAATGTCGCAAAGTATGAGGCCAACTTTACAAGGTTAGTGAGGTATGCTACAGATTATATACGTAACCCAAGAGGTAAGATTGATCATTTCTTTGATGGGTTAAAACCATTTCTCCATCGAGCTCTAGTATCACAATCTTTCTCAACATACGAAGATATTGTCTCATGTGCTATCAAGACAGAAAAGGAATTATCTAAGTCTTATGACAACAAAGTAAAGCAAGAGAAGAAGATAACGGTGGAACAAGAGACGGATAAAGGGAAAAAGGGAAAGAAGGATTTTCCATTATGTGATAATTGTGGGAAGAATCACCCTGGTACTTTCCCAAAAGGAATGAGAGTTTGTTATAAATGTGGAGAAAAAGGTCACCAAGTGCGTGATTGCAAGGGAAAGAAAGAGGTTATCAATGTTGAATGCTACAATTGTAGGGAAATGGGGTATTATGCAAATGAATGTCCTAAGCGTCAGGGAAACTTACCTCAGAAAAGGCCAAGGGATCAAGGAAAATATTATGCTGTTACTACAGTTGAAGCAGAATAACTAATGTATTGGTGCTTTTGGACTCATAGACTATATTATGGTTATTAGAATAATGTGATATATATATAAGGATTGTACTGCAGTACTTGTTGTTTCAGTAAGGTTTTAATATGATGAAGGTTATTATATTTTTAGTATGTGACAATAATAGAAACTTTACTTTGTTTGGGGTATCTGATAAATTGATTTTGGAATTAAGAGACCTTTTAGAGAAAGTTTGGACAGAGGTATTTTGGATAACTATAAAGGTTGGGATGGATTAAGTTGATCTTTGGATAGTATTGTTTAAGGTAAAAACATTTCTGAAGATTATTTTTGGAATATTATAATACTATAGTTTTAGGAAAAGGACAACCTGCAGGGTGGGGCATAACCCGTCGCGTCGGACAAAGCTGCAGGAATCGAACCCACAACCATACTACGACAGGCCTTTATTTCCTACCACTAGCCTACAGGAAGTCCCTGGTTATTACAAAATAATTTTACTAATCTAAATGGTATGTGTTAACATTTGGAACCTTATACAATTATGATAAGTATAATATTTTTGAGTTCTATTATCTTTTTGAGTGAAAGATGAGTTGAAGGTTGAAAATCTAATTTTCAAGAATAAATATATATATACCTATCTCTTATACAATGAATAAATTAATTCTTAAACTTCAGTAAAGGGATATTAAAACAAAAAAATGTGTTATCCTAATACCTTATGTCTTTTTGAACTGATGATATTTTAAATCAACATAGATTGAAGGCTTTGAGGCCCTCAATTTGACAGTTGATTGTGATTGATGACCACAATCACTCCCTACATATATTTACGTTTTCCCCCAATTATACGTCTCTAATTTCCACCAATGTTCTCCTTATCGAGATCATAATTTGGTGGTGACTTTCTTATTTCCATTTCCCTCTTATTAAGGCTAAATTTTATTAACCTTATTTCCGATGTGGGTTTTCCACAAAGGTATTTTCTATTTTCAACCTTTTATTTTCAAAGAAAAATATCAAATTGCGAGGATGCAATTTATTGAAGGAGGGGATAATGTAACACCCCGAGCTTCCATGATACGCTTCTCATTCAATAATGCAATAGCTTGCACTGTACGCAACTTCGAGTTCTAAAACACCACGACTAATCAAAGTAGCCGTTATGAATAGTAATAACCACTTTTTAAAATTATAGACATTTTATATTTCAAAATGGACTTCATTTTTGTATTCTTAATATCGAAATTATCCTATGTTGATTCTTTTTTGTAATTTTCTGAGAACTTCCAATTTTTTATGAATAGTGAAAAATACTTGAAAACAACTTTTTTAATCAAAATAATTTATAGTGATAAATTATAATATTGAGTGGTTTTAAAGTATAATTAGAATATATTTTTACCATTTTATCCAACGTTGGTCATTAGAATTAATTTAACATTGAAATTGGACATAAACAATTGCCAATCTTTTGATATAAATTGTTTCTTAAAAACACGCTATCTGTCGTGAAAACGAGAATTAATTATAAAATTAATTAATGCAACTTATATGTTTGGAATTTTTTAAAATAGACATCATTTTTGAATTCGGAATATCAATTATATCTTAGGGTGAAATTTTGGCATTGTTCTGAAAAACTTCAATTTTTGATGAATAGTGAAACCACTAAGTGGTAGTTAAATAACTGATTTTTCGTTTAAATGAAATATTACCACTTCTGTGTTTTGATTTTCAAAAATCCGACATACATGGTTGTCATTAAGAAGTAAAATGTGGTTCAATGAGATTAAAATAATTTTTGGTGAATAGTAACTTTTAAGTTGTTAATCGCGATTAGAGGTAATTAGTGTAGTTTAAGGTAAAAATAATGTTTTCATAATATGAGATGATCTTGACACATGTCCTACCCTCATTGGATGTGCCATGGTCGACCAAGACAATCCATGAGTCAACTTGGGGACCCCATGGAGCCACTTTAGTTGGAAAATGACATAAATACCTTTTATTTAATGTCAAAGTAAAAAATGACACAAACATGAAATGTTTTACTAAAACAATTTTTACATGGGGTTATACAAGTCATATTTTTGACTATAAATAGTAATTGGAAAGCTAAAAATATTTCCTACATCATAGTATTTTTTTTATAATTTTTAGACATTAAATAAATTAAATTATTTATGACATCATTATGATGCAGCGATGACCTCATTATTTAACGATTTTAATAAAATGAAAAGATAATGTACAATCCAAGGATTAAAATTGTCCAAAGACTATTGGATGGGTAGATTTCGAACCCTTATCACCTTATCCACGAAATATATAAGTGTGGGACCTTTAGAATCCGAAAAGCATTCTATAATAATGTAAACTTTCCTTACTTTCCAAGAGTTCCCCTCCTCTCCTCTTATAAAAGGCCCCCACCTCTACCACCTAATTCACACTTTCAAGCCTTTTGGATCGGCCAAACTCTGCCCAAATACTCTCCCAACGTCCCCCTATTACTCCTAGAAGCCTCACTTTGGGCATAACACTTCCCAAGGAAGCCTTTGGCTCAAATCAAAAAGAGTTACCCGATTTTGAGGTAATGTCTTCTCTAATGTTATTTTGTTTTATTTTGCTTCTCCAACCCCATAAACTATTTTTATTCATTTCTTTTGTAACAAAACCAGTATCCTCAATATACTAGGATGTTTTTATAAGAAGGATTCGAGCTAAACTTACACACACCTACATCTAATGGTTAAAGAACATACGGTTTCTGTGGATGGTGAATTTCTGCCTCACGAAACAATGATTGTTCAACACTCATATAACACCTTCAAAGGTGGCCATTAAGATGTTACTATATTTATATATGATATATAATATCTTTATGTTTTACTTATGCTTCTGTATTTTTAATTTATGGCATACCTTTATGGTTTCCATTATGGGTAAACGCGATATTTTCATTTTAGGAAGTGCGGACTACCGCCCCCTCAAAGTGATTTGAATCGTTAATACCATATGTGGGATGTATAAAGGATGGAGTAAATGGTATTATACACAATATTATACTGGAATTATATTATACCTTTATATAATTATGATTTCATTACATTAAATACGAAATAGAAATGAAAGTAGCATTCATGCGTACGTACGGCTTACCGTCTCCATGAACGGTGCATTTCATTTCTTACCTCTAAATGTTACGTAATATTATAAATGAATGTATATAATGGATATATATATATATGACATATAAATCATGAATATAATTCTGGAGATAATGGATATTCTACCACATAAACAACTTGTAATTATAAGAAGTTTATTGTTGACTCAAGTACCAAAGATCGACAAAACGTTCGTTATTAACTTAAATAATTACATAATGTTCATGTCATTGTAATAAGTGATATAAAAAGGATAATGAAATTGAAAATGGTTATTAATAAGGTATATATTAACTCTAGTTTATTATTCAGGAGGTTAAAGAATGGTTGAGTCAAGTCAGACACGAGGTAAGGGAACTTCTTAACCCAATTTCTATTCTTTGGGTTAATCTCCTACTTTCAAATTTTGTCATGATATTATTATGTCCTGTCTTGTACTTGTACTTTATTTATGTGTACTAATAGTGAATACACATAATAGATCTACTTTATTTAAAAAAATGATCTTTTTAAGGGTCTTCGTCTCAATCTCCTTTCATTGAGGAATATTTTGTTTTATACACAACATTCTTTTATACGGTGTATAAACCCCTTTGACTTTTATGTTTATTCAAAAGGAATATTTTTTATACGAAGAGTTTTACTAAACGACAAAAAGGAATGTTTTTCTTTCCATACGTATGCGGAAACAATGACTTCTCCACCGCCGTGACCATTATTTGAGTTTTGGCTTCCTCTACAAGCCATAACTTTTTTTAATGAAAAATAAATACAAAGATTTAACTTTCTTTTATTTTGGTATTGAAAATGGTTTTGAAAGTGTTTTTATTATATCAATGTGTTGTATTGATTTCTTGTGATTGAAATGTGGAAATGTTATGTTTCCTTTATGCATGTTTTATGTGATACGATTATGTTATGGTTTATGATATGTTTAAACCTATTCATATGAGGAATGAATTGGACTTAATAAGTGACGGGTGGAGCCCGCTACAGCTCCTCGATGCATCGGTAGGTCTCATGAGACAACTAGACGTGGAATTGGCCGAGGCCCTTTCCCAATTTGATTTGTGATTTTGGCCGAGGCCTTAATCATTTTAGACGTCTTGGCCGAGGCCTTGACAAAATGTTTCAGAATGTCTAGCATTATGCATTCCATCATTATGAAAGTGGTTATTGATATTGCATGTGATTATTTGACCAGTAGAATATCCATGTGAATAAGTAAATGACATTATCTCATTTTACTTTTTCCATATTATGTTGAAGTTCATGTTTAAAAGGCTTTTGTTTTAGTTATACATTGCCTTAAATGTTGATATTTATTTATGAAAGCTTCCGAAATATTGTTATCCTTACTGAGCATCTGAGCTCACCACTTTCAATGTTTTAATATTTTCCAGGATGTGAAGAAGTATTTTATGAATGACCTGCAGGGATAGTCAGAAGAGGATATGAGTGTGTACTATGAAGACTTTGTTATTAGTTTTTCACTTTATGATGTAATGTAACATTTATGAATGTATCTAGTGTTTCCAAGGCTACTAAACTAATCTGTCTTTCAAGACTTGATCTTTTGTGATCATGCCAATGTTACGAAGTAATGCACCGACTCTGGGTAGCTGGGGTCGGCGTGTTACAATATCGATCATTGGAAACACCATAAACATATAGAAAGTATAAAGAAACACATAAAGGTACCTTGAGACATAATTATAATTTTCACACTTATAAATGAAATAACCATGCAGTCTACTTCCATATATGTCACTCATACAAATGGAATAACAATATGACATAATTCTATACCAAATTCATTATAGGGATATAATAGACCCACCTATCCTTAGTATATCATTAAACCACCCATAATTTATTTATAACACAACCACCCATCAATTGTATAAGTACCATTTCAAAATCATAACTCATAATTAACCCATGGAAAAAAATGGGTTTAATAACAATCTCTTAAAAAAATGATTAACCCATGGAAATGAAATGGGTTGAATAACTATCTCTTGAAAAAATCTTAATATATACAAATAAATAATAGGGAAGGTAATCAATAAAAAATATCCCTAGTGCAGGATACATAACAACAAGTGTTTTTGAAGTTGATGAATGAAATTACCATTAAAATATCATTAAAATATTATTGATTAAAATATACATTTTATTTTGAAAAACATTGTTGAGAATAATTTTATTTGAAAATAACTTTTAAAAATATTTTATTTTAAAATATACCTTTAAAACTAACAAAGTATTCTTCAAATAAATGATGGCAAGTAAATCCATACATGTTATATGAGGTAAAACTAACATTCCTTTTGTAAGGTAAAAGGTTAGAAAAGTTCCTTGTTTGCAATGTAACAATAATATTCCATTGAAAAAATTTGCAAAAGAAAAAATGGTAAAAATGAATTTATTAAATCATTTTTAAATGTTAAAAAGTATTTTTTATTTTTTTAAAGAACATGGTTTTTAAAAGAAAATAGTTTCTCCAAATAAAGAGATTAATGAATCGGGTTTTCTGAATTTTTTTATAAAACATTTTAAGTACTAAAGAGTGTAAAAATGATACTATTAATTTATAGAGGTCATGACTAATTAGTGGAGAAAAAATAAAATGGTTTTTTATACAATGATAAAATAATTTTCTTTTGATGGAAATTCAAATGTAAACAATCCTGAACAAAATTTTATTGTGAAGTGAACCCTTGAAAATACCATAACATTGATGTGAGAATCATTCAAAGAATAGATTATGTGTATCAACTATAAATACACACAATAGAAGAAGAAATACATCAATTGATATTAAAATATTATACAAATAATCATATAATATTAATTTAAATGAGGAAGTAGTATAACCTAATTAAAAGGAATTCGACAACTGAAAGATCATTGAAATTATTCTTGAGGAAAATAATCTTTAAACATCTCAAAGTGTCCCATTCCACATTGAAACATTTGAATCATAAGACTCA
Organism: Viscum album; assembly: GCA_963277665.1. Taxonomy (NCBI): domain Eukaryota; kingdom Viridiplantae; phylum Streptophyta; class Magnoliopsida; order Santalales; family Viscaceae; genus Viscum; species Viscum album. The sequence goes on along the minus strand of CAUJRU010000245.1, from coordinate 1,084,428 downwards.
TGAAGGAATAAATTTAAATGAAAGCTTCAAATACCATAAATATATAATATATCAAAATGGACTACAGATACACCACACAAAGTTGTATGCGGTGAATATGAAATGTATCTCATAGATGTAAAAGTGAGATGAAAATCCCTTACCCTATCCTTCCTTTTTGTTTTGTGGTATTTAAAATTATGTATAACTATTTAAACATGTTAATAAATTATAATATAACCATACTCATATGTATTATATCATATATTATCTTATTATAATATCTTATTACCCATTTGATAACAATATTTTATTATTCTCACTATTTTAAATGTTAATTTCTTATTTTTTCAAGTATGCTTTGACTTGTTATTTTTTGTTCCTACAATATAGATCATGATTTAATCATATCCAGAATGTAATACATTATATAGATATCATATATATTCATTATATATATATATAAAATTATAATATTCTATAATATTTAGATATATGAAATGAAATGCATAGTTCATGGAGACAGCAGAGCGTACGTACGCATGAACGCTACTTCCACTTATTTTATCACATTTAAAAGAATGAAAAGTAAATAATATTTATGTATATTATAATTCCAGTATCATATATATGTCATATATGTGACATATTTTTATTAAAACCATCTTTTTTACGTTCCATATGTAGATTGAATGAATCACTTCGCTTTGAGGAGACAATAGTCCATCCATCCAATGTCAAATTTTTTATTAAAAAACAATCCATTCAAGAGAACCTCATCAAGATTAGGGGGCCTATAATAGTGAAGACCAAGGGCATCCCCTCTAATCAGATTATCCCCCTCGTCCTTGAAAGGATGAGGATGATATAAAATATTCAAAAAGGTCCTTCCATGGAGGCTATTTAATCCACAACCCTATTTCCCTCCCTCCATGTATGGGTCACCTGTATCTTGTTGTTGAGTAAGTTTTTGCACTTTCTGACAGTATAAGAAATGGACTAAGGGATATCATGTTTTCCATACAGGGCCTCATGAAGGATCAAAGAATCTGTCTCCGCTTGGGTAATCTCCAGGTTCTTCCGGTTGCAGAGGGATAACCCAGTGAGCATAGCTCTCGCCACCACCTGAAGGGGGCCTCCAGTGCCATACGTCTCAGAGAAGTCTGGAATTACAGTCCCCAGTATGTCTCGCACCACTCCCCTACCTCTCATATTTCCCATAATACAGGATCCGCACATGTTAAGCTTGTAGCATGTTGCCGGAGGTTCCCAACGTACCCATTGCCCCACTGGTTTGTTGGTGGAGACCTGTACATGCATGGTCCAACCATTAAGAAGGTTCATAAGAGGGCCCTCATTCCAGTCCCTGAAGAGGTAGGACATGTCGAGCAGTAGGTTCTTTGTGTGCACTATGATAGCCCTTGGAGTTGAGTTGGTTCCCTCAAACCTGGCTTGGTTTCGGGCCTCCCACAAACACCAGCAGGCGGCGCTGAAAATGATGGACCTCGCCATTCTGGCAGGGCCCTCCTCATTGTTTCCATGGAACCATCTTTCCAGAAACGAGTTCCCCTCATGCATATGGTCAGATATCATAGCGTTTCCATCAAAAAATAACCAGACCGCCTGCGCCCACTCTCCTTCAAAGAACAAATGGTTCGTGCTTTCCTCCCAGGGGTGGCTACAACATTGGCATCATGAGGCCATGTTAATCCCTAGTTGCCTGATATTCTCATCAGTTTCCACAACCTGTCTTCTTATTCTCTAGTTAATAAAATTATACTTCGACGAAATCCTTGTACACCATATCGTGCCATTCAAAATATCAGATTGATCCTGCTCAGACTGAAGCCACCGAAATCCCCTGGTGGTAAAAGCTCCCGAGGTAGAAGGCGTGAATATGCATTTGTCAGCCTCCGATCATAGGACTATAGAGTGGAAGATTTCCTGATTCTATTCATTTATAAAATCTTTGTAAAAGGAGGGTAGAGAATCGCTTCCCTAAAGGTGATCATAGGTGCAGGGCATCCAGGAAATCCGATAACAGAGGCTACCCAATTATGATGCTAGAAAGAGATATTACCTTACCCAAAAATCCATCGTGAATGATGTTGTAGGCCAGGAATAAGCTGGCAGATCTTGGTGCAAAAGGAAAAAACCTGGCCTTCGGTGGCTCTCATACTTCTAGCCCGGACGTGTGGCATCGATCTCCCCCATAGCGTTCGTTCTTCAATGGCTTCCCATGCGAGTTTTTCCTGCATGCATTGGATCATATTGCTGAAGCTCCTCACATTGATACCCCCATCATGGATAGGCTTTTCCATTTTTCCCCATGCCACCCAATGCCTCTTTCCTTCAGAGCAATAATCCCATACAAACCTGGCCAAAATCTTATCGATGTTGTTGATGACTCCCTTTGGAACATTGGTGGATGCCATAGCGTGGATGGGAATGGCCGTCAAAATGCTGTTAACCAAGGCAATACTACCTCCAAAGGATCGGTATTTGTTCTTCCAATTAAGCACTCTGTCTGATATTCTACTCACAAGTTTGTCAAAATCACGAACTCGGAGTCGCTACGAAGATATAGGCGAGCCGAGGTACTCCAAGCAGAAGGATCCACGCTGCATGTCCAGCGTATTGCAAATTCTGGAGGCCCGATGAAAGTGTGTGTAATTTATTGTATAAACCTTAATATTAAAATATATAATTATATTTAGGATAATTTGGTTATTATTTTATAGTGTAATAATAATAAATTAAGGGATTGTATAAGGAAACAAAGTAAAAATGCACATTGAGGAAAGTTATATCCTCTCTTGGTAAATCATTTTAGTTTGCACCGAAGGACTTCTTGGATGGATTTATTCCAAAGGTTAGGACTCTAGGGTAATTAGAGGGATTTTGGGAGCTTATTTGTGTGGGTTTTTTCTGATTGAAAGTTTCTTGAGATGTTTAAATAGAGGAGGAGAAGGGGAGATCTTTTATAAGAGGGGAAAAGGACACATTGGGTATTGTTGAAAATAATTGTGTGTTCCCCAAGTTTTAATTATTCCCTAAGCTTCAAAATGGACCATTATGTATCCTTATAGGTTTTATGGATAAAATATACATAGAAATATATTTTTATACACGTTTAGGGTCATTTTTACATCTTATTTTCCAAATTTAGTAATTAATTATGCTTGTTTCCCCTTAATCACTGTAATTAATTTTAATCTATTTCACTAATATTTTTGGTCAAAAAATGTTGATATTATTAGAATATAACTATCATACTCATTATAACCTTTTATTTCCATATTTTTAAATTGAATTCACATAAGTGGAATAATTATGTTTAAAGCTAATCCTGCAGGCGTGGCGAGAAATCAAGTTTTTAAAGTGAGAAATTTCAAAAGTTCATTAAGATTTTATATCTAAATTCTATAAATATGATTCCAATTATATAAATTGGATTAATATATGTATAATTTATCTATTTTTACTTTATAACCCACTTAAAATATAATTTTACATCAATAATTATTTAAACAAAAAGACAGTTTTCACTAAAATGTAGTATTTTTCACTATTCATCAAAAAATGAAAATTCTTAGAAAACTAAAAAAAATCAACCAAAGTACATTTTGATATATATATTTAAAAATAAATATTATTTTTTCAGATGAAAATTGTAAAAGTGTAAAAAATTATATTTAAAATGGGTTTACCATAAAAAGGCAGTAAAATTACCTTTAAAAAATATAGAGCTTTTTATACTTAGAATTAATTTTTTCCTTATTTTAAACCTATAAAATATATTGGATGAATATATATTTTTTTAATAAACATGAATAAAAATAATATAGTTTATCCTATTAATTTCTGCTGATACAACGACTAGGTGATAAATACAACTTAAAATAATAATATTAACAATATATTACATTTCGGTATAACTCAGTCTTTCGTGAAACAAAATATTTCGAAGAAAATAATTATTTCGTGTCATGTAATATATTAGGGATAACATAAATTTCAAGGTAAAATTACTATATAATTCATAAATATTAATAAATATTAAAAATCCATATTCTATCATTACCTGGGCTATTACATCTTTTATATTCAATTGGTTTTCATTTTCAATTATAATTATTTGGTAACCAATTAATTTTATTATAAATATGTGTAAACTATAATTTAATAATTTTAGTTAATATATTTTATTTCCTTTATTCTAGTTGGTAGTTGATAACTATAATAATAATAATAACATTATATTGTTTTTTAGTAAGTCTCGGGTTTGCTTGTAACATAAGTCATCAAATGCAGTAAATATTGCATGAAACACAAGATACAAATGGTGTTATGTGTGATGAAATATAAACAATGTATTACATGTAATTCAATCCAATAAAAAATTTAAATTTATTTTAAATAATGTATTTCATAAAATCGTGAGATGTTACATGCATCATGGAAAGAGTGTCTTGCGCCTGTGACTATAAAAATTGAATCTAAAGTAAAGAAGACACATATCATACCTCAGATAATCCCTGAATCATATGTGTCAAAATATTTCATTTCCTTAAACTTTCCATGATCCTGACCAAAAAACTACCAAAGCCTGGAGGTGTCATGAACAAACCCGGGTCGACCCTGAACCGGTCACCTGAGCCGGCCCGCGACATAGCCCGAGGGGCATTCCCAATCCACACGGGCTGGAAACTAGTTCCGGGCATCAAAAGTAAACAGGTGGGAACTATTTGGCCCAAAAGAAAATAAATTATGTTGCGGAAATAAATAGAACAATTGCAAATAAATAAAGAGAAACCAACAACGCTACTAACCTGACCACGACCAAAACTCCACGTGGCCCCTTGGGTCACCCTCCAATACCACAACCAACATCGCTCAAGGAAAGCAACTGAAGCTGGAACCTGTAGCAGAACTAAAAACAAGAAAATAATATAGGTGTGAGTATTAAAACTCAGTAGGCTAGCCTGGTAAATATATTCCCAAAGCACTACTAATAAATAAAGAATTTATTAATACTAGGTTTGAACTAAATTATATAAAATATTGGCTTCCACACACGCATTAATTTCTAAAACAAGTAACAGTCCATTGCCCTTTTTAATTTATAAACAAGTTTAGTGTTTGGAAGAAACAGATGCATTTCACTTTAAAACACTTTTGAGAACAATTCAAAAATCCAAATTTTAGTTGTTGGTCAAATGGAAAACCACACACAACACACACTAAGGGAAATGGAAAAAGTGGCACACGGGGCCAGCAACCGAAATATACCTCTAAAACGTCAGCCACATACAAATAAAAACTAAAAGAAACATGGGTCGAACCTAGGAGATCGTGAACAATCCAGAACATACCATACATGTGACTCATTTTAAAGGTATGACCAAACTCGATGACGTCATAACGCCCATACTACTACCCTGTATAGCCCTGCATGGACTAACCGAGGGGCCCAATCCCCATAGCAGCAATAACTCAATATTCCCCTACTATAGGGACAATAGCCAGTGGGTAATCTAAACTAGTGCAGCAATCGCTCTCAGAAGATTCACTCACTATGCCAGGTTCCCATGTCAACATAAGAAACAAAAAGGGGTACGTCTACAATGTAAACCAATCAGTCACGATGCAAAAACATCACATACAGCTCACATAATCAACACACAACAAAGATCACCCCTGAATGGGTTTTCCAAAATAATTTATTTTATTAAAGTGTCAAACGGGCCTTCACCAATTTTAAAGCAAAGCCTCATTTCTAGAGAAAACCCAAAACACTTGTTCAGAAGAATTCATTTATATTTAAAACTAGAAGTACATTTTAAATTAAGTGAATTATATTTAAAGACCAAACTTGCATTCTTTTAGTATTGGGTGTCCGATCATCAAGAAAATGTTCCAAGTGTTCTGTATAAAATAAACGACTCTTTTCACACCAAATAATCATTTAAAAATTAATTATCTTATATTATTTCTCGTTCATTAAAATTAATAAAACATCAAGCAATTAATAAATTCTAAATTTAAAGGTGAGTGTTGTGGGGGACCTACCTTGACTCGCAAACCAATCATGATGATGCGACACGCCTCGCATGGGTGCACATGATGACGATCACAAGACCGTGGAAAAACCTTGTCAACGCGCTGTAACCGCAATGATAAATAAAATACATAAACACAGACTTAAACAATTCAAATGAAAAAACAGCGTAAACACCGCCTAGACCTAATTTCAATGCATGACTCTCACCACCATACTATTTAATAAGTCACTTTAAAATTTACAAAACAATTTTCAAAAAGAGACCCACGGCTTTAGACACCCAAAACCAACTCAAAACCCCATCTTTTGATCAAACACACACTCGTTATTTACCAAAACAAAACATGCGCCACTTTAAAACCAGAACCACTTTGGACTTCCATAAAAGGACCCCAAAACATAATTCAACATACTACCAATACCTTAAGAAAAACAAAAAAATATATTTTATATCAGTTTTAACACACAGGAGCCAACCGGGCACCTTTCCAAAGACCAGACACGCAATGCTTAACAACCAATTTCAGTTGACACTTATAAAGTTGTAAAACGCCTATTTTCATGCCAAGAACTTATTTAAAAAAGTTGAACTAGATTCTAAATATCACAATTCAGGTGTGAACCAAACATAACCTTTAATTAAACAATCAATATGCGCAATTATAATTAAATTACACCACTTTTCACAGAACTAGAATTGAGATACCAATTAACATAATAAATAAATTAACCAAAAGATGTTGAATAATAATTAGCACATATATAGGGCACATACATCATGAAATAGATGAAACTTAAATTAAAAAAGGAAGTGCAAAGGGAACCTACATGGAAGTCATAGCGCAAGGATGACACACACCCAAAAACATGCAGCAATGCTCATCGCACTACAGTTAAAATAATAAGGACCTTTAAACACCCAAATTATGAAATAAAAACTGAGTGGAAACATATGGAAGATGAAAACCATTACCTTAGAACCAAGGAGGAAAGGTTATGCCAACCTGAAACCGATGTGAATCTTTGTTCTCACCTCAACCGCACCTTTGCGGGTCAAGAAAAAACTATAATCATGAAAAATAATAATGCAAAGGCTCAAAACCAACTCCAAATCATGAACCTTAGCCACTGTAAATCTACCAAAAAGGGAGAAATAAGTATTCGGAGTAGAACACACCTACAACAACTGTGATGGAGGCTAGCCGAGCGAGCAAAGATGGAACAGGAGCTGACGAGGCTAGTCGTTCCACCTCGAAAGGATGAAGAGGAGCTACGGGAAGTTAGAGTAGAGAGAGGGCAAGCCGGAAAGAGATCAGGATGCTGGGCGAGGAGTGAAAGCTGGACGACTGGGTCAGCTGGGCACCAGATCGTGGAAAGGGGTGTGTGGGGTCCTGGGCGGGCACAAAAGGGTGAGCTGGGAGGCGGGAGGCAGGCTAGTCGAGGCCAGAGGGCCGGAGGAAGGGGCGAAGTGAGGACCTGCGGAAAAGGCAGATCCAGTGTGAGGCTAGGCGGCGGGTCTTCTCAAAGAGGAGGACAACAACGGACGAGGGGGGGGGGGGGGGTTCAGGTTTGCTGGGGTTGACGTAGGCAACTCGGGATGGCGCTAGCACTGCAGGTCGGGGCGACTGGCGCTAGCGAGCGGTAAGGCAGAGGTGACCTGGAGGGGGGATCCTTGGGCAAGGGGCGCGCAACATGAATAATGAACGAGGAGGGGGGCTTGGTATGCTGTGAGGAAAGGGGATAATGGGGGAGGCATCCCGGCCCCGCCGTCAACGCCGTCCTCGAGGGCCGTGCAGGGAGACCCTGCTCCCCACCCCAACATTCAATCATTTCGGGAGCCTGTCCCTGGAACGCCTCGACGACTCTCTAAACTACGCTGATGAGGTGGGTGATGGCCGGATCATCCCGGTCAGGGTCCCGATCCAAGGAATCCAATAAAGGGCCCCTACCTGGTCGCGTCAGTGCTGTCGTCCAGCCTTGCTAGAGGAGCAGGTAGGGTATGCCCCTGCACCACCCGCACCAGCTCGCCTGCTCTGACGCTAGCATTGGGCCCGGGCCAAGGGCGCCCGCCAAGGGGCGTCGACATCGAAAACTACTATGGCCCGATCCACCGCCAACGTATATCAAGAAGCTCCTGCATGCACTGACCAGAAACACTCCTACACCCGACCGTTATCGAGGCCCCAACCACCCCACAGGCAGACTGGGTTGACTCTCCGGGTCACAGACCCGAGTGGTGATCGCCGTGAACCAACCCGCAGTGATGTCACCCCGAACGGAGGAACTCCCCATACCACCACTCCATGGAGTGTTGGCCTTCCCCGCTCTGAAGTTCATCATGGAGGTATTCCCAGTGCTACCCTAAACCCGAATGAAGACCTGCCTTGTGGCAGTGACACTCGGCGTGGAAGTCTTTCCCGTTCCCATCACACTGGGTATGGGATTCCTCCTCCTACCCCCGACCGTCGATGTGAATGAATTTCCCATCCGGTCCCTCTCCAATGTGGGGATCCTCCCTATGTTATTTCCGCAACTGGCGAAGGTCCTCCTCGCCCTGGCAACCAATGGGGTAAAGGTCAGCCTCACTCCACCCACACCAGGCATGGAGGTCCTCCCCATTCTCCTGCCGGTTCCAACGGAGGGTTCTCCCGCTCAGGTGCTGTCTATGGAGGTCCTCCCCATGTTCCCTTCAACATTTTCCCCGGTGCCCCTCGCACCCCGGCTGTCTCTTGCGGGTTTCCTCTCCGCCACGACATTAGCACGACCCCGAGACTACGTGTCAGGAATCAACCTTGTCCTAAAGAGCCATCTAGGGGCAGGAGAGCGGGTCATTTCCACCACAAGAAGAATCTTGGGAAAGCCCGGGCGGAGATCAAGCTGGCCTGCTTCTCTTATTCTGAAGAAGAATGCGACTCAGCATTGGAAACCTCCCCTCATTCCACCGTATCAAGAACCGGAATAGGAAGAAGGTGTGTCAGCCTCATCCTTCTAGAATGAGAAGGCCACCAGATTCCCGCCTCTCTCTAGAAGTACATCCAGGAGGAGGAAATTGTGGGAACCCCACAGGTTCTGACCGTACAGTCACCACCGTCGTCACCAGAAGCGCCCTCTACCTCAACCAGAGATCACAGTGAGCTATTTTGGGGAACGACGGCGGTTGAGAGACAAGGTTACCCATCGCCGGTAACCATGATCCCTGTGCCAGAGGATGTGGCTATCATCCTGTCGTATTGTGACATTGTAGTTAGGGCACCAAATTCTTCGGAGGATGGCCAAGAATTCAGTGGCCAGTCGGCTCGTTCTCCGTATTCTCCACCGCCCAGTTTATTGTCCCAGCAGTCCACATCATTACCGCTACCGGTTCCTCAGCCACCTCCGGTTGATGAGTGGGGAAATACGGGGATGGACCCTGAATCCGAGCCCAGGAGATTCAGGAACATTCTCGCAGTGGGCCACTTCTCGGAGAAGTTCTGGCCGGTGGCAGCATCAAACTTTTGTGAACCGGAATCCCTCACCCCGGAGGAAGTCGAGTGCTTTCTCCAAACCCTATGGGAGACACACTTTCATATTCACTATCAATGGGAGATGTACCCTAGGATCCAAGTACAATTTGAGGAAATCGGTGAGTGATGCCGTCTGGTTCATTTGGCTGCACTCCCCGTGGCCCAGCGCCCTGAGTTACCAGGTCGCCAGAGCACCCTCCATCAAAAATGTGTTCAGAGTTTCAAGGTACTCCGTAAAATCATCAGGGAAGCTACCCCCCATGTGCAAGTCCATGGCTGGGGATAATATGCCGCCCTCCTCTTCAGTCCTATCAGGCAGCAGCTCGATTCATCATGAGATATTGAGGACATGCCTCCAAGAAGGGTTGCGGTCCAAATGGCTGACATAGTGGACAAAGAGGATGAGCTGAAGTTTCTCGATGGAGACTTAACCCCTGAGGGTGTACCACCATTGTTGGACCCATCAGGGGGGATTACTCATTAATAGAGGAACCTTCTAGGCCTCCCTACGCCCACCGAGTCTCTAGTACTCAGTCAGAATGCCGGTAAGGGTAAATATCATTTCGGAACTGTCAAGCACTCTGGCCCATCTGCTTCAGTATAGAAGACGTACGAAGACCCTGAAAAGGCTGTGTTGTGCCAGCAACTTTCTAGGCAGAAGAGGCTGGTTGATGAACTCTTAGCCGAACGCACTATAGAGAGGCGACCCGACTATGGTGATCCTAACCCAGGGCAGTAGGGGCAGAAACAAATCCCCACCCAGCAAGAGGCCTCCGGGAAACCCTCATCATGCTACTTCTGCGGACAGGGCAGAAGTCGGAACTCACGGCAAGATGGCGTGATACATCTCTCCAAAACCTACTGAACGGAGAGGCAATCTGAGGAATCCAGCCCGGGTTCCCCCAGCCGCCCAAAGGGCCGTTCTGCCAGTCGCTCCACGATCCATTGAATCCGTTTGCCGTGTCGAAGAACTCGAAAATGTACTTGTGGTTAGGGATCCCCATCAAGATAGGGACCCCCACCCGGATGATCCTATAGTGACACTCATCGCCTGCCTCGAGGCTTTAGAAATGCGGCAGGTGGCAGTCCCACCAGATGAAAAGCCATATCCCATGTGGGCGGATGATATGCCTGCACCCCCGTGTTTTGGGAATCCCAATTTCTTGCCCTTTAATGGGACTGAGGATCCGCCGTAGCACTTGGCTCATTTCTCCTCCAGGTGTGGCCCCATGTTGGGGACCCCAGCACAGCAGGAAGCCGCCAAAATCCAATGTTTTGTGCAGACATTGGAGGGCCCTGCATTTTTATGGTACAACCAACTCCCTATCGGATTGGTGACCAGCTGGGAGGATCTCTGCCGGCAGTTCTTATACCAGTTCAGCTCCACCACGCGAAATAATAGCATCACAGACCTCTTCAAGTGCAAACAAAGGCCTGACGAGCGAGTCGCAGACTTTATCGTCCGGTGGTCCCTCGACATGCCACTGACTCAGGAGAAATTACTGATGATGTGAGTATGGAATGTTAAAATAGAACTGGTTCCTTCCCTGATCACCCAGAACTACCCCGGAGGGTTCAGGGACTTCTCGGATAAGGCTCAGCGCCTCGAGGAAGCTTTGCAGCAGGCTAGTCAGGAACGTCTGCTACCCCCTGTGATCCCATCTAGGAGGGCTTCCAGAGCCGAACCCACCGCGGTGGCCCAAATAGAAGACCCCATTCCCCTAGAGTTACTTCCAGTGGCACCAGCCCTGCAACCTCATAGTGTCCCTCCACCTCAAGCACAGGCTTCTGCCCAGCAGCGACCGCCTCAGAACCGACAGGTTCCCCCACGCAATGCGCCACCACCGCCTAGGCGGGAAAATCAGGCTCCGCCTTCTCGGCAGGCCCCTCTGGCCCCTCGTTAAGGACAGGCTCCCAGAGCCCCTTATCCGGAAAGAAGGCACCATACTTACTCGTTCAAGGAGAATCAGGTCCTCGGTTACTTCCGAAGTGCCCTAGAGCATTGGATTGTGCGTTTACCCGAGTGGTGAAGGCTGGCAGAGGCGAATCTCACTGATCGCCCCAACTACTGCCCCTATAATCAGATTCTGGGGCACACACTCAAGCAGTGCTATGTGTTTAAAGACTGGCTCCAAGACCAGGTCGACAACAACATAGTCAGGTTGGGCCCGACCCCAACACAAGTGGAGGGTGTCTTCATAGGGTCATAAATCGGTAGCGACGATGAATGTGAGTGGCAACAGGTTCCCAGCCGTGGACCCCAGAAGTATGATGACTGGATGGCCCATAAAACCATCACCCGCTCCCATGGAATCATTCGGGAATGCCTGAATCAGCCAGAGCCTTCATAAGATGCGACCAGTACCTATGCGTCATCATCACAGCCGACCTCTTCCCAAAAGGGCAAGCAGCGGCGACGCAAGAAGAAGCAACACACTCCACCACTACCATCGTCACCCCGCACTCTCGGTGACTTTATCCCCCCCTGAGATGGGGATTCCCCCCAGAATCCGCCCAGTGGTGGATGATTCGTCAAGCGACAGTCCGGGTTATGCTTCGGTTAATACTGTGGAGCCGGTAAATCCCTATATGACTCCCGACGAGGGGGAACGCCAAGAGAACCCCCCAACGTCCCTAGCTGACGTCAAAGTTAGCAGAAACACAACCACATGGGTCATCGAGGCACATCAGTGGGTGCTTTCAGTCAGTCTGTGCATATTAATGAAACCAGACAGCAAGCCCAGTGTAGAGTTCAGCACGCGCAACCTCATCTGGTGCCCTTAGATCTACCTCGACCACCGTTTGTGCTACTAGATCAGGCATAGCTGTCTTGTCCGTACCGTGGCCAGTCTTGCCCTGCTACAGGCTTATCTCAGTTGTTCAGTACTCCTCTAGAAACTACTCTTCAAGAATCACCTAGCAGGCAGTAGGGTGTACCCAGTACCAGCCAGCCGCCGGTTCAGCCGACAGGGCCCGCCATGCCTCCAACTGCAGAACGACCTCCTGTAAGCAGAGGCTCGCGTTTGGCACGGAAGTATGATGTTCTGAACCACCTTGCCGACATTACAACAAGGATTTCTATCCTTGAGTCTCTTCTCCTATCGTCTAAAATGCATGAAGCACTTTCCGAAGCCCTAAGGAGCCCCTCCACTTTGAGACAGAGGTAGCAGCTGCGGAAGCCTTCCACGCTGAGGCAATTGAGAACGCCAAATGTTAGGCAGTTATCTCATTATCTAGTGAAGATGAAGACCCTACCATACAGGGGAACATTCACCCATTGTACGTTACTGGTCAGTTCAATGGCGTGGAAGTCCTCTACTGTCTTGTTGACATGGGTTCTGCGATTAACCAATTCCCGATTCAAACACTATGAAAGATGGGTTTGTATGAGGATGATTTAACTCCCTCCGACCTCAGAATCCAAGGATACGATAGGACCGAGAAATCCCCAGTCGACAAGATCCACTTGAAGACCCAGTTTGGTGGCCTAATTTCTAGCACTGAGTTCATGGTCGTCTCTGAGGACACCACATACAACGCATTGATGGGCAGGCCATGACTCCATCTGCATGCAGCGGTCCCTTCATCATATCACCAATGTCTCAAATACCCACTCAACAGTCGAGTCAGCGTGCTCCAAGGAGATGCGTCTCCTTTTGCCTCTTGTGAAGCCAGTTATCTGGACGCCGACTATTATAATAGAAAGTATAAGCAAATCCTTGCAAATGAGGATGAACCCGCCCTGGTCACAAGTGATCCCTAGGAAGGCCTAGAAGACGCCTACATCTTCCCAATCCATCAGTTGGAGGCCACGACCCCTGATATGGGGTAGTGTTTTGTTGTTTTGGGTACAATAGGAAGGAATATACCCATGTCCAAGTGACGACGGAAAATCACCTCGTACTCATACACCAACCAGAGTCAGGTGATCTCGAAACCTCCTACCCCTGTACAGTATCAGGACATCAGGCTCATGGAAATGCAAGTACGCCATACGTGTCTCTTCCGCCAGGCTGGAATCAACTGACTCAAGCCGACGCACCACTACTGCTTTGATATCATCAAGCATGGCGCCTTGGGCCGAAGACCATATGGGATTGGATTGACTGCCTTCATCGCTATGTTCTCCATGGCATGTGAATCTCTTGATATGATGACCACTACCACCCAAGCCAGAACCAGCCGCCCATCAAGGTTTGATAACTCAGAAGCAGCTCCCCCCGTAGAAGATCCTTCCACAGGTAGAGGAGAGGATCTGGAGGAATCTCCCCTGCCTTTGAGGAAGGCGTCTCTACTACCGTCGATGAACTGCTACAGGCGAAACTTGGTAGTGATGCATATTCGAGACCCACATTGATCAGTGCCGCCATGCCCCTCGAGGAGCAGCAATGGTACATGGACTTTCTCAAACCACACCATGACGTGTTTTCTTGGAGTTACGACGAGATTCCAGGACTAGATCCCTAGGTAGCCATCCACCTTCTTGGTCTCCCAACAAACCATCGCGGGTTCAAACAGCCTCCCAGAAAGATGCACCCTTCTCACGGTGTCATGGTTGAGGCCGAAGTTGATAAGATCATCAAAGAAAACTTTGTCAAAGAAGTCCAGTACCCCAGGTGGCTTGCCATCATTGTGCTAGTTAGGAAGAAGAACGTGCATATCAGAGTCTGCATCGATTTCCGCGATCTGAACCGCCACTGTATGAAGGATGATTTTCCCCTCCCAGTGACATAGTTGTTGATTGATTCCAAAGTCGGGTTTCAAGCCCTCTCCTTCATGGATGGGTATTCCGGGTACAACCAGATCCGGATGGCCCCCGAGGATGAAGAGTTCACTGCCTTCAGGGCCACCCAAGGTACTTTTTTGTTACCAGGTTATGCCCTTCGTCCTGAAGAATGGGGGTGCCACCTATCAGTGGTCCATGCATCACATATTCAAGTTGATTCTAAGGACACTGCTGGAATGTTACGTGGATGATCTAGTGGTCAAATCTCACCAGCTCCAGGACCATCTCAAGGACCTTGAGAAAGTGTTCGGCTTCCTCTGTTCCCACCACCTGAAGATGAACCCGCTAAAGTGTTCCTTCGGGGTCACCTCCGAGAAGTTTCTCGGCTTTGTTGTTAGATACCGAGGCATTGAGATCGACCCAGAGAAGATCAAGGGCATCATCCAGATGCCTCCCCTGAGCAATATTCTAGAGCTGCGAGGTCTCCAAGGCCACTTAGCCTATATACACTGATTCATTGCGAATCTGGCTGGAAAGTGTAAGGCCTTTTCCCGGCTCATGAAGAAAGGCTCCGCCTATGAATGGGATGAAGAGTGTCAGACCACCTTCAAGGAAATCAAGCAATATTTTCTCCAACCTCCAGTCTTGATGACACCCGTCTCCGGAAATCCGCTGGTCCTTTACGTGACCACCCTAGAATGGTCCCTCAACACACTTCTCGCCTAGAAGAACAATGAGGGAATAGAGAACATCCTCTACTATCTCAGTCGCATGCTCCTCGATACGGAGACCAAATACTCCCCCATCAAAAAGAGTTGCCTTGCGCTCATGTTCACCATACAGAAATTGCGGCATTACCTGCAGCACCATGAGGTACAGTTGGTCTCTCGGGTAGACCAACTGAAGTACATTATGAACCAACCCATGTTGACTGGCCGACTAGCGTGATGGGCAGTGATCCTCCAACAGTTCGACATCAGGTTCGTGCCTCAGAAGGCCATAAAGGGACACACATTGGCAGAATTCCTAGCTGCCCATCCAACCTCCACAGATCAATCCCTGGATCTGGATTTTCCTGATGTGGCAATCCTCTTAGTCGATCATGCCTCCTCATGCTGGAAGATGCACTTCGACGGTGCCTCCCAGAGCCCCACCGGTAGGAGGCTCAACGATCCTAAGCTCAACAGAGTGGGTTTGGGTATAGTTTTCATCACCCCGGCAAAAGCCATTCTGCCATAATCATTCTTGTTGTCAGAAGGATGCACCAACAATGAGGCAGAGTATCAGGCTCTCATCACCAGCATCGAGCTGGCCCTTGAGATTGACGTGCCCCACCTGCATGTAAAAGGGGATTCTGAACTGGTCATCAAGCAGGTCAATGGTGACTATGTTGTCAGGAAGCCGGAGCTTATGCCATTTCTAGAGTGCACCCTCCATCTAATGGCCCAGTTCCCTTCTTGACCAGAGGTTACCCACGTCCCTCAGTCACAGAACAGTTGAGAAGATGCTTTGGCCAGTTTAGACGCGTCCCTCGCAGAACTCGAGCAGGATGATTTGATCATACATGTGGCACACCGAAGAGTCATTGCCCCTGTCACCCCAAGGGATGAAGATAGTCTGCGGGTAAGCCATCTTACCGCTAGACCATCCACGTCAGGAGCCCCAGGTTCTTCAGATGCAGTGGTTGAGGCCACTCCCGACTGGAGGGCACTTTTTGTCGAGTACCTCCAAAATGGTTGCCTCCTGGAGGATCGGGCTGAGCATGAGAGAATCCAACGCCATGCACTACAATTTACTCTCCAGAGTGGTCCCAATCTTGAGTGGATCCTCTATAAGCAGGGATTCGATTGTGTTCTCCTCTGTTGCATTCAAGGAGTTGAGATTCCTCAGGCCATGCAAGAAGTTCATGCTGGTTCTTGCGGTGCCCACTAGGCTGGGCCCAAGCTGTCACATCAGATCCGGAGATTTGGGTACTTCTGGCCCTCTATGATCCATGATTGTATCGAGTTTTCCAAGAGATATCATGTGTGAAAAGTTAATGCTAGCTTCCTGCATCGACCACCAGAGCCTCTCCACTCCACCAATTATTCTTGGCCATTTGCGGTGTGGGGGCTCGATGTCGTGGGACCATACCCACCAGCGATAGCTCTCTAGTGTAGGTTCATACTAACTACTACAGACATCTTCTCCAAGTGGGCATAGGCAGTTCCACTCAAAGAGGTCAAGGCCTGCTCCATCGTTGACTTCGTGAGCTCTAATATCATCCACCGGTTTGGAGTCCCTCACGCTGTCCTCAATGATAACAGCACCAACTTCCAAGCAGCCAAGCTGAATAAATTGTATTCCAAGTACAATATCCATTCGAACCATACCTCTTGCTATCATTCATAGGCAAATGGACAGATCAAGGCGTTCAAAAAAACCCTCTCTAACATTCTGTAGAAAATGGTTGGTCAGAACAAGAAATGTTGGCCGAACAAACTCCCCAACGCCCTCTGGGCTTATCTGATGACAACTTGCTATTCCACCCAGGTGACCCCATATTCCCTAGTGTATGGGGATGAGGCCGTCCTACCCATCGAGATCCAGCTGCCATCATTACGAACTACATTCTATGACTAATAGGCACCAGATAAGGTGGCCGAGATCCGTCTAGCTGAATTGGAAGCACTGGATGAGAACATGCTTCGTGCCCTGCACAATCTGGAAAGACATCAGAATAAGATAGCAAGATCTTTCATCAAGAAGGTTTGCCTTCGCTCTTTTCTGCAAGGAGACCTGGTGTTGGCCCTCCGAGTACCAATGATGCCCGGCAGGAAACCACCCAAGCTAGAGCCAAAGTGGGAAGGACCTTACTTCATTCATAAGATTTACCCTAATGGAGCATACTCCTTGGTGACCATGGATGGTGAGCGCATAACTCCTCCCACCAACTCCAAGTTCCTCAAGCAATACTTTGCCTGAGCCCCATTGGTCCTGCATGACCTTAAACTGTACGGTCTCGGATGACCCTAAACTGCAACATTTTCCTGTATGACAATAAACTGCAAAATGGTTCGAGCTCTATGACCTTAAACTAAGATCTCCCCATCCTTACTGTAAGATGTTAAACTGCAAGCCAGTCAGGCCTTCCTGACCGAGGCCCAGCCTCAGGCCCTTTGGCCTCTTCAGGCCTCTAGCCCCCGTCCTCACTACAAGATGTTAAACTGCAAGCCAGTCAGGCCCTTCTGACCAAGGCTCAGCCTTAGGCCCCTTGGAATTCCCTGACTCACTCTCTTGCAGGATTGTATGGTGTGGTGCGGGACACCGTCCTCATTCACGTCAGATTACTCTCCATATCATACATATCCCTAGATGTGATGTGTCCCCTATCCCACATGAAGGTAAACTACATCTCTCCCCGCATGACGTTAAACTACGCTTCTAGAACTACGTATGGATTGATTCCCATCCTAATGGGATATGTAGGAATGCTCAGATGTCTCGTCTTGAGCCCAACCCCGAACTCTTATCTTTGACTGTCCCCCCTGGGTATAGTTTCCTCGAAGGGTCCTTGCATGATGAGGACTAGGCTTCCTTAGCCCCACTCATATGAGGATTATAATGGTCGCACCATGTTCCCACTCCCATTCTTCTATCCTCCCACATCCTCACCACATAACGTTAAACTGCATGGCCTTCAAGAACTTCATATGGCTTGATTCCCATCCTAATGGGATACATAGGAACACCTGGACATTTCATCTGTTGGCTGAGCCCAAAAGCCAAAATCTTCCCCTTGGGTCAAGATATATGGCAGGGTGCACACTTTTCCCCAACTTACGTCGAGCAAGCCTCGACCCGGCTGTACGTCCCCTCCCCTGGAAATGTTTTCCTCTTTCGTAGATGGGTACAACTATGCTTCACCCACTCCTTGACTGAGATTCCATAACTTTACTCATCCGGAAGGGCCCATGAATGGTAGGGATGCTCAGCCTAAGGACCCTGTTACCACTTCGGGCCAACGCCCTCAAGGATGTCGAGCAACAAGCCGATAAAAGTCCCACGTTTCGAATGCGGTCAGTGGTCGAAGCTCATTTGTTACTCCCATATCAGGTCACCTTAGGGAAGTTGTGTTTCGAACATGGTCAACAATGTCCCGGATCTTTGGGTCCACCCCAAGATGTCCCAAACATCGAGTGAAGTGATTCGTTCTACCCCATCCTGAAGCAACGAACTTCCCTTGGGGTGGTTCCAACAGTCGGGCCTCTGGCCCCGATCCTTTTATAGGGTACGGTGTGGTGCGGGATTATGTCCGCATTCATGTCGGGATACTTGCCATGCCGCATGCATTACCTTACCGAGGCCCAGCCTCAGGCCTCTTGGCCTTTTTCAGGCCCTAGCCCAAGTTCTTACCCGGAGTGTACGGTATAGTGAGTGGTTATGTCCACCCTCACGACAATTTGTTCTCCGTACCATGTACCTCCTCTGTCCAGGGAGCCCTATTCCCCAACCCTCATCCTTACTGCAAGATGATAAACTGCAAGCTGGCCAGTCCTTCCTGACTGAGGCCTAGCCTCAGGCCCCTTGGCCTTTTCGGGCCCCTGGCCTAGGATCTCTCTCATGGGAGTGTATGGTGTGGTGTGGGATTATGTCCTCATTCACATCGGTTTATTCACCATGTCGTACACCTCCCTTGTTTGGAGGTATCCTCCCCCTTCCCCCCTCGTCCTCACTACAAGACGTTAAACTGCAAGTAGGCTAGGCCTTCCTGACCAAAACCCAACTATCAGTCCCCTTGTCCTTTTCAGGCCCTCTGTCCCAGGTTTCTTTTTCTACAGGACTATGCGGCGTGGCGTGGGATTACGTCCCCATTCACGCCGGGTTACTCGCTGCGCCGTACACGTCCTCGTTAGGGTATCCTGCCCCTGGGTATCCTCTAGAACTACGTGTGGCTTGATTCACATCCTTGTGGGATATGTAGGACCACCCGAATGTCTAAAGATTCGGGTCCAGATCCATCTTCTGAAAATCTTCGTCCCACCTTGGCCGCTTGGCCTACCTTTCCTGAGCCACTTTGTTGACCCTTTTCGGCCATTCACCAATGTGCCTAAGGGTACTCTGGTTTAGTTACCTTGAATGTCGAACTCTATTCAGACACGTTCGCACCCGCTTTTCAGGATTTTTGTTCCTCTTCATCAGGGATTTCACCATCTTTCACACCCAAAGGGACCCCCAAGAATGGCCTGGATACCACACCCAAGGGCTCTCCTACCGTTATGGGCCAACGCCCCTGAAGGTTTCAGACAACAAATCGATACAAATCCCGCATTGCGAATATGGTCAGTGGTTGATACTCGTTTGTTGTTCCCACTTTAGGTTAATGCGATATGGAGACTATTTCTTCCGCCACAGTTAAAAGTTATCCTCCATCTCCATGTCAACCCCATTAATCCCAAAATGTCAAGTACACGATTCAGATCCTTCTCCATCCTCATCATGTCCAAGTAGAGTTCCGAAACTATTGGTACTATTACTCAGTATGCATCTACCCGTTAGGGGGACAAAGACGCGTCAAAGGTGTCCTTCGGGGTCTTGTACCGACTTCCCTTCAATGGACGTTCTGGGTATTGAAATAAGGATCTTCCTCCCTTGTTTCCCACACTGATTTTAACTCACGTGGGCTTAGGGATCAGATAGAGGTCTGCGCTTACTTGGAAAGATGCCATCCATCCATGGTCTGATCTCTAAGACCATAAACTAAGATCTCCTAAGAACTACGTTTGGCATGATTCTCATCCTTATGGGATATGTAAAAACGCCAAGACATCTTGTCTTTGGGTCCAGCTTGAATTCAGCTAATTTGTCTCTTTTGTCCTGCCTTCGGGACCCTGACTATGGGACTGCGTGGTGTGATGTGGGATTATGTCCTCATTCATGATGGGTTTGCAATAGCCGCACCATGCTCACCCCATCCTAAGAATTAGCCCTCCCATTTCCTGTCCCACACGACATTAAAAGGCACCCTCCAGAACTACGTGTGGCTTGATTCCCATCCTCATGGGATACGTAGGATCACCCGGATGTCTAGACTTCGGGTCCAGCCCCACCTCGTAGAGATCCCCCAATCTCCTGGTCACCTAGGACCCTTGGCCTGTCCCTCTCCATGAGGGGGATGTATGGGTGTGGTATAGGGCTTTTGGAACCATTCCCCCCTTCTCCCGAGAATCTGCCATTTCTTGGACGCCCTCAAGATGAGTCCATCGACTCCTTGTAGTAGTTCACCCATGTGTTAAGAGTACTCTGGTCCAGGACCAAGAGTGTCAGATTCAACTTGGTCAAGTTCCTTCCACTTTTCAAGCTTTGTGTTCCCCTCCATTCGGGCTTTCATCATCTTTCACACCCAGATAGACCCCCAAGAGCGGCCTGGATACAATGCCCAAGGGCTCTCCTACCATTACGGGCCAACGTCCCTGAGGGTTTCAGACAACAAATTGATATAAATCACGCATTGAGAACATGGTCAGCGGTCGATGCTCATTTGTTTGTCTCTATTTTATGCTAACACGATAGGATGCTGTGTTTCAAACATGGTCAGTAGTAATCCCGGGTCGTCACGCCAGCCCATTCAGGCCTTGAATGTTGGTTGCATGATTCACGTTATGTTCCACCCCATCATGTCCAGGTGGAATCTCGACACTCTTGGCGCTACCCCTTAGTGCACCTTTTCATATCAGGGGGACAAAGCTGCAATACGGCGTCCTTCGGGGCTCCTATGGTCCAAACTCTAAGACCATAAACTAAGATCTCATCAGAACTATGTTCAGCTTGATTCCCATCCTCATGGGATACGTAGGATCGCCCAGACATCTCGTTCTTGGGTCCAGCTCATTTGGGAGCTAGTTTCTCCTGCCCCTTTCACTCTCACCTCTTTTTGGGACCCTTGGCCCGAGGTTCCTATCTCGGGCTACGTATGGTGTGATGTGGGATCATGTCCCCATCCACGTCGGTTATGTCGCACGACACCATACACATTCCCCGACTAGCAACGCATCTGCTACGTCTGTGATGCATGACGTTAAAATACATGCTTGTTCATATCACACGACCCTAAACTATGACATTATCATCCTGGATGCACGATGAAAAAAAGCACGACATTGTGATGACCCCATCATAGGAGAAATCACGTTGGGTATTGGTCACATGCCATGCCATTTGTCAATGCCTATCAGGGATTGATTCTTGTGGTGACACTAGGGCTTGCAACCCTAGGCCTGTTGCTTCACAAAAAAACCACTCACCTTAAAGGAAAAACAAGATTTGTCAAATTTTGCTTCTTTTGGTGCAAGGTCCATTCCCGCACTCCCCTTTTTCCCTGGCACTGGTACCTTATCGTGCCACCCTTCAGAACTACATGTAGCTTGATCCCCATCCCCATGGGGTACGTAGGAACACCTTTGTACTTTGCTCAGGCCCAGCTCAACTCTTGTTTTCGGTCCCCTGACCTAAAACCTCTCTCATGGGGGGTTGTACGGTGTGGTATGGGATTATGTCCTCATTTACACTGGGTTGTTCACCACACTGTACACACACCCTGGTTCCCATCCACGTTGGGTTTTTCGTAATTACCTGCCACGTGCCTCCTGTGTTTCCTCCCATCCATAGTCCGAATTCTACGACCCTAAACTAAGATCTTCCTGTGGGAAGGGACTCGACTCCCTCTATATAATATGCCTCATGGTCGTATCTAGATGCGTTTTGACCAAAATCCTGAGGTATGGAATTTTCAGGGGGACATCCCCTCATCCCATGACCAAGCTTCATGAGCTCGCTATTTGGATCCTCATCCTCTTACACATCTGAATGGACCCTCAGATGACATGGATGCTAGGCTTAAGGGATCTCCTTGGATTTTGGACCTAAGGATTCTTCTATCATTTCGAGCTAACGTCCCTATGGATCTCTGACAACATTTGTGACATGGTCCCATGTTTTGAACATGGTCAACGACCGACCCTTACTTGTCTGTCCCCATTCTAGGATAATGCGATATGGATGCTGTGTTTCCGCCATGGTTAATAGTTATCCTCCATCGTCACGCCGCCATCATTGTGATCCAAATCTCGAGCATCATGATTCACACATTTCCACTTCCTCATGTTCAAGTGGAATTCCAAAATACTCGGCTCTACCTCTTAGCGCTTCTAGGTGCGCCACATAGATGTGTTAGCATCATTGGGATAGTATTCACCGAGCATCCCTTTGCCCTAACATGCCCCTTCCTGTGTCGGGAAAGTACCACCATTACTTCTTGTTTCCCACACCGACCATGAATCACGTGGGCTTAGTAGTTTTGGTAGGATGTGTACCAATGCGGCCAGGCTTCTCATCGTCCCTCATGACGTTAAACTACGCTCTCAGAACTACGTATGGCTTGATTCCCATCCTCATGGGGTACGTAGGAATGCCCGATCACTCTACTTCAAGCCCAGCCTAATTCTCACTCTTGGTCCCTTGACTTGAGGAGTTTCCTCCGGGGGGTACGTGGTGTGATTTGGACTCCAAGTCCTCATTCATGTTGGTTTCATAGCTACCGCACCACATGCTCCCTGGGCTCTTCCCTTTCACGTCCTATCATATGATGTTAAACTGCAGGAGGCCATATGTCTTCAATGCATGACACTAAACTGTGGTTTTACCTTGAACAAGTTCAGGATGCCCTATATTGATCATGGGATGCACCATAGCCTTTGCTAGAGAGGATTTCATCTATCAGTGTTGGTCTTTGACTACACTGCACCTCCAGAACTACATACGGCTTGATTCCCATCCTCATGGGATACGTAGGGACACCCAGGTAGTTTACCTCAGGTTCAGCCCCAGGAATCGAAAGATCCTGTTCCTCCCCATTTCCATCCCATGGCCTGACCACTCAAAAGGGACCATGTAACTACAAATGTACCCCGAATAAGTCCAGTATTCCCCAATATGACATTGGGAAGTGACGACTCCCTCGCCAGAGAGGTCCTGTCTGAAAGAAGGAATGATCCATGATCAAACCAATGCGTCCTTCCAATGTGCTCCCACTATGGTGGCAAAACGTTGAGAGTGTTGGATTCTATTCGAACAAACCCTCACTCCACATTCCACACTTTGCGTGCCCCTTATTCGTACCCTCATCCCTTTTCATGTCTGGAGGAACCCACTAACAATACGGATGATCGACCTATGGTCCACCTGCTATTCTAGTCCAACGTTCCAAAAGACTGATCATGTTTGGAAGGACCCCCTAACAGTACGGATGCTCGACCTAGGGTCCGCCTACTGTCCTGGGCCAATGTCCCGAAGGATTGATTGATAGAATTTGTGACATGGTCCCGTGTTTCGAACATGGTCAATGGTTGACCCTCATTTGTTGTCCCCATTTCTGGCTAACGCAGTAACAATACTGTTTCTCTTCCACAGTTAATGACTGTCTATTGTCATGCCACCCTCATAATGTTCCGAATCTTGGGTATCGTGATTCACACTTCTCATTCCCACCTGTTCGGACCAATTTCAGTGCCCCAGGAATTGCACCGTTCGTGCACAAGAGCGCGCTGGAAAAACGGTAATTCAGCTGTTCTGAGAACTTCCTTCTCCGAACAGGTCTCTCCCATTTCCTAGAAATCTGGACCGGTTATCCGAGCCCCAGATTCCCAAAGTTTGGTTTACCCTTCTATGTTTGGATGGGATGATGAGGTGACTATCTCTTGTTTCTCACATCGGGCCCGACCCGCGTGAGCTTAGGGAGCTGTCGCTGGATGTCCCATAAACATTGTAAGGATGCAAAATGAACCAGTGAAAAAATAGAATTCATGCATTCTACGACATTCAAAAAATTTTAAAGCACAAAAGTACATTTAAGGGTTTGTAATTATTACAGTACCCAGGGGTCCACTCCCCCCATGGACGGGTTGACCCCATCAAAAGAGCGTTGCAGCTCCGCCACCCTTTAACTTGTGGTGTCCAGGAATTGCTACCGCCGACTTAGCTCCCGCTCCTCCTCAGCAGCGATGGGGCGTAGTTCATCGGCCCCCGCTTGGGACCTTTCTATACCAGCCTGAATGACATACATCTCTTCAGAAGCCTACCTCATACGTTCTTCTGCCTCTGCCAACTGGGCCTTCAAACGCGAGATCAGCTCAGATTGCGCATTAAGAGAGGCTGAGTGCTCATCCGCCCGGGTCTGCAGCTATTGGACCTCATTTTCAGCCTCCTGGAGATTCTTGGCATTCGTTGCCTTCCTCCACTGCCAGCCCACGCTGAGCCCGCAATCATGTTCCCAGATCTTCTCTTCAATGAGATCTCGGATGAGCCTATGAGGACACTGGGCATCAACTCCCCCATCGCACAGTTCGCGCAACTGTGAGCGAAGTCTGTTAATCTCGTTCATCCACATCGCTTGGGGGGTGTACTTGATGAAGCGCATGATCAGATTACACGATCGGCAGTGGACTATTTTTCTATCCTCTTCATCGGAGGCCGTTTCATCCCAGTCCGCATGATTGGAAAGCTCATATGTGGGATACACCCGCATGAAATCTTCGAAAGGATCTGTGTCTGGTATTGAATCTGGCACGACATCTGGCGCCGGGGTAGGCGTGGCGGGACATTGGTCATCCGATTGATTCTCATCATCGGACTCCACCTCAATAAATTCAGGCACAACCTTTCTTATGGTCTCGCAAATGATAGGGAGTGCTGCAACTCGGGTAGGTGGGGGAACTATCTCCACAATCACCGGCATGCCCCTAAGAGGGACACCACCAGACATACCGACCATCCTCACCGCAGCGGCCCATGCCATTCGTAGAACTATACACAATGAGGGAGGGAATGGATGTCAGTTAGCATGATTTACATATGAAAAACAATGAATTTAGTGGAAAAGACTTACGGAGATCAAACTCTCGGGGCTGCTCTTGAGTTGATGCTGACGAAACACTGAGGCGTGGTCCTCCGTGTATTGTCGGAAGGTCTGGAGATTCTGGAGGAGCCACCTCGGGTGATCTATCCCCGCTAGACACAGAACTGGGTGAAGCCATAGGAACAAGTTCCAACGACCCTGCATCATCACCCGCCAAGGGGCGAGAGCGAGGCCTGCGTACAAGTTCCTCCTGCACGGTTCAAATATTGGTAAGAAATCCATGATGACCTGAGAGAGGAACATGAGGAAAGAAGCTGAGAATGCTACCTCGAGAGTATCTACAAAATCATCGGAGTCTGAGTCTTGATCTCCGACTTCTCCCTCCTCCAACGGGCACCCTCCGCTAGCCTCATCCTCCCGAGATAATTCCTCCGATTCTTCCAGTAGGGGGAATCGCTCCCTCAGATCGTCGTCTGACTGCTGTGGGGGAACCGTTCGGTCCAGCAGTACCCTCACCCGGTCTATCATTGGGTGTGGCACACCACTGGAGTTAACGTCGTCCTCCAACTCATCCAAGCATTTCTTCACCTTGGCCGAAGACGCCTAAAGCCATCCCGGATCGGGCCAATGCCTGATAACTCCATCCCGAGACGATTCAAGTGTGCCCACATATCGGGTGGAATGAGGAATTGCTGATTGACGTCCCAAATGTCCCAGGCCTCTGGGAAGACGACATCCTCTGACATGTCAATGTGGCACAACCGCTTCCCCAGAGCCTGAGTGGATATTCTACGAAACCCCCTTGGTGGCCGCCCCTCCGGATGTCTCTGCTCTTCCAGAACCACCGGGACCAATACCACGGTTGCTGTCACATCCTCAGTAGGTGCAGGTCTCGCCGCTGCGGCAGGCCCGCCAATGCGAGAGGCCCTTGCTGCCCTCCGACCCTGACCTCGGGATAGGGGAGGCCCACCGTCACCAGCCCTAACGGTTGGCTGCCTCAGCATGTCTCCTGGATAAGCTGCCTCCCAGCTGATGGCATACACCTTCACTAATCTGAAAGCGGTGGTGGATCGTGGAAATGCCATTCACATTTTCCCGTCCTCTTATGTGAACATGAGCCACAACTGCCACATTACACATGGGTGCTCCTCATGACGCACCTCCCAGTAGACCTGTGGGGTCAGCCACTGCGGGCATCAGAACTGCCTCGTGAACCGGTACGGGGTGTACGGCTCGCAGATCGGCTCACGGTCCACCCGTTCCACCAAAACTCCACCTCGAAAGGCCAGGAGATAATCCCGATGCTCTTTCGTTCCCCGACTTTCGTTAGTGAGTACTCCCGTCGGCAATGGAAATAGGTGGAAGTTAAATTCACCCACCTTCCACACCCGGTTCAACACCATCGATATGGTTAATTTGACTGGGAAGCACCCGACCGCATTCAGAATGTAAGGGTGAAAGTTTGACTCCGATGGCGATATAGGGTTTGGATACTCGTAAACCCCCCTGATGTGAGCCGTGATCCACCCATACAGAAGGTGGAAGGGCCTACATATCCCCAGTGGCTTCTTTCCCTCGCTGACATGCCGCAACACCCTATACAATCTGGCGAGCATCGGAATCCCCAGATTGACCCGCCTTCCCATGGCCAGCATGGATTCCATGATGAACGAGCTGGGCCGCACCCCCATGTTGGTATCCCTCACCGGTAGAATCCAACCGCAGATAAGGGTCGCGATGAACGCCTCTAGCCTGACTATTGGCTGCTGTTCAGTGGTGACACTGAAACCCCAAGTCTGCCATTGGCTATCCTCCAAGATCCACCAATACGAGTGCCCCTTGCCCCATTGAGCCCCTTTCGGACAAGTTCCAGGCCTCGAAGGTAACTCTCGATCCTCCGAGAAGTTCAGGAACCACTTGAACCACTTCTTAAAGTGGACATCCCTCACCGCCTCCTAGTCCTCTCCAGGGACCAGTTCCATCAGTGTCGACGCCAGTCGTGGAATCTGCTCCGGATCCTCCCACAAGCTCATGATGGGGAGGAACTCATCATACATGGCCCCCCAGATTGGGACCCTCTAAATCTGATGGAAATGCCACAGGCTGATGCCCACCTCCCCATGGTGCAGGTGAAAAGTGTTGGTCCTTGACGACCATCTTCTCAGAAACTCCGGCATCAGCTGTTTCGCTTGATAAATATGGAATTGGGAGGCCCATTCCACCTCGTACATGCCCACTCTCCTCAGCTCGAACCCAAACCCCTTGCATGAGGCACCTAACCAGTAGGCCCATGCCTAGTCATTGGTGAAGTTACCGCCCTGGCGCAGGTCCCACTCGTCGGACCATCCCATCTTCGGATCTTGTAGAGACACCTTCAGTATGGTGCAGTACATGGGAGGGGACGTCTCCGGTTGCAGTGGACCCCGTCGATGCTGTTCATATGGTTGTACAGACAGTCGGCGGTGAAGGGTGTGAAGTCCTCCCGCGCATGACCATCGGCCACCCTGAACCATTGGCGTTGGCATGGCGTGCTCCTGAACCAGCAAGCTGGTTCGTCACTACTCGCCTCAGGAATAAAGACATCATCCCTTAGCTCGAAGCCATACAAGGGCAGTTTCTTGCACATCAGATAGTTCTGTTGGATTTCTGATAGGAGGTATGTCAAAGAATTATGGTCCGAGTGACTTCGGACCATCTCTCCAAGTCCCAGACGGTTGGCCATCTCAACCCTCCGGGCGGCGTCTGCAAGTACCCCCAGAACAGCTTCTTGATGGGCCATTACGGTTTCAGAACTCAGAAAAAACTTTGGGTCGGGTCGCGGAGGTTGTTCGTGAAGGTCACTCGCGAATCTCGGGTGAAAAGCCAAGATGCGGAGCCTAGCCTCAGCTTGCAAGTAGAAGTTCTCTTGGCGCAGTCGCAGAGTCGGAGACTCGCGGTCCGCCGCGAAGCTCGAGTCGCGGTGAGCAGACGCGGAGTACGCAGAGCTTCGCGAAGTCGAGAGCGCAAAAGGACAAAAGTCGTGAGAGGAAAAAAGAGAGGTCATCCCCCTATTTATAGGCAGCAACCCCGGAGCTTCACGGCGCGTCCCGCCCACGTGGAGCATCACGGTGCATCCGGACCGCGCGGCCGCTGTCTGCCCCACGCGCTCCCTTCGCGAGTCAGCACCGCGAACTGCCGATAATTTTGGTGGTTTTCCCTCAGAATTCGACCCCTGGTCCCTCTGCGGCTCCAAGTCTGAGGGGGGGGGGGCATTTGTTGGTGCCAAAATATTGAACACAGAGGGAAGAAAAAAAAAGCCCGCGCGCTGCCTCGTGAAGCGCAGACGTGGAGGGCCCCCAAACAACGCGTCCACCGCGAAGCCCCAGAGGCGGTAATGCTCCACGAACAGCCTGACGTTCATGACCCGCCACAGAGCAGAGGAGGCGGTACCCCTTCGCGAATCTGGTTGACGTTCGTGCCTCATCGCGAAGCCCCCGACACCCCCTTCGCGCCACGTGAACTCTGCTTCACGGTGCCCCTTGCCTATAAAAACCAAGCTCCCCCAGAGATCCGGAGACGGAAAATATGACCTTTCGGCTTCTCATCTCCCGAATCACGAAGCACCCTTCATTCTGGGAACCATGAGCTCCGCGAGGTATTTTTTCTTCGTGAGAGGCCTTCACCTTGTCTCGTTTTGAGCCCCTCTTCCAAGAGGGATGCCCTTCGCGAAGCCTAAGGGCATTCGCAAAGGAAGGGGATTCCCAAGGGAACCCGAGAATCCGCGAAGTGTTTATGCTTCGTGAAACACCCATCCTGTACAAGTGATCCACATGCCAAGGCAGGGTCACTGTACTTCACGAAGTACACTGCTTCACAACACATTTCTTCGCGAGGCACCTGTTCTTCGCGAGGCCGTGCTCCGCGAACACCCTTCCACTTCGTGAAGCACCTCCCATTCGCACTTCTTCCCCATGCTAAGGCCAAGGCATTCAATGTAAATTTGTTACGGAAAATTCTTTATAAGAAATGTTCTATTTTTTTAATGTTAGTTTATATAACTAATATTAAAAATAATTATGATGATGTTTATTTTATGAAAAAAATATTATATTTAATTTTTAATTATTTTTAACATTAATTATTTGAAAAACCAATGTTAAAAAATACTTATCAGGACAATTATTTGTATTACCGATATGAAAGTCTATTTTCATGTTAGTTTTTATAATTAATATTGGGAAAACTATATACATTTTTATAAAAATATGAGAGAATACCGAACATTACTCAGTTGTTTTAAAGAATCAATAAAAATAGAAATTAATTTTAAAAAACTAATTTCAATTGCAATATTCTAAAATAATAATAATAATTTCAATATATAATGATAATAACCAAAATATGTTTTAAATAATGAAGGAAAAATCAGTTTATAATAAAAGAGATCTTTCTAAGGATTTTACCCCTATCTAGGGATCATTGATGACCACTATTTCTCTCATTAACATTTCCACTTTCTCCATCACAACTTTTAAAATATTTAAATAACTACAAAATATATTTAGTTAATATTTAGAATATTTAAAAATTATTGGTTTGAGAAAAGAAATTTTGGGTGGGAAATCATATGGGTGTGATAGATCAGTAGATGGAGGATGGAATGAATATTTTGTATGGAAATGAAAAACTAGTTTGAGGGGAAATTGATTTATAGTAAGTAAATAAAAAATAGGGCATGATGTGAAAAATTTAAAATTCTCCGTGTTGTGTAATAAATTTATAGGGAGGAAGGTAAAATCATGTGGGAATGATGAAAAAATGGTTTTATTTTAGGGTTACATTTTCAACATAAATTATTTCAATAATAGACATAAAAAATTCCAATGTTGTGGGTTTTGATGTTGGTTACTGTGTTAACTGATGTTAAAAATATGGGTTTTAATGTTGATTCTTACATTAACCAATGATAAAACCCACCAAAAATAGGCTTTGTTGTTATTTATTGTAATAAATGATGTTAAAAGTTTCTAATGCTATAGTTTTTATGTTGGTTATTATACTAACCAACTTTAAAACCGTCCGCGATATGGGTTTTACCACCGGTTATTACAATAACCAACATTAAAACCCTTGTCTCGGTGGGTTTTAAAATTATTTATTTAATAAAATATTTGAAACTATTTTTTATTTCTATTTTTTTATAATTGATTTTAAAACTTCAAAAAAATGTATTTTTCATATTTTTGTAAAAATATTCACTTCAAGAATTCATAATCTTTATCATGAATTTAGATTCCCTATTATTTAAGAAAATTGATATCCAGAACATAAAATATTAGAAATATATCCTCAATGATGTTCTCTAAAAAATTTCTTTATCTATATCCCAAATTTTCTCATATCATATCATTTTATATATTTCTAATAGTATTTCATGAATATTTTTGATAATTTTAAATATGGAAAATAAATGAATTTCAGTAACACGATATTTTACTTTTGAAACTTTTTAAATGATAATATTGAAATCCTAAAATCTCTGATCATTTTAAATGAATTACAAATCTATATATTTTAATATCTATAAATATTACCCAAAATATCTTCTCAAATATTTTTTAATTATCCACTGATATCAACTTATTCATTTTCATTATACTTATACAATACTCATCGCTTATTTTCAATTTTTCATTATTTCCTGTAGTAATAATATTATGTTGTTCAACTTCATATCATGATTAAATATTCATTGAATCTCAAAAATGTATTCCTTATCTTGAATCACAGTGTAATAATCCACATCAAGATATTTATTCAATGAGGATCAATAATAAATCTTCACAATTATTATTACATATCCCTTAAGAAACTTCTCTAATATTACATGACCTTTAGTGAGATCTTATATATCAATTGAAACTATAAGTTACTCTTACCTATCCTTATATTTAATATTCTGTATCCTCAAGTTAATATTACACATGTAGAGAAACCTTGGAGTTAATATTATGTATCATAAACTTATTCTTAGGTACGCTTAGAGTTACTTTTATATATCATCTATGAAATATTATGTATCACTTGAAACAATAGTGTTAATCTTATGTCTGCTAAAATGAATCTTATATATCCTCTAGGATTATAAATTAATCTTAAACATTCTGGAGTCATTCTTATACATGGGTATATTATTCTTATATATTAAGAATTCAATCTTATGTATCATAGTTTAATCCCTCTAATTTTTTTAAACCTCTACCTCAGTCATTCTTTGGTATTTCCTTTTCTATTTTCCTGGATATTACTTATAAACTCTATAATTATTCAAATAAACTTATAACCTCTATAATTAATCTCCACCCTTGTTAAAAAAACCAAAAACATTCTCAATAAAATCCAATGCTTCTCAATTATTCTCATACGATATTGAAATTTAATAAAACAATCATTCAACAATTTCATTGGTTGTTCAAACCCACACTTTTAATTTTTTATCCACTCCAATTATCTAATGAATTATAGTGTAATATTTCAAGTAATTTTACAAAATTATACACAAAATATTCATATATAATTCATTTTTAATTTTTCAATACATTATCTATGCACTTTATAAATATTTAAATTAACAAAAAACCGATATCACCCATCCCCAAACCTCTCAAAAAATCTCAAAAAAATTATCAACCAATTATAATCTTTATTATATGATACCAATAATGAATAAAATAATAATTTACAAATTCTATTGGTTCTTCAATATACCCCCTTGTATTTGTTTCCAACTCTAATTAAATCTTAAATTATTATCAAATTATTTACTTTCTCAATAAAAGATGTCTTGATAAGACTCTACTGAATAATTTTTTTCAGAGGATTTTATCCATACATGAAAAGAAACCTTTGGCTAGTGTTCTTGAATCTATCCATTATAATCTATTTAAAAATTTCATCTCCTTTATGAAATAATTATCGTTTTGGATCCCAAAAATGACGTTCCATAAGAGTTTTGAAAATTTTACACCTTTGATAATAGAATAAACATAATTATGATTCGGTTATAATATCCTTTATGTAATATGGAAAGTCTAAATATGAACTTTTATCCTTAACTCTTAAAAATTTGTTCCTCAGAAGATCATTAGTGAAAATATCAGCAGATTAGGGTTTTCTTGTCGCCGCCTCTCTCCCCCGTTGGGCTGCAATTTCTTCGACTGTCTCCTCGGTAGGCTCACAGTGCAGTGGTTTCTTTCAAGGAGAAGGGTGGACTTACATGATTGGGTTTCATTATTTTGTGGATAGTATGGTTAGGGATTTCATGGGTTCAGAGTTGGATTTCAGATCCTCCTCAGTGAGGGGTCAAGATCTGGTGCGGCGTCGGGGTCATGGTTCTTCTTTATGGTGATGGAGTTTTAATTTGGTGCATTGAGGTCAAGACCTACTATGGTTTCGGGGTCATTTCTGTTCTACTTAGCATTGGGGTTTCGATCTGTTGGATTGGGATCGAGATCTGGTTTCTCTACGGTGTAGGGGAGAAGCTCCGATTCTCCTCTGGGATTGTGATCCAGTGAAGCGTGCGGTTCTGGGGCAGCATCGATCTGCTGAGGCTTCAGGGTCCTGCTTCAGCCTTCAATTCCTAACCAACTTCTTCCACAATAGTGGGGGAAGATTGTTCTTCAGTGGTGTGGAGTCGCGATCCAGTCTTCACAGTAAAGGGGTCATGTTCCAATTCCACAATGAATGGGTTGTTCCGTTGGATGCTTCAAGTACTAGCTAGGGTACCTTGGTTGGATTTTTGTGTTCTATGTGTTCATGGTTGAGGGAAAAAATGGGTGTTGCAGTGATGATTGTGGAGGATGAGTTGCTTGCTGTGATTCTTTGGTAATGAAACTGGGGTGTGATCGTTGTCATTGTGTGATTTTCTGTGTGGATGGAGTTTTTCAGTTCAAGGATAGATTTTTGGTGGCCTACAGTTTGAGGTTTGAGAGTCATTGTAACTATTATATTACAAGATTTTCTTCGAATGGGGTTCAGAGCATGGGTTTTCTCCTAGTTTTTTCTTTCAGATTTGGATGTTTGAGAGGGTATGGATTTTTCATTAGTTCCATGTCCGTGTAGTCATGCATATGACTTCTTTCTGTGAAGTGATGAGTAGGAGAAACTAATTTAATGTTTATGATGCTGGGTAAAAACTCATCTCTATAAGCTTGAATGAGTCTCTTGCTCTTAAATTTTGGTATCGTGGTGTTATGAATGGTTTTAAGTCTTTGAAGTCATGTATAGTTTCTCACTTTTTCCTAAAAAGTGACTGAATACTAAAAAAGTAATATTTAGTTAGTGTTTATATTTGAAGACCTGTATTATATTATAATTTAAAGCAACTACACTATAATTATTACAATAAATTCTTAATGGGTTCTAAAACTTTACTTTTTAGTCTTGTAACTATTCTTTCATCTAAATCATTTGTGAGAATACATGTGCAACATACACATACTCAGATTTTACAATTCTTAAATTTATGTATTTTTATTTTAAATAATACCAACCCACAACTTCTTCCCAAGATAAATGTACCTCCTAATGTTGATTTTCAAACATTAAATTCTCCAGCCCAATCAACATCAGTGTACCTAAAATGATTCAATTATTTACCACTTCTATAAATCATACCATAATTTAAATTTCATTTTATCTACCTTAGTATTTTCCTGACACATTCCCTATGTAAATCCATAATATTACTTTGAAATATTTAATACAAGGTCAGTGAATTGAAAATTTTAGGTATTAAGTTTGTTAAATAAACTAAATTTTCAATCATCATTTTAAATTCACTATGATTGAATTTTGGTTGCTTATTAATTTCCTTAATGGCCATAGGTCTGTATACAGGTTTAGAGTATTCCACTACATAATTCACTAAAAATTACTTATCATATTTCTCCCAAGTTAAGGGAAACTATTTCTCTTTCTATATAAATTGTAATCTGAGAAATAAACTCATCACTATAAGTATTAACATTTCAAAATGAATCATTATTTTTTTTTCTGAAAATTCCCAACAAGTATACTACTTCTCACCTATAAAAAATATTTTATCCATATAAATAATAACAATTAGAGTACTTGTGCTCATGTTCTTCAACTATAGGTTTCTATGTACCTTTCCTTTGATGAAATTTAACTATTTCAAGTAACTATATAGCTTGTAATTCTAGGATATAACAGCCTGTTTCAACCCATAAATTGATTTATTCAACCTACACACCATTGTGTTACACTCACAGATATGCAATGATATAACCACGAAAAGATATCCAATGGAACTTACTAGGTGGAATAAAGTTTTAGAATGACACCAAACTATGGTATTTGGAACATAGAATACAAACCAAACCTATATAAATAAACTCAAATGAAAAAACTTCCATCAAACCAAACATGAATTTATTGATGATAATGATTAGAAAAATTCAAAACAAAAGAACAAAAAAATATTTTATGTGGTTGGAAAGTGAGTCATAATACATGGGTGGGGGGACTACATTAATTTTATTTAAGGTAATAAATTTTTTTTACACAAACATAATTCCAAAAAAAACACAAGTTATTTCCCCCTACTAATATAATAGAGTCCTACCGATGCAACTGATTGAATTGTCTTCTAATCTCTACAATGATCACTTATACAAAGAACCTATCTTCTTGGTAATCCCCATGCTTAGTCTAATAATCCCACCACCTTAACTATATATCCTAGTACATATTACCCACTTTCAAAAATCTTAAAATTTCACTTTTATGTTTTAAGAAAGTTACTCTTAAGAATTCTCTCTATAATGACTCTAATGTACTCTAAAGTTACTTTTACACAATTACTTTGAATTTTACACACATAATTCACCAAAATAACCATTGGTAAGTTAAAATCACTTGAATATTCATTATATCATATGGTATGTATTGAAACCCAAGATTATCATACATGGATATTATAATTTTTAGATGAATATTCATTAAATTACTCAAAAAATTCCTATGAACTACAATATTTTAGTCTCTTTAAAAAATTGGAACACAAATTTCTAATATAGTGAAAAATATTCTATTTTATCATAAATATATTCCCATTTAGTACTATTAATAAACATATCCTATATAAAACACTTCCTAATAACCTAAAGAAATGAAACATAAGAAGAAGTGGGATCATATGCTTAGTAAGAGTAAATAATGGATATACATTAGCATAACATAAATAAAATGGTATGGGAGAATGGTCATAACAATTGAAAACCATAATTTGTATATCAAAGATCATAAACTTGAGTCATAGAATAAATATTATATTTCATAAGACATGAATCATAAAGTAACCAAAGAACATAATCCATGATAACATTGGCATAAGACATGGAATCTATGGCATACACATAAGCATAGAAAATAATTTCTATATTAGTAAAGGATCACTACCAAGGATATCATATTGGAATGAGTTCACTCAAAAAACCATCATAGTAGTGAAGGTTCACTCCCAAGACCATTATAGTTGGAAAGGTTTATTACTTAACCGAGTTCACTCCTCGTTCCAGTCCCATTTATCTCATGAGATATAAATATTTACCCAATGAATTAGAGGGATATATATATATATATCCCACCCATCACAAAATTAAAACCATATTTATGTGAATTAGAAGATCATAAAAATACATCATATATTATCTCATGAAATTAAATGGGTATCATTAATGTTTTATCATATCACAACCCATGAAAAAGAGACAAGTTTTATAATCATTTAATCATAGCATAACCCATGAAAAGTACCGGGTTTCATAAGAATTATATCATAGTATAGCCCATGGAAGAAAAATGGGTTTCATAAATATATTTTCATTATAAAAATAATCCATTATAAGAAATAATAAGAATGTTATACATTGTTATATCCAAATAAAATCACAGGTTACATCAAAAATGTCATCTTGGATGGAAAATTATTTTGAAAGATAATTCACTTGAAGAATTTCTTAAGGAAGATAAGATTTATTTGAAAATAATATTTATAAATAAAAAATTCATAAAACATATTGAAAATAATTTTCTTTTAAAACATACTTTAAAAATTAAAATGTGATCTAAAAAAATTTAAAACATTTCTTGAAGAGAATAGAGTTTCAACTTTGAAATAAACCTTTTAAAACATTTTCAAAATAAAATTTTAATTTGAAATTATTTATCTAAAAATTTACCAAATAATAAAGAAACAATTTTCCTTTTAAATCACTTTGAATAATTTTAAGATAATCTTGAAATCATTTCATAGTCATGATAGAAAGAAATACTGTTCATTTCGTGCATGATAAAAAAATATTCTTTTCACATTTCCAGTAAAATCTAAATGGGAATTGTTTGGAAAAATAAATGAACATTCTATAAATTTATTTTTTTAAAAAGTAAAACATGGGTAAAAATTTATTTTATAAATCATATCATAATAATAAATAAATTTTGTAAACATTTTTTAAAAACATGGTTTTGGAAGAAAATAGAATTCCAATCAAAGAGAGAAATAAAGTTAGATTTTCTTAAAAACATTTTCTCAATAATTTTAAGTAATAATGAGTGAAAAAATGGTACTGTTACTTAAAAATAATTGGAATAAACATAGGATAATAAAATTCATGATAATTATGGATAGGTAGATTTTGGTATTTTAACATTAGGGAATTAATCATAAACAATCCTGATAAATGATGAGATTGTAACATAAAACCCTTACCACTTTGGTAACCTTGAATCATAAGAACCATGAAAGGATAAAATAAAAATAAAATTTAAAATAAAATGAGAATAAAAAAATTCATTCTATTACATGTAAATTTTTTTGTATACAGACCTCATTAAAGAATATATATGCATAAGATAACACATGTCTCAATGAAGGAAAATTGGGATAAACATCCCTTGCCACTTTAGTAATATTTTTCATCATAATCCACAATAAATAATAAAATAAAATTAAACATTAAATTTCATGAATTTAACGGTATTAATTATATATCATTTCAAATGGTTATTATATACCCCACACCAAAGAAACGAGTTGTGAATTTTTATATGTCTCCCAAAAATAAAAGAGAGATTTGAAATCCCCTACTTTAAGTCTTGAATTCATTTATACTCATTAAAAGCATATGTATAACAAATAAAATTTAATTATAAATCTATTAAGGAACCATTTATATACATATTATACAATATATGATTTTTATGACCTTTTATTACCAATTTATTTACAATTCCATGTTACAATCACATTTCGGGCAATAACTGCTTTGTTTTTTGTGTGTATATTTTGACTTGTTATTTTTGGTACACTAAACATGATCATGGATTAATAATCTAAATAATGTTAAAAAGTATATAAATATCATATAAATTCATTATATATATATATATATATTATTCTATAAAATTTAGTGATAGAAAATGAAATACAACCGTTCACGGAGATGATAGGTTGTACGTATGCATGGATACTATTTATATTTTCATATCAGATTGAAATAAATAATATTGAATAAAATATATTATAATTATAGAATATTTTTTATGTAATATATATCTC
Source organism: Viscum album (assembly GCA_963277665.1). Lineage (NCBI taxonomy): Eukaryota > Viridiplantae > Streptophyta > Magnoliopsida > Santalales > Viscaceae > Viscum > Viscum album. Next base: position 1,046,643 of record CAUJRU010000245.1, on the reverse strand, counting down.
ATATTTATATTAAACCCTTCTTTAATACATTCTATGTAAAGTGTGAACAAATCACATCGCTTCACGTGGCGGTAGTCCACTGTACACACGAGCTACATTATCATATTCCCAAAAATGGAAAGCATGAAGGTATATGTGATATAAAAATTCCATAAGTATAATAATATCATAAATATAATATATAAACTATAAATATATAATTATTTTCAACTATTGGAGGTGTTAATGGAAAATATTATGGTAGTGGTTCACGAGGGGGTAGTATACCATACACTCAGATGATTATTTCGTAACCCATTTGATGGAAATGAAGATGTTGGTAGTTATTGAACTTAAAATAAAAACATATTAGTATATTTAAGGAAATTATGTTATTAAATTATAATTTTATTATAATAATTTAATTAGGTTGAGGAAAAAATAAAATAAAAACGCTCGTTGATGAATGTTACCTCTTCTTCAGGTATCCTCCGTAGGTTTTCACCAAAAGATTTATTTGGTTAGATTTCTATCCAAATTAAGGCTTATAGATTGAGAGGATAGAATTTTAGAATTTATTTGGTCAGTTCTTGGCCAGAAAAAAGGTTTTGAAGGTGTGAATAAGAGAGGAGAGGAGGTGTCCTTTTATAAGTGGGAGATAGGAGACACTTGCTATTTTTGAAAATAATTGAGTGCTCCCACATTTTTATTATGTCAAAAGGGTCCCAAATAAAACATTATCTAGAATTATAGGTATAATGGTATAAATATATCCATAAAACAGTTTTTAGACATGCTTATTTTTCATTTTTACCTTTATCTTTTTAGTTTAACCCTCGATAAACCCATCTGTACCTTAATCGTGGTAAATAATTTTTTATGCATTCACTATTCATTCTAGTCAAAGATTAAGTTTACCCTATTATATTGTATAAATTATTATTATTAAAAATATTGAATTAATTTTTCCAAATTCTATTCAAATAAGTGGAAACATTTAATTTAAAATTAATCCCTCATACACGATGAGAACACCGTGTATTAAAGAAAACATATTCAAACATTTATAATGTTTTATATCAATATTCAATATAAAATTGATTAAAATGAAATAAATTGGATTAATTTAAGTATTATTGCAATAATTTTACCTTAAAACCAATTTAAAATATAATTTAACTTTATAATAATTTAAATGAAAAGGGAATTTTCAATGAAAATTCAGTATTTTTCACTATTCATGAAAAAATTTAAACTTTTAATAAAATTACTAAAATTTAATCATAATATAATTTTAAAATTATGATTTATAAAATTAAATTTATTTTTTAAAATAAATTTTATAAAATTTTATAAAATTTTATAAAATTAAATTTAAAATAAAACTCGAAAAAGAAATGAAAAAATAGATTTTAAAGAAGTGTATTTTTCAGGCACAATATGCTTTTATATTTACTCTAACTCCAATAATAATTTTTTGTATAAATATAAATTAAATTTTTTTATATATAATCTATAAATTTAATTTAAAAAATTACCCATTATGAATTATTTTAATTAATTTAAAGGGAGAAACATTATGCACTTTAAAACAACTTTCATAAAAACCCTCTTTTAAACCCTTAAATAAACTTATACTAAAATCTGATATAAATTTGATTAAAAAGTACTTAAATAGATTAAATATAACCAAATAATACTTATTTTACTTTAAAAAAACATGGTATTTAAATTACTTAATTTTGTTAAAACAAATGATAGTTTTACAAAAATCATTATTTTCACCATTCACTGAAAAATAACTATTTTCTAAAAGATCCCAAAATTTCACCATAAATTAATTTTGATATTATGATTTAAAAATTTATGTTAATTTTATCCAATGAATTTTCTAAAATAACTATTTTAATATTTTCTCATAAAATAAATAGAAATCATTTTTGAAGAAAATATATTTTTGAAAAATATAATTACTTTAATAAAAATTGATTGATTATTTACTAAGAATTTACAATTTTTTTTTTATTTATTGGAGAATTTATATATCTCTCTCATAAAATAGTTAATACTATTCATACCCACCTATTTAGTATCCATATTATATCATTTATATTTAGAATAATATCATTTAATGGTTCACTAAAGGTTGGTGTTATGCATAACGCATGCTAAACTCAGTATTGTGTGTAACAAAAGCCAAATATTGTGTATTGTGTAACGAAAGATAAACATTGTTCTGTGTAAAATATAAAAAATATTAAATATATTGGATTTTTTTTCATGGAATATTAGGGTGTTACATTCTCCCCCACATAAAATGAAATTTTCACTCGAAATTTGTCTCACCCATCAAAGGTTTAACATTTAAACATTACTTCATAGAAACCAACATTGTTCAAATGAATAATAAAAATTCCCTAAATAAGGGAAATCTATAAACATAATGGTTACTTATAGAAACTCAAAACTATGTTTCCACAAAAGAGAACATATTTGGGAAGTGAATATTTGGACATGGAAGAAAAGCATAAATAATTATAGAGAGTGATAGAGACCAATGATCACAAAAAAGCGGGTGATCTAGAGAAAGTTAATAACAACAAAACCATAAACCAAATAAGTGTAAAAATGGACATTAATATCATAAAAAACGATAATAATAGGACAACATTTTATTTCAATTTTGTTTTTCTAATGAGAAGATATACTTACATGATTTCATTCCTTTAATCACAATCTCATCCCTTGGTTGTTCCTTGATCAATTTCCACTTCATATCTTACTCAAAGAAATAAAGGATGATTTTTTATACCTAAGGAATTAAAAAATCATAATATCCATAAATAGAATGATAATATATTCATCCTATCTTTAGTTATCATCACATAAAAATAGTTATCACAAGTTATACACAAATATTAATGTGGTGAAATATTAAATTAATATCTAATGACTCATCCAAAGATAAACATAAAAAATTTCATAAATGGTTAGCCTTAGGGCCATTACAAAATATTAAAATACAAAACTTTAGATATTAGGTCACTAAATTCCAAAAATTAACTCATAATTAATCCACCAAAAAACACGAATCAACACTTAATTGTCACATACCAAACATGTGAATCCATCCATTATGTATTCTATTGAAACATGGTAGTAACCTAAATTACCATAAAACCTCAATGAAAACATACATTCTTCCTCATTACTTGAATAAAAACATATATTTTTGAATATATTTCTAGATCTAATTATTTTCTAAAATCCATCAATGGTAACATAAACCACATTTTACACTATTCATTAATCGGTTCCTAAGTTATCACTACTATCCAATTTAATTTATCAATATCAATTATATCTATATCAAAAAATCACTATTTCAACATTAGGAACATATTAAGGGTTATATTTCCCTTAATAATTAGATTTATTGTAATATCACATTTCCAATAAATCACTTTTTTTGGTCATTATAACCATTTAACATATTCAAGAACATATTTAATGAAAAATTCTACAAAAAACCCACACGCACACGCACACAAACACATATTTATATATATATGTTTCATATAACATAATATTTGAATTAAAATACATGAATAATTCATTTATCCAACTTACATCTCACACCATTAACTAGGATTCATTATCATACTTCTCAATACCTGTTTATTTCCATATTTCATTTATAGTCTCTTCATCATCAGAATTATTACCATTGCTCATAAAAACTTGCTAATTGTATTCATAAACATTCCCATTAGGACATCGATCTACATAATGCCCATAATTTCCATATTTTATGCTTCAAACGTTGATGATATATTAGGTATACCATAATTATCATCCATTATGTTAACCTAAATTATCATTTTCCATTTTTAGCTTCTTTCTTTGTGTACCTATTTTCTATAGTCAAAATATCTTCTCGTTCCTCTAAGACATCCACTTGGGTGTTTCTTACCACACTTTCAATATATAGAAAACTGAATCTTCTTTCCACCATGGTATCAACTACCAAAACTATTAGTGAAACCTTTCCTTCTCTTCTTTGGTGAGTTTGATAGTTTGATAAGGTACACATTGTCAATAATGTTATGTGAAAATTTATTAGGATTAATAAAAAAAATCCCTTACTCCACTCATTATCCCATTTGGATTCTCATAAAAAAATTTCCATCACATTCAATGTTAACACAATTACTTCATAGTTCCTCCAATTGACGAAACCAAAAAGCATAGTGTGAGAAAATATTATAATAATGGGAAGCTAGATAATCATGAAAACTTTTTATTAGATTTCTAAATCATAACACATTAATTTTTAATCTATGAAACCTTAGGTTTATCCAAGTTTATTCATACTCATCATCTATTTAAATCCTTCATGTTAGTTCATAAAGAGTTTTTGAATTTTCCAAGCATATCTCCTAGGAGTGTCAAACCAAGTGTGAAAAAAGGCATATTTTCATGCACCGAGTGATGATGAAGTCCATATCAATGTGCCATTTTCAAAGTTATTACACCAAGGTACCACTATTTTAGAGCCACATACACTTGTAGTATATATATAGGGATGTAATTGATTATTAAACACTAACTCTATACTTTACCAAATTTCTAAGACATTTTCCAATACACTAGATCATTCTTAGAATTATCCATATACATGTCCCTAGGAATCTCAATAAGCTTTTCTCATCCTAGTTCCCAAATTTTACCTAGAACTATCCTATGATACCAACTATATCAACCTAGGATTCTCATACATGGATACAACATCTATTTAGATGAATATTCACTATATTACATAATTACACACCTGAGGACTATAATAGTTTAGTGCCTTTGGAAACTTGAAAAAAATTCTAATATAGTGAAATATCTTCAATATTCCCACAAAGATATTCCTATTTAGAACTCTTTATATGCATACCATATATATGACATTTCTTCATAACATGGGGAAAGGAAACATAAGAAAGGGTGAGATCTAATGCTCAGTAATGGTAATTAAGGGAGATATATAAGTATAACATGAAAATAAGGGTACATAAACATAAGAGTAGCATTTGAAAATCATACCTTTCATATCAATGATCATAAAATTGATTCATGGAATAAAGGTTGATATTTCATAAGACATGAATCACAAGGGAATAAAAGAACATGATCCATGATAGTATTGAAATAAGACATGTAATTTGTGGCATACAACTAAGGATAGAAAATAATTTCCATATTAGTAAAGGAACCATGACAAGGCTATCATATTGAAATGGGTTCACTCCCCAAACCATTATTGTAGTTAAGGTTCATTACCAAGACCACTATAGTGGAAAAAGTACCTTATTAAACTTAGTTCACTCATCATTCTAATCCCTTATATCTCATGAGATATAAATCTTTACCCAATTCAATAGAAGGAGATATAGGTCCCACCCATTACATAATGAAAACCATATTTTTGTGTTCCAAAAGTTCCTGAAAACTCATCATATCATAACCCATGTAATGAAATGAGTATCATAAATGTTTTATCACATCATAAACTGTCTAAAAGAGATAGTTTTCATAATCATCTCATTATAGAATAAATGATGAAAAGAAATAGATTTCATAAGAATTATATAATGGTATAACCTATGGATGAGAAAGTTATTCGTAAACAGCTTGTCTTTAAAAAAATAAAAAATTTATAGAAATAATAAGAATGGTATCCTTGGCTCATATCCACAAAAAATAAAAAGTTTCATCAAAGGATGCCATCATAGATAGAGAATGATTTTGAAAGATAAATCACATGGAATGTTTATTCAAGAAGATAACATTTCTTTGGAAATAAAATTTTTAAAAATAAAAATTTATATTTTTTTCTTAAAATAATTTTATTTGAAGACATACTTTAGATCTTATAAAGCAATATAAAAAAATTAAACATTTCTTGATAAAAATAACCTTTACACTTTGAAAAACACTTTATAAACATTTTCAAAATTCAATTTTTACTTTGAAATAATTTATCTAAAAAAATTCATAAATATTGAAGAAAAAATTATATTTGAAAATAAATTTTAAAATTTTTAATAGAAGCTTGAAATATTTTCATGGTCATGATAGTGTGAAATGTTGTTCATGCCATGCATTCTAAAAATAACTAGTCATTCCACATTTTCAGTAAAAATCCATTGCAAGTATTGTATAAAAAACAAAATGAATATTTCCTTAATTTTTTTAATAAGTCAAAAATGGGTAAAAAAATATTTTATATATCAAAGGATAATAATAAAACATTTTTGAAATTTGTTTTAAAATTTTGATTTTTGAAGAAAAAAATTTCTGATTGAAGATAGAAATAAAGTTATATTTTCTTAAAAAAGATTCACAATTATTTTATGTACCAAAGAGTTTAATATGGTACTATTACTTGAAAATATCATGAATAAACTTGGGATAATAAAATTAAATATAATTATTGAGAGGTAGATTATGAGATTTCAACATTAGAGACTTAATCATAGACAATCCAGATAAATGATTAGATTGTAACATAAAACCCTTACCACTTGGTACCCTTGAATGATAATCCCCATAAAAGGATAAAATCTAATTAAAAATTAAATTATCACAAGGATAAATAATGTTTTTATATTTCATGTCTCAGGGTCTATATAAAAACTTTGAAAAAATAATATAGGTGCATAACATTTCATGTGTCTCAATGAAGGAAAATCGAGACAAAAATCCATTACCAATTTAGTAATATATTGAATAGTAATCCCCAATAAAGAATAAAAAAAATAAAATTTAAATATTATCAGAATAATTGGATTCATGATATAATATGTAAATTGTTAAATATATACACCACACAAAAAAAATTAGTGGTGAATTTGCATATGTCCCTCAGAAATAAAAGTGACTAGAAATCCCTTGCATTAAGTCTTGAATTCCACTGTACTCATTAAAAGCACAAGTATAATAAATAAAATTTTATTATATACCTATTATATAACCATATAAATATATATCATACAATATATTATATTCTTATGACCTTTTATTACCCATTTATTAACAATTATTTGTCAAAGGCACGTTAAATGCAATAACAACTTTCTTTTTTGTGTACGTTTTGACTTTTTATTTACAATAGTATTACCCTGATCATGGTTTAATAATATATATAATGTTAACAATGAAATATATATCATATATATTCAGTATATTTTTATTTAGAGTAATCCATAATATTTGGTGAAAGAAAATAAAGTACACCGTTTATAGAGACGATAGACCATACCTATGCATTAGTACTATTTCCATTTTCATGTTAGATTGAAAGAAATAAAAGTAAATTATATATATTATAATTAATAATTTTTATTTAATATATATAAAATATTTTTATTAAACCCATCCTTAATACATTCCATGTAAAATGTGAATGAATCACATCACATTGTAAGGTGGTAGTCCACTTTACACATGAGCGACGTTATGGTGTTACAAAAATGGAATTCATAAATTTATGTGTGATAAAAAAAATTATTGAAGAATAATAATATCATAAATAAAATATATAAACAATTTATGCATCATTATTTCCTACCATTAGATGTGGTCATGGAAAAATGAACGACATTAGTTCGTGAGGCTATAGTCCACCGTACACACAGACGTTGATTTCGTAACACATTTGATTAAAGTGGAGATGGTTATAGGTAATTACCTTAACATAAAAAATTATAAATGTTTTTAAGGTACTTATTTTATTATATTATCATGGTATAATAATAATTGAAGCTGATGGTGGAATAAATAAAACAGAAATGCTAGTTGATGAACTTTACCACTTCTTCAGGTATCCTCCTTTAGTTTGCACCAAAATCCATACTTGGTTGGATTTATTTACAAAATAATGATTATATAAATATATGAGGGAATTTGGGAAGTTATTTTATGAACCAAAATGTTTTTTAGGTGCGATTAAGAGAGGAGACAAGGTGATCTTTTATAAGTTGGGGAGAGGACACACTTGGTATTTTTTAAAATAATCGAGTTCTCCAACATTTTTATAAGTGAAAAGGTTATAAAATTAGATATTATCTAAAATAATAGGGTTAATGTTCTTAATATATCCATAAAATAGTTTTTATACAAGTGTATAGGTCATCTCTACCCTTATATGTTTAGTTTAAACCACCAACAAACCCATTTTTACCTTTAGTGCTGTAATTAATTTTTACTACATTGGAAATTAATTTTGGTAAAAGATTAAGTTGAACGAATTAGATAATATAAATTATTATTTTTAAAAATATGGAATCCATTTTTTCTAAATTCCATTCAGATTAGTGGAAAATTTTAATTTAAATTATTTCCCACACGCGTGATAAGAAAGTAGGGTTTTGAAGGAACAATGTTCAAATGATTACAAAGTTTTTATATATAAATTCAATAGAAAATTGATTACAATGACCTAAATGGGATTAATTTATTTATTATTGAAATAATATTACTTTAAATCAAATTTAATATATAATTCATCTTTATAAATAACTTAAACGAAAAGACAGTTTTAAATTAAAATTCAGTATTTTTCACCATTCACCAAAAAAATTAATCTTCTTAGGAAATTATAAAAAATAACTCTAATATAATTTTTAAATTATTATTTTAAAATTAATATTTTTTCCAAATAAAATTTATAAAATTTTCCAAAATTAAATTTAAAACAAAACCCACAAATGCGATGAAAAAATCGGTTTTTTAAAAATTGTATCTTTCAAGCACATGATGATTTTATATTAACTCTATGTATAATTATAATAATAAATATATGAGTCTCAATTAATATATATTGAAATATAATATAAAAATTTAACTTAAAACATTACTCATTAGTTATGATTTTAATTAATTAAAATGGTGAAATGTTATGCACTTTAATGGAGTTTTCAGAAAAACCCAATTTTAAACCCTAAAATAAACTTATACTAAAATCAAATATAATATTGATTAAAAAGTACTTATGTGGATTATATATAAATAAATTATAATTCTGTTACTTTAAAAAATAAATTTTAATTTAAATAACTAAATTTATTGAAAATAAATGATAGTTTTATATAAAATTTCATTTTCACTATTCACTAAAAAATTAATATTTTCTGAAAATTACCAAAATTTTACCATAATTTAATATAAATATTATGATTTAAAAAATTCTTTTCATTTTATCAATTAATTTTTATAAAATATCTATTATAATATTTTCTCATAAAAGAAATAAAAATCATTTTTGAAGAAAACATATTTTTGAAGATTATAATAACTTCACTAAAAATTAATAGATTATTTTCTAAGAATTTATAAATTAATTTATATTAATTTGGAATTTTTTATTTATATTTCGTAAAATATTTAATACTATTCATATCTACCTATATAAGGACTTGGTTATAATAGTTATATTTAAAATAATATTGTTTCATTGTTCACTGAAGCTCGATGTTGCGAGCAATGCAAGCTAAAGTTAGTATTATGTGCAATAGAAGATAAACTTAGTATTCCATATAATTAAAGTTAAACACAACACAATGAAAAATATAAAAAATAATAAATATGTTTTTAAAAAATATTTCAGGAAATCTCAGGGTGTTACAGTATGAATATATTTTGGATGTCATAATTTCATTATCGCTTATCATCTATCTTTATCAAATAATTAAAAGATAGGCATTTATAGTCACTCCTTCCTTTATAATAATTCATTATCTTGAAAATGGTTCTCACATAAACTTTAAATAATAACCTCCCTTAGGAATTATTTTATAGGATTCATCACCAAGACATTCCTCAATATATATAGACATCCTTACATTCCTCAAACTCCCTCTACAACCTTACGGTCCCCATACTGTGATTTCATTCATCATAACCTGACTAAGATGCACCATCACCTTAGAAAATCCTATAATATAAAAATCATTATTATATAACCTATATTCGAAAATCCATCTATATTCCATATATCCATTACTCTAACCACCAAAAATTTCCTAAATAAGTGATACTTCAATTGAACATGCTTCATCCTTGAATGAAACATGAGACTTTTTTCCATTTTAATAACACATTATAAATGAACAAATAACATGTCATCATCTTTCCTCCATTTGAGATTTTATAAGAATCCCTAAACCAATATCTTCTCCTTAACAACTTTATTTGAAGCAATGTACTCCACTTCTATTTCCAAGAGTTCAACTACCTGTTAAGGCTTCAATATCTAACTCATTTCTGTTCCCCCAAAAGAAAACATATATCTAGTGTTGATCATTTGAGTATCTATATCTCCTAAAAATTTATTTGTATCAAACCACTATAATGAATCATCAATTTTGATATAAAGTTATAATCTTCTAAAATCCTTTAACTACAAGAGAATCCACTTCACCACTTCCTAGTTCCCTCTTCCTAGATTTGATATGTATTTGCTAACTACTCGCATTGCTTATGAAATGTATATTCAAGTAAAAACCATTGAATACATCAAGATTTATACTACTGATTCATTTGTTAACATTTTAATGTACCCACCTTAGATTCTATTCATGGTTACTTCTCCTTAAAAAAATTGAAATTCCTTTCTAGGTGTGTGTTCATTGGTTTTTCCTCACTCATGGTAAAGTGTTCCACCACCTTCTCAATGTAATCCATCTTAACGAAGTATAAAGTACCAGAATATAATCTCCTAATAATTTTCATCTATAATATCTTTGTATCCAGACCAATATCATTCACATCAAATCATATAGACAATTAAAACTTCAAATCATTGATCCTTTCCTTTACTGAACTGGTAATAAGCATGTCATCAACACATAGACATAAAATGACGAAATTCCCATAATTAAATAACATATAGTAACAAAAATGATCAAAATTTATCCATATGAATTTATTCACTTCCATAAAGGTGTATAACTTTTGGTTCCACTACCCTATCACTTACATCAAACATTAAAGGATCCATTTCATTCCATAGACAAGATTAAATTTCAATTTACCCATTAAACATTCCAAATGTTCTTTGTAAATTTTCTCATATAAGTCCCCATGAAGAATTTTTTTATTCAAATACAAATAATCTAGATGAATTCATTCCATTACAACTAGACTAATTACTATAAAAATAGTCATATATTAAACTACCAATGAAAAATATTTGAGAAATATACACCTTTAGTTTGTTGAAACCCTTTCACAACTAGCCTTTCCTTGTACCTAAAACTACCATCCACTTCCCCCATCAATTGATAAAACCATTTTTTTCTAAACAATATAATTTTAATAAATCCATTTCATAGTTCCCATATTCAATATAAATACAGGGAATCAATATAAACCAACATGGATAACTACCACTATTTTTTGTAATTTAGATTTTTGGACTATTTTGGGCTCTCAGGCTCTGCATTATCCATTAGTAGAAAATAGTAATAGATACTTTCATATATCCCAAATTAGTGTCTAAATCTGTTAGATCTATAAAAATTATTCTACATATCATACCCTTACAGTACTATAACATCATGACATTTATCTTCTAGATCTCTTCCTTCTAAAAATCTACCATGAGATTCCACCATATTAGTGTTTTCTAGTACCTATGGCCTTGTAAACACCTTTAGAACATAACCACTTCTGAAACATCCACAGAACTATATGGTTATTTTGATCCAAATGTACTCCTTGGATTCAATGAAACATCCGTAACTTACAGAAATTCTTTCATTTAAACCCCATGTTTTTATGATACTTAAATCTCACCATAATTTTTCCTTGGTTCTAATCCTTCCATAGAACCTCTTTATTGAAAATAAAACTTTTACTTACAAAAAAATCCAATAATTATTACCCCATATTTAAAAAACAAACAATTCATCACTATATCCAATGAAGTAACACTTTAAAGAATTAGACTCTTTCTTGTTCCTTTCCTTGGCATTGAAGTGAATGTAGGTGAGTGAGAAAGATACTTTTAAATGGGTGTAGTAAAACTTCCTTCAAAACCAATATAATTTCATATGTTCATATACAAAAAATAGAATATGGGCTCTTATTGATCACATATGCCACATAATTCATCTCTTCCACCTACAACACCTTGAAAAAACACAAGAGAATTCTCATAATCCTTTCCCTTTTAACCAACATCTGATTCAACCTCTCCATGAATATGTTATATTGAAGTGTACCTGTAATAATATTATCTAGGAGTCATAGAGGATAATGTATTAACAATTATGGTGGGGGGATCAGGGGTGAACAAATTTTAGTGATTAAGTTCAACTAACTCTTTAATTCATTTATGTTGATTGAATCTCTATCTTCAGTTAGTATGTATAGATATTTGATATGTTCCTTAAAAATTTACCCTCTTATACAATACAAATAAATTGAATTGAATAGAATATAGTTATTTTTTAAAGGTTGGAAGCTAGTGTGGGAAACAAAATCCCTATGGTGGCCATAATTTATGAGTCACATATTCTTCACTTTCTAATAAGTGTTATAATAGAGTAAGATATTATCCTTTAACCGAAGAGTTTGATAAACCCTAAACACTGAAACCAAAATTTTATGAATGTGATTGATATATCTCTATAAAATATCCTTCTACCTCCCAATAGGATTTATGGAATTATTTATACTGAAACAACTAGACATAATAGGTTCTCCTTGAACATTTTACTGGATGAAACTTTGAATGCCAAGTGAACTTCTAATATACTCATTGTTCCATTAAACATATCTTAAGACCCCAATAGATGAATCTTATGAAGATCTCACTACATTGAACTACATTTTAGTGAAATTAAATAGATTGTAACTTGTTATTCATATGGGTCTCCTCTTTCTAGTATTTCAAATCCAAAAAACTTACTCCACTCATCATAACATCAAGTTCTAATCTTTTCACTTCTTCAACCCTTATGGTCATTTGGAGTATCCTTTTTTGGATGCTTCCTCTAATTTTGTGCTTCTAAATAATGTTAAAATCTCTCTTGATATCTATTTTTCCTATATATTAATCAAAATATGTTCCCAATTATAAATCCAATCACCCTCTCATATGTGTGGGGGATATGTGAACATTAATTTGAAATTCCTAACTTCTCAACTCTTAAATTGAACACCTTCACTATCTTAAAAAAATATTAAGATTTTAATTTATCAAATATCTCATAAAACATAGTTTCTAATATCTTAAAATATTCCATATATCTTAGCTATAATCATGAACTTTTCTTCTGTGAATAATAGAACATCAAAAGTATAACATAGTATCATCATAATGATTTCAAATTCACATTAATTATAAGATCCTCAATATTTTCCAATAAACTAACTTTCACCAAATTCATCAATCTTATCAACTAATTTAATTATTTAGACACAAATTTCCTCAACACCACTCAAATATTATTTTACAAATCTTTTCATATGCATGCTAATATCCTCAAAATTCTTAATTTATCTCCCATATTCATGTAAACTAATGAAGACTTAAAATCTTGTTTTTGATACTTTAAAAATTATACTTTATGTTTTTTCTTATAATTGTGTCCTTTCTTTGGTGGAAAAAAATAATTTCATATTCCAAAAACCACAATCATTATTTTGAATCATTGTTCAATGGTTGATCAATATTTATGTAACAAAAATAGTTTTCATGTTTTTTATCTCGTGCATTTTACATGTTCCTCTGGTAAACAAAAAATACCCTATCTATATATCGTCTAGAACTTTCTCACCTTATCTTAGAGTGAAATAATTGAATAGTTTGAATGATTAGAAAAAAACATTGGTTTTTCTTCTATAAATATGAAAACTCACTTATAAATCTAAACATCATATCTTTTGGTTAATGTACTACTTTATCAACAAGAAGAATATTTTTGGTACACTCATTATTCCTCAGCACATAATAGTTATTCATTAAACTACTAATAATAAAAATGCATACAATCAATTATCATTATTTATCCTCCATCTATTAATCTCATATCCTAATGTTTTATCCTCATATTATACTTGATAATCATCTAATTTTCATTAAAAATTATTTCTTATGGTAGTATTATAATTTTGGACATCATCAACTTCAAACATCTGAAAAACAACTTATTATTATCATCCTTTATATTAAGGTTATTATATTATGTCACCCAAAAACTCATATCCATTTTATATTATATATAATTTAAATACACATTATTAGTTTCCCTTGAAAATACCATGTATAACATAATTTGTATGAGCTCTTCATTATATCATCATTAAAGTCTCATAGATATCCTCAATCAATACTTCACTTATCTTTGAGATAATTCATTATTTAAAAGGTTTTCTTCATAGAACATGGATTAATACTTTTATAAATTCAAGATTTATTCTATGCCTCATCATTATATGTTTTCACATTGAACTTACTTAAAATAAAGCTTCTAATTCTGGCCACCATGCATGTTCTTTTTCTGATCCTCATATAATCTTTAATCTAGTGATACAATAAAATTAGAATTTTGTTTTTCTATACAATCCTATGAATAACATTCATTACTACCCCTAATTTATTATGCATGTTTTCTTAAATTTGGTTATGAAAACACTTCATCATTTGAAAAAGATTTTTATTCAAGAGATTCTTTTTCTGGATTGTAATTTCTACTTCACTAAAAGGGTTTTTCAGTAGTATTTATCAGATATGGTATTAAATGTATTAAACATATTATTATGTGACCTTTTCCACTGAAGATAAATTCAATAAATATCAAGATTTTTTAACTTTTAGATATCCCCTTCTAGGAAAAATTTTCATCCTAAAATGTAGTGCATAGTTATTCTACAATCTTCAGTAATTTTCATGAATAAACTGTAGTCCAAGGAAATAAATCATCATATGTGCATAGCTACATCCTTATAAAATTATATATATTAATATGTTCCCTAAATAATATCTATTAATTCTTTCTTCACACATTAAGTGTACTAACTTTAAATATATTCATTACATTTAGTGATACGATTTCCAAAAATCATTTAGTTAGATTATCCTATAATCCTTAGATTCAAATTCTAGAAGTAGATCTTTCATTTACAATGTTACTTATTGCAATGGTTTCACCATATAGAGTATAATATTCTGATGGTATTACTTCCAAAACATCCATAGGCAACTTTACATTCAAATTACTAATATATTTTTCAAAAAATATTCACCTACAAATTACTCATTAAAATTTTCATAATCTATTGATAATAATTATAATATATCATTATTATGATCCAATTAATACTTTAATCCCCACCTTCTTACTTTTTATCAATACCAATTATCCTTAAAGATAATGATTTTTCTCTATGAATTGTTAAAAATAAATTCAATTTATTTTCTGTGGGGGATCAATTTTATCTCTACCTTAAATATCTGAATTATAATTCCCTTGTTGACATCTTGGGTGAGGGTGGAATTTTCTAGATTTTTTTTCTTCTCCCATTTTCTTCTATTTAATTGAATGTAAACATTAAATACTTAAGGGATTGATGGAATAAATTATATTAAAACAATGAGACACAAATAAACCAAATATAAGTCTATGTGAGTAATGATTGGTAGAAATTAATATTGATTAACATGGATGTCAGAGTTGTTTATAAAATTTTCACCATGTGATACCACTAAAAAAACCTCTTTTAATGAAAAACAGAATGTATTTTCATGAAAATTATTTACAATAACCATATATTTAAATAGATTAAAAAAATTTAATACAAAAATGTAGTTTTCTCCACGTTTAAATAAAATCTAGACATTTTCATCAAAGATAAATTCCCTCCATTAATTTGAACACATGTTTTCAATTGAGAATGATAGAGTATAGAAAATTTACCTTACAGACAAAATAAACTTCATTCTATATATTTTCAAAATATGGGACTTCATCATCATCATCATACATAATTTATACCTCTAAATACTTCTATTATTCAATCCACTGGAGCTTTGGTATCAAGTTTCATTGATCCTTAGTTAAATGTATTTTATCTCTTCACTATTTGGATTACCAATTCTCCATAGTTATAATCATCATTTTCACTCTCCCAAAGAAGCAAATTCCATCTTATCTATTTTCATGGGTCCCCTTGAATTTCATTAATTTTAATCTCTTTTATTGATTTATTTATTTTACAATAAAGAAAAAATAAGGTGGGTATTTCATTGTCTTTAATTATAGAGATTAGGATGATAAATCTTTCTCAACCCAAAAACTCCCTTTACATTATATTTATTCTTCTTTATTATTCCACCCTTGGTTTTACAATCACTTTTGTTCTTAGTTATAATATACATCTTATTCTTATTTTCTCCTTTAACTTAGTGTGAGTATTTATTCTCAAATTATGATAATGAGGTACTTTCTCCCTTCTTTTCATTCTATTCCATTTTCCTTTCTTCTTTTAGATGATTAGAACATATTTCCATACTATCCATCAAAACATGATTTCTTTTTTCCTTTTTCTGAGATTTATTCACTGTAAAATTTGTAGTACCTTTCATTGTATTCTTAATTTTTTCTATGAAATACTCATGTCTAGTTAACCAAGTGATACATTTTTAGGAGTATGGACAACCGTATTTTATCATCTATAAATTTTCTCAACATTCAAAAAGTTATCCTTATCTGGTAAATTCTGTTGAACCTAATATTATTTTTCATATATTTGTTCCACTATTTCAATCTTCTTGTATATTTATTAGGTTGTCTTGATTTATTTCTTGAGATTACTTCCTCTAACATAAACATTTATGGAGAGTTTACTACTATATATGAAGTGTCATTTTCATCCGAAAATCTACACCATTTATTAGGCATTCCATCTCCCATTAATTTCTTCTTATGTGAAAACTTCTTCGTATCTTACATTAAATTTCACCTCAAGGTAGAATTACAGCCTATATTCTATTTTTTCCCTTTACTATCATGGATTAAATATATTACATATAAATGAATTCTGCTTGGTAGATGTAAATTAGCACCCACTATTATTATGTCCACTCCTTCCATAACTTTCATTAAAATTTTATTGTTATTCAAATCTAATAGATGTCAATAGACATTCCTTGTTATATAAAATTTGTTTGAATTTATCTAAGTTAATCTAAAATTCCTCCAAGATACCCCTCAATATTGGCCTTATCCTTTTTCATATAGTTGAAAAATTATTCCAACATTAGATTTCATGGAGAGTTAACTTTTTAAAACACCAGGAGTAGAAAAATAATATACTCTTTTTTCCCTTGAATATATTATTCCTAAAATTATTTATTATATAATATTTTTGGGTAGTTTCTTCTTTTCATACATCCTTACACTATCATAGAAGTGATGTGATTCTCTATCCCGTTCTTCACCCATTTTCTCCCAGACTACAACCCAGACTACCCAAAGTTATAGAATTACCATATAAAGATTTATGAAAAAATGGTTGTCCCTTTTTTTCGTACTATCATATGATATAGGTTTTAAATTATTCATGATTATTATTCCACTAGATTATATTGAAATTTACTTTCCACACATAAATATTAAATCTTATTAGATGAATATTCAAAAAACAACATTAAGATCTATGATAGGTTTAGTGTATTTTGAGACTTGGATACATAATTTTTTTCATGAACTATTTACATTATCTACCAAAAATTTATTTATAACTATCACCCTTCTTTGACATATCATACTTAAATCCTTTCTTCTTAACCTAGGAAAAGGAAATATAAGTAAGGGTGATATAGAATGACCAGTAAGGGTAGTCATTGGATATTTCAATGAAAAATTAAGCATTATATTAGAATAAGGGTATGAGAACATGAGGTAAAAATTTGAAAAACATAACCAAAATATCATATATAATAATCATGAATCATAAAAAAATCTTGATAATTCATAAGACATGGATACTAAAGGAATCAAAGAACATGATCTATGATAGAATAATATTTTCATAATACTTATATTTGTGGCATTAACATAAACATATAATATCATTTACTTAGTTAAGTATCACTTCCAATACTATTTTAGTGTGTAGGGTTCACCTTGATTTCCATCATATCATTACTCAAGGTTCAATCCTAAGACTATCATAATGGATATAGTCTATTATTAAAATGATTTTACTCCCCATTCTAGTCCTTATTATCTCATGAGATATCCATATTTACCCAATGCATTGGAGGGTTATATAATTATAGGACCACCTATCATATAATCATAATCCATTCATACATGTTCCATAATATCAGAAATATTTTATCATGTATCATAACCCATGTAAATGGAACAAGTTAAATAAAAAGTTCAACTTTTAATTATGAAATTGCATGTGAAAAATAAATAGGTTTCATAAATATATAATAATCATAATAAAAAGAAATTAAATGAAAGAGTAAGGATGATATCCTCAGATCATATCCCCAAAAAATCATAAGTAACAACAAAGTATGTCATCATAAATGAAAATTAATTTAAAAGATAACTTGGAATATTTATTGATGAAAATTACATTTTAATCATAAAATAACTTATTTATAATCTATAAATTTCACCAACATTATGAAAAACATTTTCTTGAAAATAACCTTGAAATTGTTTAATGGAATTATTAATGATTTGAGTGGTTATAATTGAAAGAAATTACATTCATGATGTGTACATTAATCAAAATATTTCTTTCACATTTTCAGGGAAAAGTAAAATGTAACTTCCTTAGAAAATCACAATAAGATTCATATTAAACCATTTTTAAAAAATTTAATAATGGGTAAAAATTTATTTTAAAATAATATAATAAAATAATAAAACATTATTGTTTTTTTAGAAAACATGGATTTTGAAGAAAAACGATTCTTGATCGAAGAGAAAAATAAATACATTTTTAATGATTTTTTTGTCTCTTGAGTTAATAAAAATAGAAAAATTAATTTAAAACATGTAATCTATATAAAAATTAATGGTGGTAGTCCACACTCATGCATGCACAATGTTATATTTTTCCAGTGGATGAGAGGATAATAATTTAAATATAATTTTATAATTAAAAAATAACAAACATATAATAAATATAATATATAGACTTTAAAACCATCCCAATAACCATCCATGAAAGATGGTGATGGAAAATGGATTTTATCACTACATGGTGGCAGTAGTCCACATGTATGCATCAATGATAATTTAACATCCCATTTGATGGAAAATGGGGTGAATAATGATGGTTTCATAAAAATAATAAAATTTCATTATATTTAGGATACTAAATTTATTATTTTATTATTAATACCACATATTTAGAGGTTGTGGAAGAAGAAATGATTTGTAATAGTTTAGGTAGGATGATTACTTCTCCTTTGGTTGGCATCCTTTAGATCCTTTCTTAAATACCCTTAAAATCACCTATAATTGATGACTAGGTAAGTTTAGAAGAGAAATAGATGGGGTTTTTTCTGGATATATTTCTCAAATTTTTGTAAATAAGATTAACAAGTGGTTCCATTCTTTAAGCGGAGGAGAAGAATAACTTGGAATTTCTTAAAAGATTAAAATATATTAATGTCATACTCAAGAAATATGATTAAAAATTGCCATATATTAGAATGTGTGATAGAAAATGGTCTAAATATTTCCATACAATAGGATTGATACATATTTTATTGTCAAAATAACCCTTATCATGTGGTTTAACCCCTCAAAATGTCAGTTTTAACCATTTTCATGGTAGTTTTTTTTACTATTTTACTAATTATTTTGACCCAAAATTATGTTTAACTTATTAAATAAAATTAATTATTATTATTAAAAATATGTAATATGTTTTATAAAATTAAATTCATATAATTTTAAGAATTTAATTTAAAATTTAATGTGAAAAAGATGAAAAAATACTGTTTTCCAGAGAAAATATTTTTTAAGTATAAAGAATTTTTATGAAAAAATCCAACATAAAATTAATTATAATGATCCTCCTTTGATAATTAATAATAATAATGAAAATATTTAAATTTTAAAAAAAATTTAAAATAAAATGAAACCTTTTAAATGCTAGAAATGAAAAAATAGTTTTCCATAAAAATTAGTATTTTTAATTATTTAACAAAAAACCAATATTTTCAAAAAATTATCAAAAATTCACTATAAGATATATTTGAATTGATGATTTAAAAAATTATGTTCATTTATTCAAAAAAAATTAAAATTGGAAGAAATAAAATATATTATTTTCTCCAAAAAGTAATAAAAACCATTTTGAGGAAAAATTTATTTTTAAAGCATATAATGACTTCACTAAAAATTATGTTTTTAATTATCAATATATTGAATTTATATAAAACATTTATAATTATTTTTTTAAATTTGTTTCTTCATATCCACTCCACCAATTTAATATCTAGGCTAAAACAATATAATATATTATGGTTCATTTAGATTTGAGGTTGCGTGTATCGCAAGTTATTAAGGAAATCAAATTTATTTGAAGAAAAATATATCAGAAAATCTCAGGGTGTTATATTAATAACCAAATTAAAATGAATTTAAATGTGGAAATCCCATCAACTTGGTGTAAAAAATTACTGGATCTATGATTCATAACATGATTGAGTTCCCATTGAGTATTTTCAAATTTTGGTTACTCTAGGGAACTTTCACCAGGCGAGTAGTATTATTATGTATCACTTTATCTCTATGATAAAAAATATGTATTAGTTTTTATTTGTAGGAAATATAATTCTCTAGAAGTACAACTTATAAGTTTATTACATTTTATGAATCATGTAAGTACTTTATAGAGATACAAGGAAATTATCGTGAACTTGAGAGAGGTTCGGTGGAAGAGACAAATGATAAGCTACCACCCCTACCCGATCAATAATCTTGAAGGGTCTAAAATACTGAGGGATCATCTTTACATTATTTTAAAATCTCAAAAACATATTACATAGACAAATTCATAGTAATACCTTCTCATTAACATAAAATTACCTATTTCACTGATGATTGTAAGTATAAATTTTCCATCAACTCTAACCTGCCTGGATGTGATACTGAATAGATCAGACTTTCAATAAAATTTCATTAGCAAGATTAGGTCCCAACAAATTTATTTCTCCAAATTCATCCAAACACATTGGAGTTCTAGACATATTTCAATTGATGACTTTAAAATAAGTCATCTAAATTCTTTAGTGGACAATATTGTAGTAAGAAATTGACAAGAAGAATGTGTTATTACCAACCACATTAGAAATCCCTAGAATAAGACATCAGCATATCCTCAAGGATTTTAATGGTTATCAGACTAACACTCTCTCTAAGGATGATAATAAGTACTAAGACAAAATTTTCATTATAGATCTTTATGAATACTTATTCAAAACATTGAGGTAAACCTTAGTTTCTAATCAGATATAACAGAATGTGGTACTCCATGAAACCTTACTACATCATTAATGTATATTATAGAAAAATAATCAAGAGATAAATACTCTATGATAGTAATGAAGTGTGTTAACTTTTTAAGGTTATCCAATACAACTAAAACAACATTATGGATTTAGATATCATGGGGAGTTCAATGATAAAATCCAAGGTGATGTTTTCCCATTTATATTCTTGTATGGGTAATGGTTGTAACATCCCCTTGGATTTTTGACAATAAATTTTAACTTTCTAACAGACCAAGAATTGCAATACATATTCTAAAATATCTCATTTGATGTTATCCCACTGAAAATACACTTTTAAATATCTATACATCTTCATACATACAGGATGAATCAATAATTATGAATTATGAGATTCATCCAACAACTCTATCTTCGTGTATGATTTTTACAGAACACATACTTAGTTCTTGAACCTTATCATTCCATTATAATCAAGTATTTCATCATAAACATTTTACCACTTTATTTTTTAGCTCTACATATTCTTTTTGTGCCAGTTTAATCTTCATATTAAGATATGGTTGAAGAATCACTTGAGAGAGATAATATCTTGTACCATCCTTCAAGATTTCTAGATCCACCATTTGAAAATATAGAAGCATTGGATATTTTGTGATCCTAATCAAAGATAATATTTCATGATCAATTCAACTCAGTGCATCTTCCACAACCTTCGCTTTCCTAGGGTGGTAATGTATTTACCAATTATAATCATTAGTCAAATACAATTGTCTTCTTTGGTGAATATTCATCACTTTATTAGAGAATATATACTTTAACATTTTATGATAAGAATATATATCACACCTTTCTTGATAATGATAATGAATCTATTAATTTAATATATAAATTACTACAACTAATCCCAAATCAAGAGTTGGGTAATTTTTCTCATTGAACTTCAATTGTCATGTGGCATAAGCTATCAATATATAATTTTACACATGGAAACATCATAGTCCTTTATTTAATGCATCACTATAATTCTCAAACCCTTCTCCATTGTTGGGTAGTGTAAGAATAGGTGCACTGACTAACCTTTTATTCATTTCCATGAAATTTTCCTCACATTAATCTACCCAAACAAACATGACTCCCATCAAAGTTAACTTGTTTAATGGATTATATAAATTAGAGAAATTATATATAAAGCATTGATAATATCCAACCATTCTAATAAAAAATAAAATCCACATCACAATGGTTGGTATGAGCCAACATTTAATAACCTACATCTTTTATGGATCCACTAATATAACCTGTCTTTAGATTATATAAACTTAAAATGAAACTTTCTATAAAAACATCCACACATGGTAAATTTTACATGAAAATATTCCTTTTATAGTGTCTTTAGTAAAATTCTCATGTAATATTTATGCTCTTCCCTTATTTTGGAATATATAATAATATCATCTATAAAGACTATCACAAACTGATCACGGTAATCTATAAAGAATATATTAATGAAATCCATGAAAATAACAAGGGAATTAGAAATAAAAAATGGTATAACTATAATTTTATAATATCCACACCTCATACAAAAGAATTTCTTGGGAATGAATTCATTTTAACCTTAAATTTAGAGCATCCAAATTAAAAATCATGATTGTAAAAATATTTATATCCTCATAAATGATTAAAAAAATCATCAACATAGGGAATTTGATACTTATTCTTGTTTTTTATTTTATTAAGTTCCCAATAATAAATGTTGTGTTACATTGATATAACATAATTCTTAACAAATATAATTGGTTTACTCCAAGCTGAAACAATTATCTGAATGAATCTGTTATCAATATTATCTTAGAGTTTATTCATTAATTTCTAAAACTCAATAAAGGACAATATATTTAGAGTATTTGAAATTGGTAAACCACCTAGTATGAGTTATTATTAAAACACATATTCGTGATTTGGTGCAATATAAAGAAATTCTTCCATAAAATACATTAAAATAATACCATATCATAGCTACATCTTTTAGGCTTACTTTCTTCTTGACCATATGAGATAAAAACCCTTTCGAATCTGAATTAATACCCATATAATAGATTCAATTTCCATCATAAGTTCATATTTATCATTTCACTTAAAGATGATCATAGTTTAGTTATGAATATCAAACATGACTTACCTTACTTGAAAATTTATTAGACATTTATGTAAATAAAGCTAACATGGGCCTAATATAACATAAAATTCAATTAGAGGGAGAATAATAAGATTTTAAGAAAGAACATTCCCAAAAACATCAATCAGATAAGAATCATTTAGTTGAGATGAGATTATCATACCATTAGGTGTTTTCACTACTAATTCAATATCTGATCGCTGAGGTGGTATTGTGATACCCTTATAAAATTATTCAGATATAAAAGAGTGGGTAAATCTCAAATAAAATAAGGAATCCACTATTTTAGAGTGGATGGTAAGTTTACCTTTCACCAATTCATTATCATACTCCACATTACTAAAAGTGATCACATGATATTTCACTTTATCTCATGTATTATGAGGTTGATGTCATCAATCATCATAATTAACCTTTGAATTTGAGAACTGGTTAGAATAATTCTCATACTAATTAAATTTGAAACACATGAGAACTGGTGGTGCTTTATGTGGTGAATTATCTCCATCTTTAGCTAACTTATTCTTCCCATAACATTGGAATTTGATTTCTTGATGACCTTACTATCCAAAATTAAATCATTTACTAGTCCACTCAAGTTAATTTACTCCATGTTTCCTTACACACTTTGATCATAATGAAAATTTCATATTCTTCCCTCCAAGGTCTTTATTGTTATAATTTCATTTGAATTACATATTTAATTTCTTATCAAAACCATGATGTTTCAAGGTAACTTCAATATCTATCTAAACTATGATAAATAATTTCTAAATAGATACTTATGTCTCTTATAGATAACACCCTTCAAAGACTTGGTGTTAAGCCACTAAAAAATGATCAATCATACCTTTAGGTTGAATTATAATTCCAAAATTGTACCGAATAAGTCTTAAAATTTTCCTCATAAGTATCAATATGATCTTTATCATTATGGTTTAATATAAAGAATTCCATTTTTATTTTCATATAACGAATACATGGAAATTAATTATTGAAAAAAATTAGTTTCTAAACTCATCAAAATCCATGAAGTATATTTATTCTTATTTCATTGTCTTCTTGATAAAGTCCCACCATTGATCTACTTCTCCACCAAAATAATTAACAAAACAATAAATAAATAATTTTTTCATGATATAAACATTGAATAATGAAATATATAATTTTAGTGGTAGTGATACATTAATAAAAAACTAGTGGATCAATAGAACCACTAAAATAAGGTGGATGTTACCTCTAGAAGGTCTTAATAGAACATTGTCCCTTACTTTGATCATTTGGAAGTTTAACATGATTTACAAATTGAGAAATTTTCATAATCACATCAACAAGATTTTTCATTCCATCTCCCATAATATTTGGTTTCTTAGGAGGAAAATTATATCATTTTCCATCACATTCAGTGTTAACATAGTTCCTTTAGTTTCCATTCATGGACTAAAGCCGAAAATCATAGTGTAATAATCAATTATAAAACATAGATACCATATAATCATGAAAAATCATTCATAGGATGTCTAAATCATGAAACCATATTTTCAATATAAGACACCATAAGTTTAACCTAAGTCATTTATGATTATATTCTATTTAAATCCTTCATAATGATTCTTAAATAAAATGTTAATTAATCCATCAATATCACCCAAGAGTGTCGAACTAGGTGTGCATTAAGGGAACAATTAAAGTGAACTAATGTAATGGTCGAGAAATACTCAACTAATTATTTTCATGTTTATTACCCCTATATGCATATATAAAAGAACCATGTGCACTTGTAGTATCCAAAATTAGATGTTTTTCTAGAAAAACCACACTCATTTATTTAAAATAATTGAGGACATTATCCAATACATATGATTATCCTGAGGGTTCTTACTAATGTTTTCTCATATTTGTTTCCAAAGGTAACCAAAAATTTCTTTAATACCAAATATAGAGACCCAGACTTTTCATAGATAAATATTACATCGTATTAGATAAAAACTCAATAAATAACATTGAGATCCACCCCAAATATTACATGTTTAGTTCATTTGAAAACATAGATACAGAAATAATTAGTTCATAAAAGATCTACATCTTCTTCATCCAAGTACTTCATAACTTACACACTTATTTTACATATCATACTTAAATACTTTATTCATGACATGGGTAAAGGAAACATAGGAAAGGGTGACCTAGGATGCTTAGTAAGGGTAGAATAGGGAGATATTAAAGATAAATTATGCATAACATGTGTATAAGGGTATGATAATATGAGCTTAACATTTGAAGACCGTACCCAAAATATCATATAATATAATCTTGATTAATGTCATAAATCATGGTATTGAAAAAGGAATTAATCATAATGAAATCAAATAAAATGCACCTTGAGAGCATAACATTGGCACAATACATATCTTTCTGGCATACAAATACGCATAGAAAATCATTTTCGTATTCATGGATCACATATAGGACTATCATAGTGGATTGGGTTCACTTCCCATTCCATCATATTATAACACCCCAAGATTTTATGACATGTATCTTTTTAAATAAATGTAATTTCTCTGATAGGTTATGTTTCACACAACACCAAACTTAAACGAACAATAATATATAATTAAATATCATTATTTTAACACGGTCGTTATAAAATAGATGTTAAATTGTAGGGAATGAATAGTATAATGAAATTTTGAAATTTATATACTATATTTTTTATAAATTCATAAAATAGATTCTATAGAAATAATATAACAAAAAATCCAATTTTACACATAAAATCGATATTTTTCTAAAGGTAGTTTTTAATGACTTTTAATTACGTACTTTTTTTTAAAAAAACATTTTTTTAAATTTTTATTAGTTTTATTTTATAAAATAAAAATCATTTTTTAAAGTAGAATATCAAAATTTTCTTTTGTTTAATTTTTGGTATTTTTCTGAAAAGTTTAATTTTTTTATGAATAGTGAAAAATATTGCATTATAATTGAAAAATATGTTTTTATATAAATAATTTATAGTGTTAAATTATATTTTAAATCAGTTTAAAAGTGAAAAATAGATCAATAATAAATATATTAATTCAATTAAGGAAATTGGAATCTTTTTTAATATTGAATGTGGATATAAACACATTTCAAACTTTTGTACGTTTCACTTTTAAAACCCGTTTCTCTACCCCGTCAATGGGATTAATTTTAAATTAATTTTAGCCAATTTTGTATTTTGAATTTTGAAAAATTAATTAAATATTTTTAATCATAAGTTAAAATGTTATTAAATAGTTCCCTTTTATTTTCGGACAATATGAATAATAAACTTAGTAGTTTTAATTACCCAAGTTTAGGGTAAATCGAGTAATTAAGAGTACAAATAATATTATAAATTTTAGAAAATTACACTAAATTTTTTAATTATTTTACTGGATGAGTTATTTTCAACCAAAATCAACCTTGGTCTGATTTTATGGCCTCTCGGAGGAACTAAGATGAATTTAAGTCTTTTATAGTATTTTATTTTAAGAAAGGTAAAATATGTCATACTCATGATTTTAAAAAGTAATACATTTTCAATATGTGGCTATTAAGAACTAATATTTGACTATAAATATTCATTTTAAATATAAAATGTTTATATTTACTATTCCAATTTATTTTTAATTTTAAAGAAATAAATAATTACATAAATGTCTTACAAAACAATGATGTGGTAATTGTTAATTAAAGGGAATATCAAATAACTGATTATAAAATTATTAAATTAAATATAATTTTAGATAATTAATTTCATCCATGAATTTTATATAAAATTTTAAATATTAGTGTTATTAATTATTTTTTAAAGTTATATTGAATTGCTAAATTTATAAAAGTCAAAATAACAAATTATGTCAAAATTGTCATTAATGTTATATTAAAATAAATAATATTATATTAAATGAAATAAAGTTTAAAAAAAATCCAAAATTCAACCAAATTATTGGGATAAAAATTAATATTTTATCCATGATTCTTTTATTGTTATTTTATCATTTTTTTTAATAATATTGACCCCCCTAGAGTGAAAATCCATGTAATGGTAAGAGTTAAATGGGTTGAATAAGGGTTAAAACCAAAAGATAAGGGTAATAATGCCACATAAACTTGTATAAAACTTATTATATGAGATGATTTAGAGCCATCATCATCTTATATTATAAATAACCACCTTTGGTACCATTTTAAATTGTAATTTAATTTATATTAATTTAATATTATGAGATTTTTCAAAAGTGCCTATCTCCTCAATTATAAAAGATAACCTCTAACCTCAATTCCTTACACCACTTTGAGCCTTATATCTAAAAAACCCTTCCCATTTCTCTTCCAAACATTCTTAGAGAAGTTCTAGAGATCCTGATCTTCTAGAAAGAACAACCCTAGATCCCTTAAGAAGAGATCTTACAGATGTATTCCAAAGAAGAAAAAACCATTTTTTACCAACTCATTCAAGTTCATTTATTATTATCCTAATCCCACTTTATGTTTTTTTTCCATTCTAAACTAATAAAGCCAGTATAATATATATTGATATGTTATTATGATTATGAGACAACCAGATTACACCTTTTATCCAACCTATAAAAAAACAACCGCGTGTGCGTATGTACAACTTACTACCTCCTTTCAGTGGTGTAATATCACTACTACAAAACATGCCTTTAGTAGTGCTGAACTTTACCAGTGCTTTTATGTAGTGCTGTAAAAATTACCATTTATCAGTGCATTTTTAAACGATGATAAAGGGTACCCTTTATCAGTGATTTATGTTTAGTGTTGATAAATGAATCCTTTATCAATGTTTTTTAGTGATGATAAAGGTCTATACTAAAATTAAATAATTAAATAAATAAAAAATAAAAAAATGTTTATTAAAAAAATATTAAAATTTTTATTAATTAAATAATTATTTATAAAAATGAATAAATTTATTCTACTATATATAAATTATAAATACTAATAAATATTATATATTAAATATATAGATATATGTAATAATAAAATAAAAAAAATTAAAAAATAAAAAAATAAAAAAATAAAAAAATAAAATAAAAATATATTAAACATTTTATTAATTAAATAATTATTATTAATAGTAATAAATAGAATATATTGAATTTATAGATATATGTGAATGTAAATAAATATGATTTATGTAATCAAAATATTTATTTTTTACATTAAATAGTCATATATTTATCGTGAAGAATGGTTTATAATTAAAAATTAATATTAATTAAAAATACCGACTAATTATATTGAGTAATGGACATAACGGAATGTCATTTGATTTTTCAATTTAATATATATAAAATTTGTCTTATATTGATTTAACATACATATATGTAATTAATACATTTTTATATACAACACACAAAAAAATATTTACGTAATTAATGAAATTTTATATTGAAACACATACACCTAATATTTATGTAATTTATTCAAATTATAACATACATTTTAGAATTTAATTTTAACATGACACATTTTATATATTATGTATTTAATCAGTAACTTTATTTATATATTTTTAATTTTGTTACAAATAGGTATTAATTCATTTTTGGTATTTTATATTTTTTTTATTTTTTGGGAATTTAATCATTTCTATTATTTATTTATCTATATTTATTTACTATGTTTTAATATTTGGAATATTTATTCATCTTTATTTAAATATATATCCATATTTTTTTAATAATTTATATTTAAGTAATAAAACTTATACATATTTCAATATTTTTAAAGTGTACTCATTTTTAATTCTTCAATTTTACTTATTTCTAACATGCATGAATTTAATATTATATATTAATTAATAATGTTAAAAGTATATTAGTAAATATTTATAAATAAATATATTTATAAATTTATATTTTATATATTTTAAATTTTTTAAAAGTATTTATATAATTATAGGTAAATAATTATATATATTTAAATAATTATAAAATTATAATAAATTTATTTAAACAATGAATATATTTAAAATATTTATATTTATATACATTTATTAAATAAATATATATTTGATTATATAAATATAAAATGATATAAATATATAAATATATAAATATTATTTTTTTTATAAAGCATTTAGATAATAATATACTTAAATAAATATAAAATTAATATAAATATATTTAACTAATTTTAAAATTATAATAAATATATCTATATAATAAATATATTTAATATATTTATAATTATATTTATATATAATTATTAAATATATATATTTTTATAAATATATATAATGATATAAATAGACATAAAATTATAATTAAATAATAATTTTATTTATAAAAGTATCTATATAAATATAAATAAGTAATTATATTTTTAATTAATTATAAAATTAAAATAGATATATAAATATATTTAAATTTTTTAGTTATAATTATAATTATAAATCCTTTATCAGTGCTAAAGTTTTAGTGCTGAGAAATATTCCTTTTATTATCTCTAAAATAGCGATGATAAAATGAATCTTTATCAGCGTTAAAACTTTAGTGGTGATAAAGGTGGATTTTATCAGTTCTTTTTTAGTGCTGATAAATCTTTATCTTTATCAAAGTTTTTTGAGAAGCATTGATAAAAGTGTCACCAATCTATTTAATAACCCTTACTGTGACTAGATCTTTCGTGATTTCTCAAGTTATCCGCGGAAGCCATCTCCCGCCATCACACCTCCTCGACGAATCCAACCACCAATCAAGTCTCGAATGAATCCAAGGGTTGAATCTAAGGCTAAAAAAACATAGGCTCGAATGAATTCTGGCTTTCGTGCGTGATATCTCTATTTCTATTGGACGAATCAAAGGTTTAATCCAAGTTATGTTAATTTTTATCCTTATCCTCACTCATTTTTTTTATTTGGTGATATCTTTTTATGTTTTTTGTTCACTATATCTTTTTATTCATCATCCATCGTTGCTTTCATGGTTGAATTATTTTTACCATCATTCATCTTCACTGTGACTACTGCCATTACAAATACCAAATTTATTTCTTATCATTTTAACACTAATTGAGTTTAACATATGTGTGTTCAATGTTTATGAATGTTTCTTCATTTGATACATTTTCTGCCTAAAAATATCAATCCATTGTACCTTTAAAATTCACAAATTGTACAAAATATCCAATGCAGTATGTACAAATTTATTATATAAAATGTAAGAACTCATAATCCATGGTTTATTATTTTGAACGACATGATATCGCATTTTTCTAGAACTAAAATCTTTCAGTTTTTAGGTTATTGTATTAATTGGTTGGGATTTATTGGGGAAAAAACTACTTATACACTTTCTACTATACACAATGGATATAGTGGAGGGTCCTTTATAAGTTTTCATGAAACAATTATTCAATAATTTACATTTCAAACATGCAGTGAACATCCAAAAAAATTTGACCCAAAAAGTATATTATAAAAGAGATGGTAGATTTCCATTTTGATGTAGATATATCTAGATGGTTTGATGATATGAATATTTTCAATTCCCTAGAAAAAGTTCTTTCACTATAGGAATCCTCCATGGAATATTGTGGGAGGTATGATCATTCTTTTTTACTTTTTGTGAAGACACTGATTGTATTGATTCAAGATTATCCAATTTAGTAAAAATCTCAAATCATTTCATATTTAGAATGTTTTTCTCATTCTATTTTTTTATTTTTACTTCCCAAGATATTATTAAATCTTTAATTTTATTTCATACATTTATTATTTTTCTTTTATTATATGTTCAATATCTTTAATCCTTCTACCTCTAGTCTCTAGTTGAGCATATTTGACAACAGTTACTTATTTTAATTTGTGGGTTATCTCCTCAATCCCTTTCTTTCCATATTCAATTTTTTTAATTATAGTGTGACATAGATTTTTAAAATTGGTACATTATTATTGAATTCTAAATTGATTGTATCAATTTTTCCTACTTATTTGGAGAGATTAAAATAAATTTATACACTTTATTTTAAAACATTCTCCATTCATTGATTTTCATCATCATAATCAGTGATATCCTCATAAATATTTCCTTAAATTCTAAAAGTATTTGTGAAAATTTTATTGGAAATGTTCTTTAGGGTCTTCATCAAATAATTTTTATAATTTTCATATTATTCCATTTAATTTTTTTTAAAAAAAATAATTTTTTTAAAATCTATTTAATGAACACAAAAAATGATTTATCAAATTTAAAGGAAAATAATATCATTATTGTTGTAATTTAAACTAAATGATTATAACTTTAAAAATAACCAATCTATTCAATTTTTTTAACCCTTTTATTAATAATCTATCTTTAAAAACTTTAATGATGTCATTTGATTCATGTACACTTTTAAATACTCATTTAAAAAAAATTATTTGAATATTTTAGAAGGAATTAAATTATGCAAGTATTATTTCTCATAATAGTATGTATTTCATCCTTAAATTATTCTTTCTAGAGAACAACATATTTTCAATACAATGATTCTTTATATAACATGATATCATCAACTATAGTTATCCCCTTAATATATTTTTAAAGAATATTATAATGTTGATCTTTATCGATAAGAAAAATTATGGATTTGATATATATGAATACATGATATAGATGTTTATGCTTTTTAGTTCTTGTACTCTATTTAAATTCTACTCAAGAATCATATTTATTCTTTTTCCATTATATATTAATTAGAAGAAACACTAGATATATGGAAATTAGGGACCATTTTATTTTAATTATATTTATAAAATGTATTTTAAAAAAAACATAAAAATATAGATTTAAAAAAGACCTTACCTTATATGCGCATTATTCTATATGATGTATTATTATTTTCCGTAGGAATTTTTTTTTTAATTATTTTAGTTTAAGTTTTAGTTTATTTAGGAATTGTAACTCTAAAGAATTATAATCACCGACTTTATTTAAGTCAATAATGTTTTGGTTTTATCCTCATCAACTTTATCTCATGAACAATTATGATTGAAATTTTTTTCTTGAGACTCATCCCCTATCTCTTCTATGTTTCTCAAACTACTATGAGAAGTATTCATCCCAATTGATCAGCAGTATGCGGTATGGGATGGAATTTTGTTAGAGTAGTTCAAGAAACATAGGTGGATGTCCACAAGAGATGGGGGACGAGTCTTAAGTAACAAAAATTAAATAATAACCATTTTGGAGATGAACCTGATGAGGATGACCATTTTCTATAACTTTCACCTTTGGATGCATTTAGCAGATAACACCTACCATAGTGGAGTAATTGTTTTTCAAATTCAGTTACCCATTTTCTTTAAATAATATTGAAATTATTTAAAACAATAAAATATTGGGTTCCTCTTATTATAATTATCTATAACTTTCACGTTAGAGAATGAATATCTTATTTGTAATTATTTATTTTAAAAAATCAATATTTTATGAACCTAATAGAATGGATATGAATAAAAAATGGATACATGAGATAATTGTTTGAAAAAAGAGTATAAATATGGAGTTCAAGTGTTCATCAAGATTGCAATAGAGCATATATAAAATCCCTCTAAAATCCTTTGTTCATGTTTAAATTGTTTTTATTCAAGATAAATTAGCTCGAAAGAGTTATAAGAACATTTGATTTTTCATGTAATAGATCAGAGCTATAAATATTTGACTAAACATAGGGAAAAATTGAACGTTCACACCAATTGGGATAATACTATGGTTTATAGACCATTTGATTTAAATACTATTGTAAATGGTGATATAGATCACTTGGATGAAATGACAATGAAAATTTAAGACAAAATTCATTATTTGGAAAGTTTTTTGAGAAGTTAAATATCTATTCTAAGATACCACTGTATTCAGGTTGGTTGATTGTCTTACTGGTGACCAAAAAAAATGTTGGGTCAAATGAAAATTTAATTGAGGAAGACCCTTTCATTAGATGTTAACAATCAGTTCATGCCAGTCCCAATATATATAATATATTGAATGTTATAGGTGACCATAAAGAGGTGATTTAGATTCTCAATAGAGGAACCAAATCCCTACAACATTTTAAAAATGTTTTCAATGAGAAGGTAAAAGTGTTTTTTAATATACTAGGTTTTCCTTCATAATATTATATATTCACTAAGGTAGTAACATAATCTAAATTATAATTTTGACTACTCACATAGAAAATATTTTCTACATATGATGATGTTACCAATCTCAGTGAAGAAAAGACTATAACCAAGGAAACCCTTTGGGAATATATAATGGTAATGTTATAAAATACTTTCTCTATTTTACCAAAAAACTATATAATTAAATATTGATTTAATTTTCATTATTCATTATAGAGTTCATTTTTTTCCTATAAATCAATTTTTTTCATTTTGAAAAAGATACTATAGGATTAGTGGAAAACCATATATTTCAAACAAAATTAGTGCCAGATTCCACAAAAGTTTGTTTCAAATTAAAAATTTCAAAAAAAAATCACTAGCCATATTGGTTCCCATGAATCTCGAGTCACGTGACTGACTCAAGTCTCACATCTATCAAATCCAATGTCTCCTTTTTCATCCCCATCATCACCATGTTCGAGATACACACTGAAATACCTATCACTAAAATTCACCATTGTTGTCTTCATAAGACAACACCATTAACCAACATGAACATCAGTAATGTCATCACCGTTAGAACCACAATCCAAAGAGTCTTCATTGAAACAACCATGAACTAGACCAAAAAAACCATTCCAAAAAACAATATGTATAAATGAAATCCAAAAAAATAGAAATAAAATGAAAAAAAACAAACCAACATTACTGTCATGAAACACCATTAACACAGAACATCTGAACCAAAATATACAGTCTTCTTCAGAGACGACTCTGACCAACACCACATGCACCATCACCGGAAGAGTTAGCAGAACTGGAAAGAACTTCCACATATTGCACCACTCAAAGCCTCATAACTCTTCCCATACACATCCCAAAACATCCTTGGTAATCAACCCACACAACTAACCTGGGAGGGAGAAATGAACTAGGAAGCCAGAGTAGATAGGAATGAAAAATATCGGGGCTAGAATAATCTTATGGAAGAAAAACCAAGAGAAAATCCAAACATCCATGAAGCATGAACCACTAGGGAGTGAGAAAGGGGAAACCTTGTAATAAAACCCTAAGATAACCACCATTAAGAAAGAAAGAGATAACCGGGTATGAAACCCTAAAAGAACAAACAATATCCTTGAATGAAAAAGGGAAAGTGGGGCTAAAACCCTAAGAGAAATAGGAATAAAGGGGAATCTAGGATTGAAAACCAAATAAGTAACACCGAGTAGGGAGAAGTAATTAACAGGGGATAGAGAATCCAAGGGAAGAAGCTACCAGTCGAGTGAAAAACTAGAGCATAAGAAGGAGGAAAGGCCCATCGACATCGGAGAGAACTACAAACCCTAGAATAATGTATGATTCATGAGAGCAGGAGCTGAGAAGAAAGAGGGAGAGGCCAAGAGTAGAGGACTAGTGCTGGGTGAGTGTGGTACCATTTCCACTCATTATGTAGTTCATTTATTGTAGAATATTTTTTTCCATACATCATGTCATTATACAACAAAACTACCAAAAATTTCTTCTCTCTAAAAACCTTCTCACCCCTTCAGTGTTGGAATTTTTCAATTTCCTTCAAGTTATATCCAATGCTCAATAATAGAGGAAATATTAATTTTTTAATAGTAAAATAATTGTCTATATAATTAATTAATTATTTCATATTTATGTTTAATTTATTTCTTTTTATTATTAATCATTTAATAATTTTTTTCTTATATAGGTGAATTAATTTTTTGGATTTGGGATGGTTTGTTAGAAGCTGCTCAAGATCATGGGAGATTGGAATTCAAGCCTACAACTAAGATAATGGAAACAAGTAAACACATCAAGAATGTATAAAACCATCATGAAGAGGTGAATGACTACTAATTATTTAATTAATTATTTAATTACTTTATCTACTATTTTTAAGTTAATTTCTTTATCATTTTTTTATTATACTTAATAATTTTTTTCATAGATCTTTGGGGATTTCATATTTTTCTTTCAACTATCTACAATAAGCCACATAGAAGATAAAATGTTCCTTTCTGCCAATGTTACCATTCTTTCCATTGCCTTTATTTTTCAAATTACCAACACTGCATATTGAGATGATGTTGTTATAAAAAGAACATTCTCATTTTTGAAATCTAGAAGAGTATAGGAATATCATGTTCCCATTTTGGTGACTTGTCATGATATAATGGGCACATGAGCCTCCTCCAATCTTCTGGTTTTCAGAAACAAGAAAGGTTTTTCAGCTAAGAACATCAAGTCAATATACAGTGTTGGATGTTTGAAAATGAAAGGAAATATAAATCATGGCAACATTGGAAGTTATGATTTTTTTGTGACTTTGAGACATGTAGGAATTAGCCACACCTCAATATGACACACAATATGACTTTTATGACTTCAAGTGCTTCTTTTTATTTATAATTAACATTAATTTTAGTAAAAAAGACAACCGACATACTAAAAAGTGAGAAAAAATATATATATTATTTTTATACTTTAATAGAATAATCCATAAGTCATTTATGACATGTAGAAATTATCCTCACCTCAATCCGACACACGATGTGCCCAATATGACTCAAAGTGTCCGTTATTAGTTTAAAATCAACATTTTAGTTAAAAAAGTTGCACTCACTAAAAATTAACTGATCAAACATGATTATATTTTATTGATAATTTAGTACAAATATTCATCAGTAATTTGTAAAATGTAGGAATCATTCTCATGTCAAAACATTACATGATGTGATCTGTATGTGTCAAAGTGGGTGTTTCCAGTTTAAAATGAAATTTTTGTAAAAAAGGAAAATGACATACAAAAAACTAAGAAAACACATTCAGATTGTTTATATACTTTAAAAAAAATATACAAATGGTATTTGAGTCATATAGAAATCAGATACACCTCAAAATAAAAAATAGTGTCACAGGTATGGATCCAAGTTCATATTTTTATTTAAATTTGACACGAATTTTAATAAAAAGGAAAATTGACCTAATAAAAACCGAACAAAAGAATTTATATTATTTTTATACTTTATTAAAAAGACCTATAATTCATTCGTGACATGTAGGGATTTTTCTCCCATCAATCTGATACACGATGTGCCTTGTATGACTCAAAGTGTCTATTATCAGTTTAAAATTGAAATTTTAGTTTAAAAAGTGTCACTCACTGAAAACTAAAAAACACAATAATATTTTATTAATAATTTATGAAAACTATTCATATTTCATTTTTAAAATTTAGGAATTTTCCTCAAATAAAATCGATACATGATGTGGTCAGTGTGAGACAAAGTGTGCGCTTCCAGTTTAAAATGATATTTTAGTAAAAAAGACAAGTGACACACTCAAAACTAATAAAACACATATATATTTTTGATACTTTAAGAAAATGACACATAAGTCATTTGAGATGTGTAGGAAATAGTTTCACCTCAATCCGACATATGGTGTGACCATTATGACTCAAAGTGTGTATTTTTATATAAAATTGTCATCAATTTTAGTAAAAAGGACAACTGACCTACTCAAAACCAAGAAAAAACACTTGGATTATTTTTATAAATCAAGAAAATGATTCATAATTAATTTTTACATGTAGTAATCATACATACCTCAATTTTATACACGATGTTCTTGGTATGACTCAATTTTTCCGTTATCATTTTAAAATTGAAATATTTTTTCAAAATGTGTCACTGATTTAAAACCCAGAAAACACACTTGGATTTTACTAATAATTTAAGAAAATTATTAATAAGTCATTTATAACATATAATAATTGGCCTCACCTCAAATTAAAACATGATCTGATCGGTATGAGTCAAAGTGCGTCTTTCTAGTTTAAAATGAAATTTTAGCAGAAAAGACAAGTGATGTTGTCAAAACCAAGAAAATACATTTATATTGTTTTGATACTTTAGGATAATGATTCATAAGTCATTTTATATGCATATGAATCATCCTCACCTCAATGTAATTCACAATGTGACCGATATGACTCCCAGTGAGTCTATTTCAATATATAAATGTCATTTTAGTTTAAAACATGCATCACATTTCCAAAACCAATACATGAGCCTATATTGTTTAATAATAATTCTATATTTATATTTTTTTTATCTCATATTTCTTTATATTACATCGGTTAGGGAAGGGGGAATAAAAAAAACAAATATCTACTTAAATACACAGGGGGAGACTCAAAACTGAGACCCCCCCGAACACCTCCACAAGATGCAACCACTAGGCTAAGACCATATGGATTGATCTTATACTTATTTAATTAATTTTCATAGAGATAATTATTGAATAAAAGAAAGAAATGTTGTGATGTTTAAGAATAAACCACAACTTAATCCAATAAACAATGTTCTTGGCTTGACACAAATTTTAGTTTATAATTAACACATTTTTGTTAATTAATTTCTTTATATTATTACTAACATAAGAAATTTTTTCTTATATAGGTACATTATTTTGTTCGATCAAGTGTGTATTATTTTGAAATAGCATGAGTCAAGGTCATGTTCAAAAGACCAAGGAACAATGATATTTTTGAATGTATGTAATAATTTATACTTATGTAAGTGTATAAACCGATGTTTGAAATGTCTATAATATAGTGTTTTTTTCTTGTATTTGTGTTTGAAAATTAATTTCATTTAAATTATATATTGGTAATTGATTTTTTTTAGATATTTGGTGGTGTTTCTAGTGCTGCATTGTGCTATTCTTGTAGACTAAAATGGTGATGCAATGTGTTATAACAACACACTGTAGTATGCCCCTTTATCATCATTTTTAAAAACATTGATAAAGGTACCATTATCAATGATTTTATAAGAACTGATAAAGTTACCCTTTATAAGTTAATATCTATGTACTAATAAAGGTACTCTTTATCCATGCTTTTATAAGAGTAGATAATGGTCCCCTTTAGTAGTGCTTTTATAAGAGCAGATAAAGGTCCCCTTTATCAGCATTTCTAAAGCATTGATAAAGGACCCCTTTATCTGTGAATTTTTATGGATGATAAAGGAACCCCTTTTCAGATATTTTTTATCACTAATAAAAAACTAGTTATTTTAATCTCTATGATAGCCATCATTTCTCTAGCTTTGATAAAGGCCATTTTTAGCGCTGTAAAAGGCTTATTTTATAGTACTACCTTATCTTATCACCACATTACTTGGATGAGTATAATGATGAAAATAATGGATATATATAATAAATACAAAATGATATTTATTATGAAAAAATGAATATACCATACATTTCATTACCCTTTAACTATTAAGGGAATGATACCGTCTCTCATGCGTATCTACGACCTATCGTATCCACGATGCGATACAATTTGTTTTCCATGTTAACCATTCGAGAATGATTATAATAATTTATATAATTAATAAATATTATATTTATGGACTAAATATCAGTATGGAGATTACCTAACTATATCATATCCTATAGAACCTGTACTTTTAAGACAAAATAATAATGAGAAAACATGGAAATTAACATCCGAAACAGTGAAATGAATAAAATATTATTAATAAAAAAGTGGTAAAATTTTATAAAAAGAAAATATATGATAAAAAAAATATTTTTACTATTATATTATATGTTAATAATATTTTTAAAACAACTATATAAGAGTTTCTGACAAATACAGAGGAAATAGAACCTAAGGTAAGGGTTTAATTTACAATCTGATTATTAATTGAGATTGTTTCTTTTTAAGTCTCCAATGGGGAATATTTTTCTTCCATCTCCATATTTAATAAAAATATTTTCAAAAAGGTTATTTATATAATAATACGAACTTATAATGTATTTTTACACATGTATTACTCTTTATAAAATGGGTTGAAAGGAATCTTTTTTCCATTTTCCAAATGATGTACATTAGGAATTTTTTATAAAAAATACCGAAGGAATGTTTTTTAACTTATGAGGAATGACTGGATTTTTCTGAAGTCCTGAGACCATATTTTTTTGAATATTACTTTACAGGTTTACAAGGTTATTTTGAAAGAATTTTTTTTCTTTTTATATTTATGGATTTTTAAATCAACGATATCAAAGTAAAAGGGGTATTTATCTCAAGAATTTTTTATTTATTTTATTAGAGTATTTTAATCTATACCAACATCCTTTGTTAGATATTATAATTAATTGAGTTTTATCCCTTATGATACAATATACCATATATTATTGAATGGTTTATGATCAAGTTTGACTATGGATGCTCTATTTTGATACCATTCATCATATTACTTTAGATGGTTTATGATTATGTTTATTGATCAGAGAAAGTTATTAACATTTTATATTCTAGTATATATTTTTTATGTTTCACCCCTTTCATATGAGGAATTCATTGTACTTAGTAAGTGATTGGTGGGTCCCACTATAGTCCCTAGATGCATCAGTAGGTCTTATGAGAAAAACT
Source organism: Viscum album (assembly GCA_963277665.1). Taxonomy (NCBI): domain Eukaryota; kingdom Viridiplantae; phylum Streptophyta; class Magnoliopsida; order Santalales; family Viscaceae; genus Viscum; species Viscum album. The sequence continues at coordinate 1,006,322 of CAUJRU010000245.1, read as the reverse complement.
AGTTTGGGTATTAGCCGAGGCCTTACCCGTTTATGTATGATGTTTAGGATGAATCCTTGATAATGTTTTTTTGATGTACGAAATTATACATTGCATCATTATGAGATTATTTTTTAATATTCCATGTGATTATTATATTAGTAGAATATAAATGTTATTATTTATGCGTAATTATTTGATTATCATTTATTCTTTCCATATTATGATCAATAATATGTTTAAATGGATTGTGTCTTAGTTATTCACCATGAATTAATGTTTACATGTATTTATTCTTGATAACTTCCACTGTACGCTTACCCTTATAGAGAATCTGAGATCACCCATTTCTTATTTTTTATTTTTCATAGGATGATAAGACGTATATTATGTGTGACATGTAGGGATGATCTATGAGAATAATAGTTTTATTAAAGGAATCATTATGTTGTGTTTTATAGTTTCAATTGTAATGTAGGTTTCATGTATGTATATAGTTTTCCAAAACTACTAAACTATTTTATCCTTAATGATGTAATTAATAGTCCAATTTACTAATGTAACAATGTAACCACCGAATCTAGGCTACTGGGGTCAGAGTATTTATAATTGGTATCAGAGGAAGTATAGTAGAAACACTGAGAACTAAATTTTATAAAACAACTATTAGAGAAAGAAACCGTATGAATTAATTTTTAAATATTCCAAAACAAACCAAGTTTATGATTTATAGATTATACCTAATTTTTTAATTTATTTTATCTAATCCTCTAGTTATGAGATTTTACATTATATTTCATAATGTTATTATCTAATAAAATATATTCCATCATTTAGAAATGGATTATAGAATAAGGAGTGATAACCAAATCAATCAATATAATCCAAAGAGTAATAATTATCATTTATTCAATGGGTTTAATACAATATTTTAAATATAACTAGTATAAAAACATTATCATCATATGAGGACATAATATCACACTATTTTGATATAGAGAAATAATTTTATATGTATTATAGATTTTTAGGGAATCACTAGAACAAGATTACATTAGGTAAATAGATAGATAAATTAAAGAATAGAAATAAGTATTTTCCCATAAGTGATAATTTTCAAAAGAAACACCTTGATACTTGTTTAAAAAGAATGGGAGTTTTTTACAAGTGCACAAATAAAGACCACCATTATTATGATTGTAAGGGTAAGAAAAAGGTTTCTAATGTACACTACTTAAACTACAAGGAGATGAGACACTATTCAAATCAATGTCTCATTCATCAAAGGATTATACCTCAAAGGAAGATAATTGATCATGGTCAAGCTTATGATCAAAACATAGATACAGAGGAATGATTAATGTTATTATTATTGGATTAAAAAATTATTTTATTCGATAAATGATATACTATTTATAATAAATAAATAATAAATAAATATTGTACTCTTTTACTTCTTCTTTAAGGATTTGGAAGCTTGTGATGAAAAGTACCACTGGCCAAGAGAAGTTATTCTATTATTGGTTGATATTATTGAAAACACATAGTTTTGGGAATATAACCCTTGATATTTTTTGATGATAAAGTGATGTTTATGAGATACCTTTGTTATTGATTTTATTGTTTATTCTTAGTTTACTACATGTTTTTCTTTAAGAAATATATTCAATAACCTAAGATTTTATTTTTGGGTGCATGCATGTTTTAATCAAGGGTTTTAAGGTGATCATGTTATTCATATATTCAGTATTTGACAATAAGATCTAAATTATGTTTTTTGGATAATCTAATTTTTAGATCGATTTTGTAAATTAAGAAACCTATTGGGACATTTAATTTGGATAGATTTATTTTGGATAACAAATTATGGAATGGATTATGTTGAACTGTGGAAATTGTTTTTGTTTGAGGTTAATGTATGACATATGCTAAAAATTTTGGATTTAGTAAATATTTAATTACCAAAGGAATTACTCATGGATCTTATCATTCATTAACGTTATCTAGGCATGAAAAATTCAACTTGAACATTCATATCTAGGAGTAAGGATTGAAGTGAAAATAGATCGAAGCACAACCAAAGGATGAGAATATGATTAAGAAATTAGAAAGTAATAAAGTATGCTTATTTTATCATTTTCTTATATAAATAATAAAATAATCCCTCAAATATTTGGAAAATAATTTTGGAACAAAAACATCATATTTTTTTAGATAAATCAATTATATTTTAACAGATCATAAATTTATAGTTTTGTAATGGTTAAATTTATAATGACCATGTTTTCTATCAATATATATCAGAATATAACAGTCAAATTTATCTTCCATGTCTATATTATCCCTTTACTCTAATATTCTTCTATCTTAAAGACTAATTTTGTGGTGGATTTTTATTTACCTTTCCCTCTTCTTAAGAGGATATCTTATTAACCCTATTTCTGATGTGGGTTTCCCACAAAAGAATTTTTAACTATCATCCTTTGATTTTTGAAGTTCAATTCCAATTTATAAGGATAGAATTTATTTAATGAGGGGAGAATATAATACCCCATGAATTTATGATATGTCTCTTTTTAAATAAATTTAATTTTTTCAAAGTCTTACAGTCCACACAACCACAATATTAAACGAACAATGATATATAATTAAATATCACTATTTTAACAAGACCATTATAGCCTAGCATCGAAAATAATGGGAATGAATAATATTAAAAAAATTATGAAAATTATATATTATATATTTAATAAAACGTGTTTACATTCATCCAATATATTTAATATGAATAATATAATAATGCATCTAATTTTACTTATAAAAGCTATATTTTTCTAAAAAAAAAATTTCCGCCTTTTAATGACACACTTTTTTTAAAACAAGATTTTAAAATTTTTATAAATTACATTTGAAAAAATAAAATTAATTTTTTAAATAATAATATCAAAATTTACTTCGGTTGAATTGTTGGTTTTTTTTTATGAAAAGGTTCATTTTTGGATGAATAGTGAAAGATACTGCATTTTAATTGAAGACTTACTTTTTTCATAAATAATTTATGAGTTTAAATTATATTTTGATGTGCTATTAAAGTAAAATTATATCAATAATACATATATTAGTTCAGTTGAGGTCATTGGAATATTTTTTATATTGAATTTGGATATAAGATCATTTCAAACATTTGCACGTTTTCACTTTAAAAACCCATTTTCTCACCCCGTCTATGGGATTGATTTTAACTTTATTTTATCCAATTATATGTTTTGAATTTTGAAAAATGGGTTCCATATTTTGAATCATAGGTTTCATATTTAGTAAATAGGTCCCTTTTATTTTTGGATGATATGAATAGTAAACTTAGTAATTTTAATTATCACAGTTAAGGGTAAATTGGGTGATTAAGAATAAAAATAATATTATAAATATTAAAAAATTACCCTAAAAATTATACTAACTTTATTGGATGAGTTAATATCGAAAAACACCATCCTTGGGCTGATTTGATGGACTCTTGGAGCTACTTGGAAGACATTAATCCTTTTATAGTATTTTATTATAAGAAAAGTAAAATATGTCATACTCATGTTTTTAAAAGGTATTATATTTTAATATTTGTTTATTTAGAACATATCTTTGTCTATAAATTGTATTTTGAAATCTTCAACATTTATTTTCAACATGATTATTTATTTTTATTTTTAATAAATAAATAATTACGTTAAAGTCTTACAAAATGATGATGAAATAATTTTTAATTATTGTATATATCAAATAAATGATCATAAAAATATTAAAATAAATATAATGAGAGATAATTAATATCACACAAAATTTTATGATTTTTTTTAAAATTTTAGTGATATTTTAAAAGTATTTTTTCAAATATATCTCTCCGTATTGATTTTTGTAAGAGTCTTAGTAATGAATAGTATAGAAATTATCATTAATGTTATATTAAAATAAATAATATTTTATTAAATGATATAAAATTTATAAAAATATAAAATTATTAAAAAATATTTAGATAAGGTTTAAAATATTATCCATGATTCATTTATGGTTAGTTTGATATTTTATAGTGATAATATTGATCCTCAAAGAATAAAAAACCATGTCATGATTGTAAGAGTTAAAATGATTGAATATGGGTTAAAACTAAACGAAAAGGGTAATAATGATACATAAAATTGTTTAAAGTTTTTTTGATGAGTTAATTTAAACTTATAATCATATTATCTTATATATAACTCACTTTAGAGGCATTTTAAATTGAAAACTAATTCCTATTAAATTGATATTTTCAGAGTTTCCAAAAGTTCCCTCACCTAAATTATAAACTTTCACCTCTTTCCTCACATATTCACATCACTTTGAGACTTATAGCTCAATAAAAAGATAACCATTTGTCTAAAAAACATCATTATTCAGGTTTTGTATATCTTGGTCTTCCAAAAAGACCAAACCTAGATCCCTTAAGAATATATCTGAAGTAATTTCTTCAATGAATAGGTAATCATTTTACCAACTAATTCAAGTTAATTTATTCTTATACTCCATCATCATGGTTTTTTTACATTCTAATGTAAAAAATTGAGTATAATATACAACTTACTATCTTGTATATAGACCTTACTATCTGTGTGCCATGGTGTGATCTATTTTTTATAATTACTTTACTTGGATGGGTATAATGATGGAAATAATGGAAATATATAATAAATATTAAATGATATTTTTATGGAAAAATTAATACACCATATACTACCTTACCCTTTTACCATTAATGGAATGATACTGTCGATCGTGCGTACGTACGACCTACCATCTCCACAATGCGATGTGATTCATTTTCCATGGAAACCTTTCAATAATGATTATAATAATGTATATAATGAATAAATATGATATTTATTACCATAATACCATTCTGTATATGAAATAACTATATCCTATTCTAGAGAACCGAGAATTTCAAGAAAAAACAAGCATGAGAAAACATGGAAATTAACACCTGAGACAATGAAATGAGTAAAATATTATTAATAAACGAGTGGTAATATTTTAAAAGAAGATTATATAGGATATCATAAATTTTAGTATGATTATGTTATAAGTTAATTATATGTTTAAAACCACTATATAATAGTTTCTGACATGTATATAAAAAACAAGACATAAGGTAAGGGTTCAATTCACAATCTAATCATTAATCGAGATTGTTTGTATTTAAGTCTTCACTGGGGAATATTTTTCTTCAATGTACATGTTTCGTAAAATATTTTCAAAACTATTTTTTTTGTATTTTTGTAATAATTTTTAAATTATTTTTACCATGTTAATTTTTTATAAAATGGTTTGAAAGGAATATATATTTTTTGGTTTTCCAAATGAGGTATATTATGACTTTTTTGAAACAAATATGAAAGAAATGTTTTTTAATTTATGAAGAATGATATAATTTTTCTGAAGTCATGACACCTTATTATTTTTAAGATCCATTTACATGTTTACAAGTTTATTTTAAAATAAAATCTTTTGTTTTATAATTTTTGGATTTTTAAATAAAATATTTCAATGTAAAAGGGGGTATTTGTATCAAGATTTTTTAATTATTTTATTAGATTATTTTAATCTATATCAACATAATTTGTTAGATATTATTATATATTTAGGTTTATCTATTATGATACCATCTACCATATTTTATTGAATGGTTAATGATCAAGTTTGATCGAGGATACCCTATTTTTATACCATTCATTATATTACATTGGATGGTTTATGATTATGTTTATTGATTGGGTAAAGTTATTAAAATATCATACGATTGTATACATTAGTTATGTTTCACCCCATTAATTTGAGGAATACATTAAACTTAGTAAGTCATATGAGGGGCCCTCTATATCCCCTCGATGCATTGGTAGGTCTCATGAGACAAACTAGTTTGGGTGTTGGCCGATGCCTAACCCATTTATGTATAGTGTCTTTGATGAAGCCTTGATGGTATACTTATGATGTCTGACATTATGAATTCCCGCATTATGAGGTTAGTTTTTGATATTTCATGTAATAATATTATTATTAGAATATCCATGTGATTATTTATATGGAATTTTTTTATTATCATTTATTGTTTCCATATTATGCTCAAGAATATATTTAAATGTCTTATGTCTTAGTTATTAATCTTGACTTAATGTTTATTATTATTTTATCATGATAGCTTCCACTATATGATTACCCTTACTGAGAACATGATATCACCCCTTATGTCTAATTTTTCCAAGGATGCTAAGATGTATATTATTATTTAAATATAGGGATAAGATATGATAATAATGGTGTTCTTAAAAGAATAATTATATTTTATTTTATAATTCCCATTCTAATGTGTGTTTCAAGTATTTATCTAGTTTTCAAAAACTACTGAACCGTTTGGTCATTTAGGATGTGATTCTTTGTATAATATTCCAATATAATAAATTAACCACAGACTCTAGGTTACTAAGGTTAAGGTAATTAAAATTGGTATGAAAGGGAGTTTAGCGGAAATATTGGGATTTATATCTATGAAAATATAGATTAGAGAATGAAACCATATAACAAAATTTTGAAATATTCCTAAACAAACAAACTTTATGATTTAGATATTAGTTATAACTAAATTTGTAATTTAGTTTATGTGAATTCACTTTTTTCTTAGATTATACATTATATTTCATAATTTTATGAACTAATATTGTATATGCCTTCCTTTAGAAATGGATCCTAGTAGAAGGAATGAGAACCAAATCAATACACATAATCTAAAGCGTAAGAACGATCATTTCTTCAATGGGTTTAGGCCAATATTTTAAAGGGAACTAGTCTCACAAAAATTATCGTCATATGAGGACATAGTATCATGTTCTATTGAGAAATAAAAAAATTATATAAGTATTATGGATTTTTAGGGAAGAATGATAATAAGATTACAATAGAGAAAAAATACGGATAAAGGAAAGAAGAGAAAGAAGTATTATAATGACCCATACTTTACATATATTGTTATTACTTCAGAATTGAAGCATAATTATTACAACATATAACAAAAATAGGAAAGGACCATATAGGTATAGAGTCTTTAGAAACTGGGAAACATAAACAACTGGTTCATAATGCATCTACTTTGCCGCCCATTTATTTCATTATATATGGAGTCCCTTTTAGCGTATCCTACTTAATAACCTTCTTACTGACCTGGGGAAATAAAAAATACAAAAGGGTGAGCTCAAATTCTCAGTAAGGGTAAACAAAATAAATATCAATCACATCATATACATAAGAACATAACTTTTGTAAATCTTAACCTGCAAATGAGATAATAATTTCATAACATGGGATAAATCATAGTGGTGAAATGTAATCCCAATAATCATAACCTAAAACATGAAAATTTTTGGCATACACACATAATCATAGAGAATCATTTCTTATTAGTCAAGACTAATTGCCAAGACTATCTTAGTGGACAAAGTCCATTTCTGAACCGAGTTCACTCCTCGTTTCAGTCCTGTTTCACTGAACCAGTTTAACCTACCATTCCAGCCATGTCTATCTCATGAGATATTAAATCTTTACCTAATGAATTGGAGGGCGATATAGGTACCACCCATCTCATAATGATGCCATTCTTATGTGTGCAACAAAATCATAAATCATACATCATTGCATAACCCATGTAATAAAAATGGGAATCTTAAACATCGTGACATCATAAAACAATTCATATAAGATAAAAGAACACATAAAAATAATTCCATCACAACATAATCAAATAAATGTAATAATAGGGATAGAAACAGAACCCTTTATTATCTTAGATGGAAAATAATTTTGATAAAACACTTGAACTACATTCTTGAGGAAAATATCCTTTCTACTTCAAAAACAATTTTCCTTTCTTAAAATGTCATACAATTCTAAAATAAAAGAATTTGATTAAAAATAAACTTGAAAACTTATAAGGGAAGCTTCTTGGAAATAATGTTTTAAAAATCCATTCATGTCGTATAAGTTAAAAAAACATTCTTCTCGTACTTTTGTCGGAAAAGTCAAAAAGTACCTCGTACAAAAAACGACAAAAGATTCCTTTCATATCTTTTACTAAAAACTCACCGAAGGGTAAAATTGGATATAAACTATTTTAGAAGGATATAAATATTACATATTGGGGAAACATGGATGTGGATGATAAAATACACCCCATTAAATTCCAAAGTATAAACAATCTCGGATAAAAATTAGATTATGATATTTCCCTTACCTTAGGTCCGATATGCTTCGTAAGTGTCCGAAACTCCTATATAATGATTTAAATAATGTTATTGATTATTACAGAATCATAATTATTTTTATGATATCATATATGGTCATATTCTTAGCTTATTATTAATAATATTTCATTACTACTTGTTATTCGGGTGTTTATTACTTTTTGTTCTTATGCATGTTTTGTCGAATAAATTCTTATTTTTATTTTTAGGTTATAGATACTTTATTTATAGAATGGTATTAGTGTAATATATATCATATTCATTCATTCAATTAATTTATATAATCATTATGCAATGAAGATCATGTAGAACGAGTTGCATCACATCGTGGAGACGGTATTCCGTACGTACGCACGAGCGATGATATCGTTCCCATGATCGTGGAATTGTATTGGAGTGTATGTATACTATTTCAGAATCAATATTACTTTACAATAATCATATATAGTCATTATTTACACCATTATACCCATCCAAGTACGGTGGTGGTGGAAAATAGTTTACACCCCGGCGTGGAGACAGTATTCCGTACGTACGCACGTGCGGTGATTTCGTTTTCCATAGGATGGATAGATGGTGAAATAGGGTTGTTTCATACTTATAATAACATATCAGTATATTATTGATACTTATGTTATTACTTCATAATTAAACAACTAAAGAAGAAGAAGTGGAAGAAGAAATAAAGTTGAAAGAATCGGTAACGGACATTACCTCTTCTTTGAAGCGCTTCTTTGATACCTCCTTTTAGGGCACTAAAATTGGTCTTTGAAGAAGACCAGGACCTCTAGGATGTTTCTAGGGAAGTGGAGAGGAGAAATTATCAGGGTTTGGCCGAGCTTGAAAGCTCAAAGTGGTGTGAGGAAGAGAGGGAGGAGGTGCCATTTTATAAGAGAGGAGAGGGGCACCTTTGAAATAACTAAACATATTATTTTATTAAAAAGCCATATTCGGTTTTTAATAGCTCAAAATTGATTTATTTAGAAGATAAGCTATGTATGGGTCTAAATACTCTCATTAAATAGAATTTAGACAAGTTTAGGTCATTATATTAACCTTATCTTTTATTTTTAACTCATAGATAATTAGATTGACATTTACCATGTCACTTTGTATTTTTATATTATATAGTTAATAAACTTACCATATACATCCAAGAGACCCCAAAGTTGTTTATTATTAATATATGTAACCTTATCTAAGTCATTTGGCCGAAACTTATATTTTTAGGAATAAAATAACAATTAATAATATAATATTCGTTTTAAAAACTATTTTATGTCAATTTTGACACTATTTTGTAATTGATTTTTTTGAAAATCACAACAGAATGAGTATTTCGAAAAAAGTTAATTAAATCAATAATAACATGTCATATTAACCTAAAAAATTATTTGAATTCATAAAAAGTCTAATTTACATTTATTTGGGTATTTATAACATCAATTATGTCAATATATCATTAATACGATAATTACTGCATCATCATTGTGTGATAAATAAATTAAATTATTTATTGTCTAAAAATTACAAATAAAATACCATTATGTAGGAACGGTTTTTATCTTTCTAATGAATATTTATAGTCTAATTTATCGTATGTATAACCCTATATTAAAAATTATTTAGTTATTGAACTTTGATTTTAACTATTTTAACCCTTCTTTAAATAAATTGATAATAAATGTCCTAGTCTAATCAAAGTGGGCCTAAATGGTCATATTTTATTCATAAGGTTGTTTTTGGTCGAATTACACTTATTAAATAGAATTAGGACATGTGTTAGGGTAATAATAATAACACTTTTACCCTTAATTACCCTATTTACTTTTCACCGTGGTAAAAAAAAGTAAAAAGTTATTATTCACCGAAATTTATTTTCAACTCATTAAACCACATTTTAGTCCTTGATATTAACCGTGTCTCTCATATTTTCGAAATTATACTCACATTAGCGGTAAAATTATGTTTTATGAAAAATTCAGTTTTTTTAACTACCACTTAGTGGTTTCACTATTTATCAAAAAATGAAAGTTTCCAGAAAAATACCAAAAATTAGGCCTACACTATATTTAATATTATGAATTCAAAAATGATGTTTATTTTAACAAATTCAAAACATATCAGTTACATTAACTAATTTAAAAAATAATTCCTGTCGTCAAAACAAATAGCGTGTTTTGAAGAGATAATAACTATCAAAAGATTGACACTTGTTTATGTCTGGTTTAAATGTGAAATTACATCCAATGAAAAAAATTGTATTAAATTGTAAAAATATATTCTAAATATACTTTAAAACCACCCAAATTAATATGTTATCACTATTAAGTATTTCGATTAAAAAAGTTGTTTTTAATTAAAATTTAGTAATTTTCACTATTCATCATAATATGAAAGTTATCCGAAAAGTACCAAAATTTCACCCTAAGCTAATTTCGATATTCCGAATCCAAAAATGAAGTCCATTTTGAAAAATAAAATTTACAAAATTTCAAAAAGTGGTTATTACTATTCATGACGGCTAGTTTTAATAATATTTTAATAGCATATCGTTGTTTAGTGAAACTCGGCATTGCGTACGACACAAGCTATTGAGGAAGGCTGCAGTTGCGTGTAAAGAAAGCTAGTGTGAAAGATTCCTTTGATGATTTATATAACATAAAAACAAAATATTTCTCATAAAATTCTCGAGAGTTACAAGTATTTTCCCACATGTGATAATTGTGGAAAGAAATACATTGGTACTTTCTTAAACAAATGGGAGTTTTCTACAGGCATGGAGAGAAAGTACACCGTTCTTGTGATTTAAAGGGTAAGAAAAAGGTTTCTAATGTATAATGATTCAACTAAAAGTGTAACATCCCAAGTAAGTAATGAATAATAGATATTTTTATCTATGTCTATTAATGAACTAGATAGTGTTTTAGAGGCTTAAAATGAAAATAAATCCAATCTTAAGCATGGAATACACTAATATTTTTAAAAGATTGTTTTACTGCCTTTTGATGGCAAACCATTTTTGAATATATCTTTTGACAATTTTATAAACTATGTTTTTCAAAATAAACTTATTTTTTATGATTGGGACATCAAAATTTACTTTGTGTGACTTTTTGGTATTTTTCTGACAATGTTCATTTTTAATGAATAGTGAAAAATACTGCATTTTACATCAAAACTGCTTTTTAATCTATTTTATTTATATGATTAGATTATATTTTTAATTGGTTTTGAAGTGAAATTAGAATATATTTTTACCATTTAATCCAATGGTGGTCATTGGAATCAATTTCACTTTGAAATTGGACTTAAACTGGTGTCAATCTTTTGATACTTATTGTTTCATAAAAACACGCTATTTGCTCTGACAGCGGGAATTAATTATTAAATTAATTAATTTGACTTATATGTTTTGAATTTTGTAAAATAGACTTCATTTTTGAATTCAGAATATCAAATATAGCTTAGGGTGAAGTTTTGGTATTTTTCTGAAAAACTTCAATTTTTGATGAATAGTGAAATCACTAAGTGGTAGTTAAAGAAACTGATTTTTCATTTAAATGAAATTTTTCCACCATTGTGTTTTGAATTTCAAAAATCCGACATACATGGTTGTCATTAAGAAGTAAAATTTGGTTCAATGTGATTACAATAATTTTTTGGTGAATAGTAACTTATTAAGTTTTTAATCGCGATTAGTGGTAATTAGTGTAGTTTAAGGTAAAAATAATGCTTTAATAATATTAAATGACCTAGAAACATATCCTAAAATTATTGGATATGTCATGGACGACCAAGAAAAGCCATGGGTAAACTTGGAGACCCCATAAAGCCACTTTGGTTGGGAAATGACATAAATAAATTTTTATTTAATGTAAAAGTATAAATGACACAAACACAATATGTTTTACAAAAAAAAAATTTAAATGGGGTTATACAAGTCCGATTTTTTACTATAAATATTAATTGGAAAGATAAAAATATTTCCTACATCATAGTAGTTTTTTTATAATTTTGTGACATTAAATAAATAAATGTATTTATGACATCATAATGATGTAGCGATTACCTCATTAATAAAGGATTTAAATAAAATGAAAAGATAATGTAAAATATATGACCTACACATGTCCAAAACCTATTGGATGGGTGGAGTTTGAACCCTTATCACCCTATACTCGAATTATATCAATGTGGGACCATTTAAATCCGAAACTCATTTTCAAATAAAGTAATATTTCTTTACTTTCCAAGAGTGCTCCTCCTCTCCTCTTATAAAAGGCCCCCACCTCTACCTCCTTACCCACACTCCCAAAGCCTTTGGCTCGGCCAACCCCTGCACATTTTGTCTCTCCACTTCCCTCTATTACTCCTTGAAGCCTCACTTTGGTCATAATACTTCCCAAGTAATCCTTTGAGCTCAAACGAAAGGGAGTTACCCGATTTTAAGGTAATGTCTTCACTTGAGTCCTTTTGTTTTATTTTGCTTCTCCAACCCCCTAAAATCTTTTTATTTATTTCTTTTGTAACAACTCCAGTATCTTCAATATACTAGTATGTTTTTATAAGAAGGATTCAAGCTACAATTACACACACCTACATCTAATGGTTAAATAACATAGGGTTTTGGTGGATGGCGAATTTATGTCTCCCGAAACGATGATTGTTCAACATTCCTTTAACACCTTCAAAGGTGGCCATTAAGATGTCACTATATTTATATATGATATATAATATGTTTATGTTTTTCTTAAGCTTCTGTATTTTTCATTTTGGGCATACCTTTATGGTTTCCATTATGGGTAAATGCGATATCTTCATTTAAGGAAGTGCGGACTGCCGCCCCCTCAAAATGATTTGATTCGTTAAATATCATATGTGGGATGTATAAAGGATGAAACTATGATATTATATATGATATTAAAATTGAATTATAATATACCTTTATATAATTATGATTCCATTCTATAAAATACGAAATAGAAATGAAAGTAGCGTTCATGCGTACGTACGTCTTACCGTCTCCATGAACGGCGCATTTCATTTCATACCTATAAATGATTATGTAATATTATAAATGCATGCATGTACTGGATATATATGACATATATAATATCTACATCATGAATACCATTCTGGATATAATGGATACATGAAAAACTTGTAATTATAAAGGGCTTATTTTTGACTCAAGTACCAATGATCGTTAAAAAGACCGTTATTAACATAAATAATTACATAGTGTTCATGACATGGAAATAAGTGATATAAAAGGAATAATGAACTTGAAAAAGGTTCTTAAACAAGTAGAAATTAACTCAAGTTTATTATTCAGTACATTAAAGAACGATCGAGTCATGTCGGACCCGAGGTATGTGACTTCGTCTCAATCTCCTTTCATTGAGTCATATTTTGTTTTATACACAACCTTTTTTTATATGGTGTATAAACCCATTTGACTTTTACGTTTATTCAAAAGGAATCTTTTTTATACGAAGCATTTAATAAACGACAAAAGGGAATGTTTTTGTCATACGTATGCGGTGACAATGGCTTCTCCGCCGTCGTGACCGTTATTTGAGTTTCGACTTCCTCTACAAGCCATATCTTCTTTTTAAAAGTAAAATAAATACCATGTTTTACTTTTCTTTTATTTTGGTATTGAAAATGGTTTTCATAATGTTTTTATATCAATATGTTGTATTGATGTCTTGTGATTGAAAGGTGGGAATGTTATGTTTCCTTTATGCATGTTTTCTGTGATACGATTATGTTGAGATTCTTGGGCATTATTATGAAGACGGGTGGTTCCGTGATAAACTAAGGGTGGGTGAGCCCGATATAGCTCTCCAATGCATTGGGTAACGCGAAGGAGTGAAACTTTAAGGTTTCCCCGAAGAGATTTAGGGAATATACTGTGATGGGTATTCCAAACGTAACCAAGAGGGTTACTCCCTACGTAAGAATGTTATGAATGCCTCAAGTTACCTTTATGTCTTATTATTTCTATGATTTATTCATGTTTTGATGAGGTATGTTAAAGTGCTTATGTTTTATGGGTAAATTATGATCTCATTCTTATGTATATATGTACCCATGTTTCCTTTCCATATTTTTATATCCCTTACTGAGCTTTTTATGCTCATCCCAAGTTTTTTTGAAATGTTTTTCACAGGTCAAGGGAAAGGTAGATGATATGATGATAGTGTCAAGGAATGTGTAAAGAAAGAACCCATGTTTTATTTTAAATATGTTTCCATTGATGGGAATGAAGAATACTATCTTTATGTAACCACTTTGTTTATATGTGGAATGTAATGAAAGTTTTATGATCTAATTCTCTAAAACTCTAAACTCGATAAGACCCTCAATGTGTAATATTGTAATAACTCAAGATTAAGTAAGGTTTAAGGGTGGGGCCTTATAGTTGGTATCAAAGGTCGGTTTAGATAACTTTAGGAGTTAGAATTCTATTAAATGATTGTCCAAAAATATTTTTTTTAAATGATATAGCATTTGAAGATTACCATGTTGCTTCATCTAGGACATGTTTTTTCAGAATGGTTTTCCACAGAGGAAACAGGGAAGCAGTGCTAGGAAGGCATACAGAAGGAAATAACCTTCCAAATCAGCATCCTAAGATGGTCGGAATTGGAACTGAATAGTTTGTTGCAATGATGGCACAATTGACTCAGGCTATAAATGGTGGTGGTATCCATGCATGAGATCAACCAGATCAACCGCATAGGAACATGTCAGTGGTGGAACATTTCATGAGGCAACATCTTCCATCATTCAGAGGATCATCTGACCCTATGTTAGCTTAAGGGTGGATTAAAGTACTGGAGAAGATTTTCGAAGTCACGGGGTGTTCAGAAAATCCAAAGGTTAGTCTTGCTATTTACCGTTTGGAGGGTGAGGTAGATCAGTGGTGGTTTATGGATAAAAATATCAGGGACGCTGATGAGATTTATGCTCTCGACTGGGATGAATTCAAAGGTATGTTTCTTGAGAAGTATTTTCCTAAGGCTGTTCGACTTAGGATGGAAAATAAATTCTTGGAATTGAGGCAAGAGGAAGACTCAATGGCTGCCTATGAAGAAAGGTTCACTCGATTGGAAAGGTATGCTCCAAATTTTATCCGAGACCATGATAGTAAAATCAATCGTTTTTACTCAGGATTAAAGCCAAAATATCGAAGGGCATTAGCTTCTCATGAGTTTAAAAGTTATGAAAATCTTGTTTGATGTGCTGAGAAGGTGGAAATGGAGTTTGCCGATGACCAAGTGTTCTATAACAACCAACAGAAGAAGAGACCGAGGTGGCAGGAGAAAGGTAAGAATTCTTCAAAAAAGTCTGATGGTAAGAAAAATAAGTTTCCAGTTTGCGATAAATGTGGAAAAAGGCATGCGGGGGAATGTCTTATGAATTCTGGAAAGTGCTACCGATGTGGTAAGATGGTACATAAGGCTCGTGACTGCACTGAAAAGGATCAAGGTGAAGGTAAGACCAAATTTTATTTACAGTTAGTGAAATGTTATAAGTGCAATGAGATGGGTCACTATGAAAATGAGTGTCCGACAAAGAGCTTGAGTGATGGGAAGCAGTTAGACTACAAGCAGAAAGGGGTGGTGAAATCTTTTGAAACTACTTCGGAAGATGTCGGGCCATCAAATGAAGTTGTATCAGGTACTTTGTTTGTTTTTTTAGATTATGCCAGTGTGTTGTTTGATTCGGGGTCTACATATTCTTTCATCACTGAAACCTTTTCTAGTAAAATGGGAATACCATCTCAAGAAGTGACTCCTGAACTTGTGGTAAAAACACATGGGGGAAATGTTGAGGCAAAAAGAATTTATAAGAATCTTTCTATCCTTATCTATGGAAATAACCTACTTGCAAACCTTATTGCTCTACCTCTAGTAGAGTTTGATGTTATCCTGGGTATGGATTGGATCTATATTTACCATGCTAAGATTGACTATAGAGATAAAGAAGTTTCTTTTCAGAAAGACTTTCAGTTTGTGTACAAGAATGAGCCCTTACTGTTGATAAATTATCAAGAGGCCAAGAAACTTGTAAAAGATGGAAATGAATGTTACCTTGCACACATCGTTGAAAATAAAGGAACTATTCAGATTAATGATGTGCCAGTGGTAAATGAGTATCCTGATGTTTTTCCTGATGAGTTTCCTGAAATAATACCAGATCAAGAAGTTGAGTTTATTGTTGACTTAGTTTCTGATGCTAAGCCAATTTCAAAACCCCCTTATCGAATGGCTCAAATTGAACTTTTAGAGTTGAAGGATCAATTGCAAGATTTATTAGAGAAAGGTTTCATTCGACCTAGCACATCACCTTGGGGTGCTCCTGTTTTATTTGTTAAAAGAAAGATGGTTCTATGAGACTTTGGATTGATTATAGAGCCTTGAATAATATCACTGTTAAGAACAAATATCCTTTGCCTCATATCGATGATTTGTTTGATCAGCTCCAGGGAGCTCAGTTTTTTTTCAAAGATTGACTTGAGATCGGGGTACCATCAACTAAAGGTAAAGGAGGAAGATATTCCGAAGACTGCGTTCCATATGAGATATGGCCATTATGAATTTTTAGTAATGCCTTTTGGGCTAACCAATTCACCTGCTGTATTCATGGACTTAATGAATAGAATTTTCCATGAGTTCTTGGATAAGTTTGTGGTGGTTTTCGTTGATGATACTTTGGTGTTTTCTAAAAGTAAAGAGGAGCATGAAAGACATTTAAGGGTTATCTTGAAAACCTTAAAAGAAAAGAAACTGTATGGAAAATTCAGCAAGTGTGAGTTTTGGTTTCAACAAATTTCTTTCCTTGGTCATATTGTTTTAAATATGGAATAACTATTGATCCTGAAAAAACAAAAGTTGTGGAAGACTGGCCAAGACCCACAAATGTAACTGAGATTCGTAGCTTCCTTGGTTTGGCAGGCTATTACCGAAGGTTTGTTAGAAATTTTTCATGATTATCTAGTCCAATGACTAAGATAACTCGGAAGGGTGTTAATTTTATCTGGACAAAAGAATGTGATGATTGTTTTCAGGAATTGAAAAGAAGATTGGTGAATGCTCCAGTTTTGGCACTACCTTCCAGGAATGGTGAGTTTGTTATATATAGTGATGCTTCATTGAAAGGACTTGGTTGCATCCTAATGCATAATGATCAGGTAATTGCTTATGCTTCACGATAGTTGAAAACTCATGAGGTAAATTACGGTACACATGATTTGGAATTAGCTGCTATTGTTTTCGCTTTAAAAATTTGGAGGCATCATTTGTATGGAGTAAATTGAAATATATACCGATCAAAAAAGTTTAAAGTATATATTCACTCAGAAAGAATTGAATATGAGACAAAGGATATGGCTAGAATTAATCAAGGATTATGATTTTACAATTCATTACCATCCAGGAAAAGCAAATAAGGTGGCTGATGCTTTGAGTCGAAAAAGTAATGCTTCATTAGCAATGTTGCGTTTGGAACGTGATACTTTGGTTAAGGATTTGATGAACTTTGGCATAGAAGTTTTTGGTGCAGGAAGTTCTTCTGTTTTGTTTCAGGTATCAGTGAGATCATCTCTATCAGATAGAATCAAGCAAGCACAGAAGAAAGACAATGAGTTGCAGAAAAAGGTAAAGCTGGTTCAGAAAGGTAAGTTGCCTGAATTCAACATTGATAATGATTGTGTTTTGAGATTTGGGAAGAGATTGTGTGTGCCTTGTGATTCACAGTTGAAGAGAGAGTTGTTATGTGAAGCTCATAGTTCTCCGTTCTCAGTTCATCCAGGTAGTACTAAGATGTATAGAGATCTGCTGGAGTATTACTGGTGGGATGGAATGAAAAGAGATATTGCTGACTTTACTGTGAAGTGTTTGACTTGTCAACAGGTTAAAGCAGAGTGGCAGTTACCGAAAGGGATGCTTCAGCCTCTACCAGTGCCAGAGTGGAAATAGGAGAATATATCCATGGACTTTGTTGTGGGATTACCGAAGACATCTCGAGGTAATAATGCAATCTGGGTTATTGTTGATCGCTTGACCAAGTCTGATCATTTCCTTGCTATATGAGATACTTTTTCCCTGGATCAAATTTCCCGTTTGTATCTTAAAGAGGTAGTCAGGTTACATGGAGTTCCTCTCTCCACTGTATCTGACCGTGATCCTAGGTTCACTTCTAACTTTTGGAAAGGCCTTCAGAAGTCATTGGGTACTGAATTAAATTTTATTACAACTTTTCATCCTCAATCAGATGGGCATTCAGAATTAACAATTCAGACCTTGGAGGATATGCTACGTTCTTGATCTATGGATTATCAGGGATGTTGGGACCAACATCTTTCTTTGGTTGAATTTTCATATAATAACATTTTTCATTCCAGTATACAGATGGCATCATTTGAAGCATTATATGGGAAGCGGTCTCAAACTCCAGCTTTCTGGGATGAAGTGGGTGAAAGGAAGTTGATGGGACCAGAATTGGTAGAAGAGATGGCAGAAAAAGTTCAGTTGATTCAGAAACACATGAGAACAGCTCAGAGTAGGCAGAAGATTTATGCAGACAACAGGAGGAAGGATCTATCTTTCGAGGTAGGTGATCATGTTTTTCTCAAAGTATCACCATGGAAAATGTGATGCGATTTGGTAAGAAAGTAAATCTGAGTCCAAGGTTCATTGGAACATATGAAATTCTAGAGAGAGTTGGATCAGTTGCTTACCGAGTGGCTTTACCTCCGAGTTTATCTCAGGTACACAATGTTTTTCACGTTTCGATGTTGAGAAAGTATATGCCAGATCCATCTCATGTTTTGAGTCCAGAGGTAGTTCAGATGGAAGAGAACCTATCTTATGAGGAACAACCGGTCCAGATTCTTGACCACAAGGAGCAAGTGTTATGGAATAAAGTAATTAATCAGGTAAAGGTTTTGTGAAAAAACCACATGATTGAAGAGACAACATGGGAATCTGAAAATGCAATGAGGGATAAGTACCCCCATTTATTCGATAAGTAAATAAATTGCGGGGAAGAAATTTTCTATAGGGGGGAAGGATGTAACATCCCAAGAAAGTAATGAATAATAGATATTTTTATCTATGTCTATTAATGAACTAGATAGTGTTTTAGAGGCTTAAAATGAAAATAAATCCAATCTTAAGCATGGAATACACTAATATTTTTAAAAGATTGTTTTACTGCCTTTTGATAGAAAACCATTTTTTAATATATCTTTTGAAAATTTTATAAACTATTTTTGTCAAAATAAACTTATTCTTTATGATTGGGACATCAAAATTTACTTTGTGTGAATTTTTGGTATTTTTCTGACAATGTTCATTTTTTTAATGAATAGTGAAAAATACTGCATTTTACATCAAAAATGCTTTTTAATATAATTTATTTATATGATTGGATTATATTTTGAATTGGTTTTGAAGTGAAATTAGAATATATTTTTACCATTTAATCCAATGGTGGTCATTGTAATCAATTTCACTTTGAAATTGAACTTAAACTGGTGTCAATCTTTTGATACTTATTGTTTCATAAAAACACGCTATTTGCTCTAACAGCGGGAATTAATTATTAAATTAATTAATGTGACTTATATGTTTTGAATTTTGTAAAATATACTTCATTTTTGAATTCAGAATATCAAATATATCTTAGGGTGAAGTTTTGGTATTTTTCTGAAAAACTTCAATTTTTGATGAACAGTGAAATCACTAAGTGGTAGTTAAAGAAACTGATTTTTCGTTTAAATGAAATTTTGCCACCATTGTGTTTTGAATTTCAAAAATCCGACATACATGGTTGTCATTAAGAAGTAAAATGTGGTTCAATGGGATTAAAATATTTTTTTGGTGAATAGTAACTTATTAAGTTTTAAATCGCGATTAGTGGTAATTAGTGTAGTTTAAGGTAAAAATAATGCTTTAATAATATGAAATGACCTAGACACATGTCCTAACCTTATTGGATGTATCATGACCGACCAAGACAATCCATGGGTCAACTTGGGGACCCCATGGAGCCACTTTTGTTGGGAAATGACATAAATAACTTTTTATTTAATGTAAAAGTAAAAATGACACAAACATAATATGTTTTACGAAAAAAAATTTTAAATGAGGTTGTACAAGTCAGATTTTTTACTATAAATATTAATTGGAAATCTAAAAAGAGTTCCTACATCATAGTAATTTTTTTATAATTTTTTGACATTAAATAAATAAATGTATTTATGACATCATAATGATGTAGCGATTACCTCATTAATAAAGGATTTAAATAAAATGAAAATATAATGTAAACTCTATGACCTACACATGTCCAAAACCTATTGGATGGGTGGATTTTTAACCCTCATCACCTTATCCTCGAATTATTTCAATGTGGGACCATTTAAATCCGAAACTCATTTTCAAATAAAGTAATATTTCTTTACTTTCCAAGAGTGCCCCTCCTCTCCTCTTATAAAATGCCCCCACCTCTACCTCCTTACCCACACTCCCAAAGCCTTTGTCTCGGCCAAACCCTACCCATTTTGTCTCTCCACTTCCCTCTATTACTCCTTGAAGCCTCACTTTGGGATGAAGGCTTCCCAAGGAAGCCTTTGAGCTCAAACCAAAGGGAGTTACCCGATTTTAAGGTAATGTCTTCACTTGAGTCCTTTTGTTTTATTTTGCTTGTCCAACCCCCTAAACTCTTTTTATTTATTTCCTTTGTAACAACTCCAGTATCTTAAATATACTAGGATGTTGTTATAAGAAGTATTAAAGCTACACTTACACACACCTACATCTAATGTTTAAAGAACATACGGTTTCCGTGGATGACGAATTTATGCCTCCCGAAACGATGATTGTTCAACATTCCTTTAACACCTTCAAAGGTGGCCATTAAGATGTCACTATATTTATATATGATATATAATATGTTTAGGTTTTGCTTAAGCTTCTGTATTTTTCATTTTGGTCATACCTTTATGGTTTCCATTATGGGTAAACGCGATATCTTCATTTAAGGAAGTGCGGACTACCGCCCCCTCAAAGTGATTTGATTCGTTAAATACCATATGTGGGACGTATAAAGAATGGAACTATGATATTATATATGATATTATAATGTAATTATAATATACCTTTATATAATTATGATTCCATTCTATAAAATATGAAATAGAAATTAAAGTAGCGTTCATGCGTACGTACGACTTACCGTCTTCAGGAACGGTGCATTTCATTTCTTACCTCTAAATGATTATGTAATATTATAAATGCATGCATGTACCAGATATATATGACATATATAATATCTAAATCATGAATACCATTCTGGATATAATGGATACATGAAAAACTTGTAATTATAAAGGGCTTATTTTTGACTCAAGTACCAATGATCGTTAAAAAGACCGTTATTAACATAAATAATTACATAGTGTTCATGACATGGAAATAAGTGATATAAAAGGAATAATGAACTTGAAAAAGGTTCTTAAACAAGTAGAAATTAACTCAAGTTTATTATTCAGTACATTAAAGAACGATCGAGTCAAGTCGGACCCGAGGTATGGGACTTCGTCTCAATCTCCTTTCATTGAGTCATATTTTGTTTTATACACAACCTTTTTTTATATGGTGTATAAACCCATTTGACTTTTACGTTTATTCAAAAGGAATATTTTTTATACGAAGCATTTAATAAACGACAAAAGGGAATGTTTTTGTCATACGTATGCGGTGACAACGGCTTCTCCGCCGTCGTGACCGTTATTTGAGTTTCGACTTCCTCTACAAGCCATACCTTCTTTTTAAAAGAAAAATAAATACCATGTTTTACTTTTCTTTTATTTTGGTATTGAAAATGGTTTTCATAATGTTTTTATATCAATGTGTTGTATTGATATCTTGTGATTGAAAGGTGGGAATGTTATGTTTCCTTTATGCATGTTTTATGTGATACGATTATGTTGAGGTTCTTGGGCATTATTATGAAGATGGGTGGTTCCGTGATAAACTAAGGGCGGGTGAGCCCGATATAGCTCTCCAATGCATTGGGTAATGCGAAGGAGTGAAACGTTGAGGTTTCTCCGAAGAGATTTAGGGAATATACTGTGATGGGTATTCCAAACGTAACCAAGAGGGTTACTCCCTACGTAAGAATGTTATGAATTCCTCAAGTTACCTTTATGTCTTATGATTTCTATTATTTATTCATGTTTTGATGAGGTATGTTAAAGTGCTTATGTTTTATGGGTAAATTATGATCTCATTCTTATGTATATATGTACCCATGTTTCCTTTCCATATTTTTATATCCCTTACTGAGCTTTTTATGCTCATCCCAAGTTTTTTTGAAATGTTTTTCACAGGTCAAGGGAAAGGTACATGATATGATGATAGTGTCAAGGAATGTGTCATGAAAGAACCCATGTTTTATTTTAAATATGTTTCCATTGATGGGAATTAAGAATACTATCTTTATGTAACCATTTTGTTTATATGTGGAATGTAATGCAAGTTTTATGATTTAATTCTCTAAAACTCTAAACCCGAAAAGATCCTCAATGTGTAATCTTGTAATAACTCAAGATTAAGTAAGGTTTAAGGCTGGGCCTTATAAAAATGATATGGGACACTACACAAATCAATGTCTCAAGCATTAAAAGATTATGCCTAAAAAAGCTAATGGGTCGTGGTCAAGCATATAATAGTACCAAAAAAAATTAATGTAATTATTCTTGGATTAAAGAATTATTTCATTTGATCAATGATGTACTGGTCATAAAAATTATGGAATAAATATGGATTTTATTAAAATACTTATTCTTTAAGGATTTAAAAGCTTGTATTGAATAATACTAGCAACCAATAGAAGTGATTCTATTATTGGTTGACCCTTTTGATAACACATGGTTGAGGGAAGATAACCCCTGATATATGTTTTATGATAAAGATATGTTTATAGGATAGTGTTTCTTAGTGATTTGATGGTTTATATTTGTTTTACTACATGTTTGGATTTAGGGAATATATTCACTAACCTGAGACTATGCATTTTTTCATTAAGAGTTTTAAGGTGATCAAGGTATAAATATATTTGGTATGTGGAAATAATATCTACATTATGTTGTTTGGATAATCTAATGTTAATACTTATTTTGAAAATTTAGGGACCTTTTTAGACTGGGAATTTGGATAGATTTATTTTGGATAAATACTTATGAAATGGATAAAGTTAAACTATGGACATTTTGTTTGTTTGAAGTTAAAGTATGGAATGTGATAACCATTTTAGTTTTGGTAAACTTTTAAAATATGAAAGGATTACTCATGGATGTTATGATTAATAAAATTAATTTAGTCATAAAACATTAATATTGAACATTCAATTATAGGATTAATAGATAAAGTGAGAATAAATAGAAACACAACTAAAGAATGAGATTATTCCTATGGCATGGAAAGTAATCAAGTAAGTTTATTTTATCAAGTGTTTATCTGAATATTAAAATAATCCCCATCTATAGGGAAGATAATTTTGGAAAAAAAACATTATTTATTTACTTTTATTTCTACGAAATCAATGGTATTTTAACTGATCATGAATTTACGATTTTGTGATGGTTATATTTCTAATGACCATGTTCTCTATCACTCTCCATCAAAACATGATAGTTATATTTATCTTCCATTTCCATGTTTTATCATTCCATGAATTGTATCCATATTAAATCCTTTTTTTGGAAATGTTCACATTTTCCTTTCCCTATTATTAAGAGGAGGTTTTATTAACCCTATTTCCAATGCCGGTTTCCCATAAAAGAAATTTAATGTTTCAAAATTTGATTTTTGAAGTGAAATTTTAAATTTATTGAAGGAGTGGATAATATAAAACTCAAAAATTTTATGATATGTATCTTTTTAAATAAATTTAGTTTCTTTGGTATCTTACGTTTCACACAACACCAAGCTTAAATTAGCAATGATATACAATTAATGTAACATCCCAAGTAAGTAATGAATAATAGATATTTTTATCTATGTCTATTAATGATTAATATAGTGTTATAAAGGCTTAAAATGAAAATAAATACAATCTTATGCATGGAATAAACTAATATTCTTAAAAGATTATTTTACTGCCTTTTGATGGAAAACCATTTTTGAATCTATCTTTTGACAATTTTATAAACTATGTTTGTCAAAATAAACTTATTCTTTATGATTGTGACATCAAAATTTACATTGTGTGAATTTTTGGTATTTTTCTGACAATGTTCATTTTTTAATGAATAGTGAAAAATAATGCATTTTACATCAAAACTGCTTTTTAATCTAATTTATTTATATGATTATATTATGTTTTGAATTGGTTTTGAAGTGAAATTATAATATATTTTTACCATTTTATCCAATGGTGGCCATTGGAATCAATTTCACTTTGAAATTAGACTTAAACTGGTGTCAGTCTTTTGATACTTATTGTTTTGTAAAAACACGCTATTTGCTCTGGCAGCGGGAATTAATTATTGAATTAATTAATATGACTTATATGATTTGAATTTTGTAAAATAGACTTCATTTTTGAATTCGGAATATCAAATATAGCTTAGGGTGAATTTTTGGTAATTTTCTGAAAAACTTCAATTTTTGATGAATAGTGAAACCACTAAGTGGTAACCAAGCAAACTGATTTTTCAGTTAAATGACAGTTTACCACTAATGTGTATTGAATTTTTAAAATCCGACATACATGGTTGTCATTAAGAAGTAAAATGTGGTTCAATGAGATTAAAATAATTTTTTGGTGAATAGTAACTTATTAAGTTTTTAATCGCGATTAGTGGTAATTAGGGTAGTTTAAGGTATAAATAATACTTTAATAAAATGAAATGACCTAGAGACATGTCCCAACCTTATTGGTTGTGTCATGGCCGACCAAGACAAGCCATGGGTCAATTTGGGGACCCCATGGATCCACTTTTGTTGGGAAATGACATAAATTACTTTTTATTTAATGTTAAAGTGAAAATGACACAAACATAATATGTTTTGCGAAAACAATTTTTAAGTGGGGTTATACAAGTCCAAATTTTGATTATAAATAGTAATTGTAAATCTAAAAAGATTTCCTATATCATAGTAGTTTTTTTATAATTTTTAGACATTAAATAAATTTAATCATTTATGACATAATAATGATGCAGCGATGACATCATTATTTGACGATTTAAATAAAATAGAAAGATAATGTAAAATCTATGAACTACACATGTCCAAAACTTATTGGATGAGTGTATTTTGAACCCTTATCACCTTAGCCACGAATTATATCAATGTGGGACCTTTTAAAACCGAAAAACATTTTCAAATAAAGTAATGTTTCTTTACTTTCCAAAAGTGCCCCTCCTCTCCTCTTATAAAAGGCCCCCACCTCTACCTCATTTCACACACTCTTCAAGCCTTTGGCTCGGCCAAACCCTGCCCATTTGCTCTCTCCACATCCCTCTCCTCATCCTAGAGGATTCCATTTGGGCAGAATCCTTTCAAAGGAAGCCTTTAGGCTCAACTCAAAAGGAGTTCCACTTTTTAAAGGTAATTCATTCTCTCATGTTCATTTGTTTTATTTTGCTTCTCCAACCCCCTAAACTCTTTTTATTTACTTCTTTTGTAACAAAAGAAGTATCTTCAATATACTAGGATGTTGTTATAAGATTTATTTGAGCTAAACTCTCACAAAACTACAACAAATGGTTAAAGAACATAAGGTTTCCGTGGATGGCGAAATTCTGCCTCCCGAAACGATGATTGTTCAACACTCATTAAACACCTTCAAAGGTGGCCATTATGATGTCACTATTTTTATATATGATATATAATATGTTTATGTTTTCCTTAAGCTTCTGTTTTTTCATTTTGGGCATACCTTTATGGTTTCCATTATGGGTAAAACACGATATCTTCATTTTAGGAAGCGCGGACTACCGCCCCCTAAAAGTGATTTGATTCGTTAATACCATATGTGGGATGTGTAAAGGATAAAGTTAATGATATTATATATGTTATTATACTGGAATTATAATATACTCTTATATCATTATGATTCCATTCCAGAAAATATGAAATAGAAATGGAAGTAGCGTTCATGCGTACGTACGGCTTACCGTCTCCATGAACGGTGCATTTCATTTCTTACCTCTAAATGTGATGTAATATTATAAATGAATGTAGGTACTATATATATATGACATATATGATATCTACATCATGAATACCATTCTGGATATAATGAACCTTTGACCAAATTAACAACATGTAAGTGTAAGAAGCCTATTTTTGACTTAAGAACCAAATACCGACAAAATGAACATTATTAACTTAAATGATTACATGATGTTCACAACATGGTATAAAAGGAATAATGAAACTGAAAAGATTCATAAGCAAGTATAGATTAACTCAAGTTTATTATTCAGGAGTTTAAAGAACGGTCGGGTCAAGTTGGATACGAGGTATGGGACTTCGTCTCAATCTCCTTTCGTTGAGGCATATTTTATTTTATACACAACTTTCTTTAATACGGTGTATAAACCCCTTTGACTTTTACGTTTATTCAAAAGTAATCTTTTTTATACGAATCGTTTACTAAACGACAAAAGGGAATGTTTTTGTCGTACGTATGCGGCGACAACGACTTCTCCGCCGTCGTGACCGTTATTTGAGTTTCGGCTTCCTCTACAAGCCATACCTTCTTTTTAAAAGAAAAATAAATACCATGTTTTGCTTTTCTTTTATTTTGTTATTGAAAATGGTTTTCATAATGTTTTTATATCAATGTGTTGTATTGATATCTCGTGATTGAAATGTGGAAATTTTATGTTTCCTTTATGCATGTTTTATGTGATATGATTATGTTATGGTTCTTGGGAATTATTATGAAGATGGGTGGTTCCGTGATAAACTAAGGGCGGGTGAGCCCGTTATAGCTCTCCAATGCATTGGGTAACGCGAAGGAGTGAAACGTTAAGGTTTCTCCGAAGAGATTTTAGGGAATATACTGTGATGGGTATTCCAAACGTAACCAAGAGGGTTACTCCCTACGTAAGAATGTTATGAATGCCTCAAGTTACCTTTATGTCTTATAATTTCTATGATTTATTCATGATTTTATGAGGTATGTTAAAGTGCCTATGTTTTACAGGTAAAGTATGATTTCATTCTTATGTATATATGAACTCATGTTTCCTTTCCATGTTTTATAACCCATACTGAGTTTTTATGCTCATCCCAAGTTTTTGAAATGTTTTTCACAGGTCAAGGGAAAGGTACATGATAAGATGATAGAGTCAAGGATGTGTCAAGAAATAATCCATGTTTTATTTTAAAAGTGTTTCCATTGATGGGAATGAAGAATACTATCTTTATGTAACCACTTTGTTTATATGTGGAATGTAATGCAAGTTTTATGATCTAATTCTCTAAAACTCTAAACCCGAAAAGATCCTCAATGTGTAATCTTGTAATAACTCAAGATTAAGTAAGGTTTAAGGCTGGGGCCTTATAGTTGGTATCAGAGGTCGGTTTAGATAACTTTAGGAGTTAGAATTCTATTAAATGATTATCCAAAAATATATTTTTTTGAAATGATATAGCTTTTAAAGATTACCATGTTGCTTCATCTAAGACATGTTTGTTCAGAATGGTTTTCCGCAGAGGAAACAGGGAAGCAGTGCTAGGAAGGCATACAGAAGAAAATAACCTTCTGAATCAGCATCCAGAAATGGTTGGAATTGGAACTGAACAGTTTGTTGCAGTAATGGCGCAGTTGACTCAAGCGATAAATGGCGGTGGTATCCATGCACGAGATCAGCCAGATCAACCGCAGAGGAACATGTCAGTGGTGGAACATTTCATGAGGCAACATCCACCATAATTCAGAGGATCATCTGACCCTGTGCTAGCTGAAGGGTGGATTAAAGCACTGGAGAAGATTTTTGATGTCATGGGGTGTTCAGACAATCAAAAGGTTAGTCTTGCTATTTACCGTTTGGAGGGTGAAGCAGATCAGTGGTGGTCTATGGTTAAAAATATCAGGGATGCCGATGAGATTGATGTTCTTGACTGGGATGAATTCAAAGGTATGTTTCTTGAGAAGTATTTTCCTAAGTCTGTTCGACTTAGGATGGAAAAGAAATTCTTGGAATTGAGGCAAGAGGAAGACTCAGTGGCTGCCTATGAAGAAAGGTTCACTCGATTGGCAAGGTATGCTCCAAATTTTATCCGGGACCTTGATAGTAAAATCAATCGTTTTTACTCAGGATTAAAGCCAAAATATCGAAGGGAATTATCTTCTCGTGAGTTTAAAAGTTATGAAAATCTTGTTCGATGTGCTGAGAAGGTGGAAATGGAGTTTGCCGATGACCAAGTGTTCTATAACAACCAGCAGAAGAAGAGACCGAGGTGGCAGGAGAAAGGTAAGAATTCTTAAAAAAAGTCTGATGGTAAGAGAACTAAGTTTCCAGCTTGTGATAAATGTGGCAAAAGGCATGCTGGGGAATGTCTTCTGAATTCTGGGAAGTGCTACCGATGTGGTAAGATGGGACATAAGGCTCGTGATTGCACTGAAAAGGATCAAGGTGAAGGTAAGAACAAATTTGATTTACAGTTAGTGAAATGTTATAAGTGCAATGAGATGGGTCACTATGCAAACTAGTGTCCGACAAGGAGCTTGAGTGATGGGAAGCAGTTAGACTACAAGCAGAAAGGGGTGGTGAAATCCTTTGCAACTACTTCAGCAGATGTCGGGCCATCAAATGAAGTTGTATCAGGTACTTTGTTTGTTTTTTCAGATTATGCCAGTGTGTTGTTTGATTCGGGGTCTACACATTCTTTCATCTCTGAAACCTTTTCTAGTAAAATGGGAATACCATCTCAAGAAATGACTCCTGAACTTTTGGTAAAAACACCTGGGGGAAGTGTCGAGGCAAAAAGAATATATAAGAATCTTCCTATCCTTATCTGTGGAAAGAACCTACTTGCAAACCTTATTGTTCTACCTCTAGTTTAGTTTGATGTTATCCTGGGTATGGATTGGCTCTCTATTTACCATGCTAAGATTGACTGTAGAGATAAAGAAGTTTCTTTTCAAAAAGACTTTCAGTTTGTTTACAAGAACGAACCCTTACTTTTGATAACATATCAAGAGGCCGAGAAACTTGTAAAAGATGGAAATGAATGTTACCTTGCACACGTCGTTGAAAATAAAGGAACTGTTCAGATTAATGATGTGCCAGTGGTAAATGAGTATCCTGATGTTTTTCCTGATGAGTTGCCTGGAATAATACCAGATCGGGAAGTTGAGTTTACTGTTGACTTAGTTCCTGATGCTAAGCCAATTTCAAAACCCCCTTATCGAATGGCACAAATTGAACTTTTAGAGTTGAAGGAGCAATTGCAAGATTTATTAGAGAAAGGTTTCATTAGACCTAGCACATCACCATGGGGTGCTCCTGTGTTATTTGTTAAAAATAAAGATGGTTCTATGAGACTTTGCATTGATTATAGAGCCTTGAATAATATCACTGTTAAGAACAAATATCCTTTGCCTCATATCGATGATTTGTTTGATCAGCTCCAGGGAGCTCAGTTTTTTTCAAATATTGACCTGAGATCGGGGTACCATCAGCTGAAGGTAAAGGAGGCAGATATTCCGAAGACCGCGTTCCGTACGAGATATGGCCATTATGAATTTGTAGTAATGCCTTTTGGGCTAACCAATGCACCTGCTGTATTCATGGACTTAATGAATAGAATTTTCCATGAGTTCTTGGATAAGTTTGTGGTGGTTTTCATTGATGATATTTTGGTGTTTTCTAAAAGTAAAGAGGAGCATGAAAAACATTTAAGGGTTATCTTGCAAACCTTAAAAGAAAATAAATTGTATGGGAAATTCAGCAAGTGTGAGTTTTGGTTGCAACAAATTTCTTTCCTTGGTCACATTGTTTCTAAAGATGGAATAACTGTTGATCCTGCAAAAACAAAAGTTGTGGAAGAATGGACAAGACCAAAAAATGTAACCGAGATTCGTAGCTTCCTTGGTTTGGAGGGCTATTACCGAAGGTTTGTTAGAAATTTTTCACGGTTATCTAGTCCAATGACTAAGCTAACTCGGAAGGGTGTTAAGTTTATCAGGACAAAAGAATGTGATGATTGTTTTCAGGAATTGAAAAGAAGATTGGTGAATGCTTCAGTTTTGGCACTACCTTCCAGGAATGGTGAATTTGTTATATACAGTGATGCTTCATTGAAAGGACTTGGTTGCGTCCTAATGCAGAATGATCAGGTAATTTCTTATGCTTCACGACAGTTGAAAACTCATGAGGTAAATTACCCTACACATGATTTGGAATTAGCTGCTGTTGTTTTTGCTTTAAAAATTTGGAGGCATCATTTGTATGGAGTAAAGTGTGAAATATATACCGATCACAAAAGTTTAAAGTATATATTCACTCAAAAAGAGTTAAACATGAGACAAAGGAGATGGCTGGAATTAATCAAGGATTATGATTGTACAATTCATTACCATCTGGGAAAAGCAAATAAAGTGGCTGATGCTTTGAGTCGAAAAAGTAATGTTTCATTAACAATGTTGCGTTTGGAACGTGATACTTTGGTTAAGGATTTGATGAGCTTTGGCATAGAAGTTGTTGGTGCAGGAAGTCCTTCTATTTTGTTTCAGGTATCAGTGAGATCATCTCTATCAGATAGAATCAAGAAAGCACAGAAGCAAGACAGTGAGTTGCAGAAAAAGGTAGAGCTGGTTCAGAAAGGTAAGTTGCCTGAATTCAACATTGATAGTGATTGTGTTTTGAGATTTGGGAAGAGATTGTGTGTGCCTTGTGATTCACAGTTGAAGAGAGAGTTGTTATGTGGAGCTCATAGTTCTCCGTTTTCAGTTCATCCGGGCAGTACTAAGATGTATAGAGATCTGCGGGAGTATTACTGGTGGGATGGAATGAAAAGAGATATTGCTGATTTTACTGTGAAGTGTTTGACTTGTCAGCAGGTTAAAGCAGAGCGGCAGTTACCGAAAGGGATGCTTCAGCCTTTACCAGTGCCAGAGTGGAAATGGGAGAATATATCCATGGACTTTGTTGTTGGATTACCAAAGACATCTCGAGGTAATAATGCAATCTGGGTTATTGTTGATCGCTTGACCAAATCTGCTCATTTCCTTGCTATACGAGATACTTTCTCTCTTGATCAACTTTCCCGTTTGTATCTTAAAGAGATAGTCAGGTTACATGGAGTTCCTCTCTCCATTGTATCGGATCGTGATCCCAAGTTTACTTCTAACTTTTGGAAAGGCCTTCAGAAGTCGTTGGGTACTGAATTAAATTTTAGTACAGCTTTTCATCCTCAATCAGATGGGCAGTCAGAACGAACAATTCAGACATTGGAGGATATGCTACGAGCTTGTTCGATGGATTATCAGGGATGTTGGGACCAACATCTTTCTTTGGTTGAGTTTTCATATAATAACAGTTTTCATTCCAGTATACAGATGGCACCATTTCAGGCATTATATGGGAAGCGGTGTCGAACTCCAGCTTTCTGGGATGAAGTGGGTGAAAGGAAGTTGATGGGACCGGAATTGGTAGAAGAGATGGCAAAAAAAGTTCAGCTGATTCAGAAACACATGAGAACAGCTCAGAGCAGGCAGAAGAGTTATGCGGATAACCGGAGGAAGGATCTATCTTTCGAGGTAGGTGATCATGTTTTTCTCAAGGTTTCTCCTTGGAAAAGTGTGATGAGATTTGGTAAGAAAGGAAAGTTGAGTCCAAGGTTTATTGGACCATACGAAATTCTGGAAAGAGTTGGATCAGTTGCATACCGAGTGGCTTTACCTCCGAGTTTATCTCAGGTACACAATGTTTTTCACGTTTCGATGTTGAGAAAGTATATGCCCGATCCATCTCATGTTTTAAGTCCAGAGGTAGTTCAGCTGGAAGAGAACCTATCTTATGAGGAACAACCGGTCCAGATTCTTGACCACAGGGAGCAAGTGTTACGGAATAAGGTGATTCACCAGGTAAAGGTTTTGTGGAAAAACCACATGATTGAAGAGGCAACATGGGAATCTGAAAATGCAATGAGGGATAAGTAACCCCATTTGTTTGATAAGTAAATAAATTGCGAGGATGCAATTTTCAAAAGGGGGGAAGGATGTGACATCCCAAGTAAGTAATGAATAATAGATATTTTTATCTATGTCTATTAATGATTAATATAGTGTTATAAAGGCTTAAAATGAAAATAAATACAATCTTATGCATGGAATAAACTAATATTCTTAAAAGATTGTTTTACTGCCTTTTGATGGAAAACCATTTTTGAATCTATCTTTTGAAAATTTTATAAACTATGTTTTTCAAAATAAACTTATTCTTTATGATTGGGACATCAAAATTTACATTGTGTGAATTTTTGGTATTTTTCTGACAATGTTCATTTTTTAATGAATAGTGAAAAATAATGCATTTTACATCAAAACTGCTTTTTAATCTAATTTATTTATATGATTAGATTATGTTTTGAATTGGTTTTGAAGTGAAATTAGAATATATTTTTACCATTTTATCCAATGGTGGCCATTGGAATCAATTTCACTTTGAAATTAGACTTAAACTGGTGTCAGTCTTTTGATACTTATTGTTTTGAAAAAACACGCTATTTGCTCTGGCAGTGGGAATTAATTATTGAATTAATTAATATGACTTATATGATTTGAATTTTGTAAAATAGACTTCATTTTTGAATTCGGAATATCAAATATAGCTTAGGGTGAATTTTTGTTAATTTTCTGAAAAACTTCAATTTTTGATGAATAATGAAACCACTAAGTGGTAATCAAGCAAACTGATTTTTCAGTTAAATGACAGTTTACCACTAATGTGTATTGAATTTTGAAAATCCGACATACATGGTTGTCATTAAGAAGTAAAATGTGGTTCAATGAGATTAAAATAATTTTTTGGTGAATAGTAACTTATTAAGTTTTTAATCGCGATTAGTGGTAATTAGGGTAGTTTAAGGTATAAATAATACTTTAATAAAATGAAATGACCTAGACACATGTCCCAACCTTATTGGTTGTGTCATGGCCGACCAAGACAAGCCATGGGTCAATTTGGGGACCCCATGGATCCACTTTTGTTGGGAAATGACATAAATTACTTTTTATTTAATGTTAAAGTGAAAATGACACAAACATAATATGTTTTGAGAAAACAATTTTTAAGTGGGGTTATACAAGTCCAAATTTTGATTATAAATAGTCATTGGAAAGATAAAACGATTTCCTATATCATAGTAGTTTTTTTATAATTTTTAGACATTAAATAAATTTAATCATTTATGACATAATAATGATGCAGCGATGACATCATTATTTGACGATTTAAATAAAATAGAAAGATAATGTAAAATCTATGAACTACACATGTCCAAAACTTATTGGATGAGTGTATTTCGAACCCTTATCACCTTATCCACGAATTATATCAATGTGGGACCTTTTAAAACCGAAACACATTTTCAAATAAAGTAATGTTTCTTTACTTTCCAAAAGTGCCCCTCCTCTCCTCTTATAAAAGGCCCCCACCTCTACCTCATTTCACACACT
Organism: Viscum album; assembly: GCA_963277665.1. Classification (NCBI taxonomy): domain Eukaryota; kingdom Viridiplantae; phylum Streptophyta; class Magnoliopsida; order Santalales; family Viscaceae; genus Viscum; species Viscum album. Next base: position 972,297 of record CAUJRU010000245.1, on the reverse strand, counting down.
CTTCAAGCCTTTGGCTCGGCCAACCCCTGTCCATTTGCTCTATACACATCCCTATCCTCATCCTAGAGGATTCCCTTTGGGCAGAACCCTTTCAAAGGAAGCCTTTAGGCTCAACTCAAAAGGAGTTACACTTTTTAAAGGTAATTCATTCTCTCATGTTCATTTGTTTTATTTTGCTTCTCCAACCCCCTAAACTCTTTTTATTTACTTCTTTTGTAACAACACCAGTATCTTAAATATACTAGGATGTTGTTATAAGATTTATTTGAGCTACACTCTCACACAAATACTTCAAATGGTTAAAGAACATAAGGTTTCCGTGGATGGCGAAATTCTGCCTCCCGAAACGATGATTGTTCAACACTCATTAAACACCTTCAAAGGTGGCCATTATGATGTCACTATTTTTATATATGATATATAATATGTTTATGTTTTCCTTAAGCTTCTGTTTTTTCATTTTGGGCATACCTTTATGGTTTCCATTATGGGTAAAACATGATATCTTCATTTTAGGAAGCGCGGACTACCGCCCCCTAAAAGTGATTTGATTCGTTAATACCATATGTGGGATGTGTAAAGGATAAAGTTAATGATATTATATATGTTATTATACTGGAATTATAATATACTCTTATATCATTATGATTCCATTCCAGAAAATATGAAATAGAAATGGAAGTAGCGTTCATGCGTACGTACGGCTTACCGTCTCCATGAACGGTGCATTTCATTTCTTACCTCTAAATGTGATGTAATATTATAAATGAATGTAGGTACTGGATATATATGACATATATGATATCTACATCATGAATACCATTCTGGATATAATGAACCTTTGACCAAATTAACAACATGTAAGTGTAAGAAGCCTATTTTTGACTTAAGAACCAAATACCGACAAAATGAACATTATTAACTTAAATGATTACATGATGTTCACAACATGGTATAAAAGGAATAATGAACCTGAAAAGATTCATAAGAAAGTAGAGATTAACTCAAGTTTATTATTCAGGAGTTTAAAGAACGGTCGGGTCAAGTTGGATACGAGGTATGGGACTTCGTCTCAATCTCCTTTCGTTGAGGCATATTTTATTTTATACACAACTTTCTTTTATACGGTGTATAAACCCCTTTGACTTTTACGTTTATTCAAAAGGAATCTTTTTTATAAGAAGCGTTTACTAAACGACAAAAGGGAATGTTTTTGTCGTACGTATGCGGCGACAACGACTTCTCCGCCATCGTGACCGTTATTTGAGTTTCGGCTTCCTTTACAAGCCATACCTTCTTTTTAAAAGAAAAATAAATACCATGTTTTACTTTTCTTTTATTTTGGTATTGAAAATGGTTTTCATAATGTTTTTATATCAATGTGTTGTATTGATATCTCGTGATTGAAATGTGGAAATTTTATATTTCCTTTATGCATGTTTTATGTGATATGATTATGTTATGGTTCTTGGGAATTATTATGAAGACGGGTGGTTCCGTGATAAACTAAGGGCGGGTGAGCCCGTTATAGCTCTCCAATGCATTGGGTAACGCGAAGGAGTGAAACGTTAAGGTTTCTCCGAAGAGATTTTAGGGAATATACTGTGATGGGTATTCCAAACGTAACCAAGAGGGTTACTCCCTACGTAAGAATGTTATGAATGCCTCAAGTTACCTTTATGTCTTATGATTTCTATGATTTATTCATGATTTTATGAGGTATGTTAAAGTGCCTATGTTTTATAGGTAAATTATGATTTCATTCTTATGTATATATGAACTCATGTTTCCTTTCCATGTTTTATAACCCATACTGAGTTTTTATGCTCATCCCAAGTTTTTGAAATGTTTTTCACAGGTCAAGGGAAAGGTACATGATAAGATGATAGAGTCAAGGATGTGTCAAGAAATAATCCATGTTTTATTTTAAAAGTGTTTCCATTGATGGGAATGAAGAATACTATCTTTATGTAACCACTTTGTTTATTTGTGGAATGTAATGCAAGTTTTATGATCTAATTCTCTAAAACTCTAAACCCGAAAAGATCCTCAATGTGTAATCTTGTAATAACTAAATATTAAGTAAGGTTTAAGGCTGGCGCCTTATAATTAAATATCATTATCTTAACATGATTGTTGTAACTAAGATGTTAAATTGGAGGGAATGAATAATATTAAATAAATTATAAAATATTTATATTATAAATTTAATCGAATGTTTTTAAATTCACCCAATTGGTTAAATATGCATAATATAAGAACAAAGACAATTTTATGTATAAAAGCTATATTTTTCTAAAGTTATTCTTTCCACCTTTTAATGGAAGACTCTTTTTTAAAACCATATTTTAAATTTTTTATAAAATATAGTTTAAAAAATATAATTCATTTTTGAAATAATAATATCAAAATTTACTTTGGTTTATTTTTTGTATTGTTCAATAAAGTTTCATTTTTAATTAATATTCAAAAATACTGCATTTTATTAGAAAACTAACTTTTCATATAAACAATTTAAAATATGAAATTATATTTTAAATTTATTTTAAAGTAAAATTATATCAATAATAAATGTATTAATTCAATGAAGGTAATTGGAATTTTTTTTATATTGAATGTGGATATAAAAACATTTCAATCTTTTTCACATTTTAACTTTAAAAACCGATTTTATCACCCCATTCGTGAAATTAATAATTAATTAATTTTAGCCAATTATGTGTTTTGAATTTTGAAAAATTTATTCTATATTTTGAATCGGAATGTAAAATTTTATTAAATTGATTTATTATATATTTGGACAATATGAAATGTAAACCTAGTAATTTTAATTATCAGGATTAAGGGTTAATCGGGTAATTAAGAGTAAAAATAATATTTTAAATATTAAAAAAATATCCTCAAACATTCCCCAATTTTATTGTATGAGTGAGTGTAGAAAAAAATCATTATTGTATCTATTTTATTGTCTCCTAGAGCCACTTGTTTGACTTTAATACTTTTATAGTATTTTATTTTAAGAAAAGTCAAATATGTCAAACTCATGTTTTTAATAAGTATTATATTTTTAATATCTACATATTTAGAACATATGTTTGACTATAAATTTTAATTTGAAATATAAAATGTTAATCATCACTATGATAATTTATTTTTTATCTTTAAAAAATATATAATTACCTTAAAGGATTACACAATGATGATACAATAATTATTAATTAATGGGAATATAAAATAAATGATTATAAAAATATTAAAATAAATATAATTTGGGATAATTAATTCCATAAAACAATTTTATAGAAAAATTTGAAATTCTAGTGATATTTAAAACGTAATGTTTTGAAGATATATTTCACTATTGATTTTTGTAAAAGTTTAAGTAATTAATAGTGTCAAAATTATCCCTAATGTTATATTAAAATAAAAAATATTTTTTTAAAATTTTATAAAATTTATATAAAGCTAAAATTTGGAAAACTAATTTATATAAGTTTTAAAATTTTATCCATGATTTATTTATTGTTATTTTTTCATTTTATAATATCAATATTGACCCTTAAAGAGTAAAAATCATTGTTTTTATAGTAAGAGATAAAAGGATTGAATAAGGGTTAAGACCAAAAGATAAGGTTAAGAATGTGTTATAAACTTGTCTAAAAATTATTGTATGATATTATAGAGACCCATATTTCTCTTACCATATAAATTACTCACTTTTTATCAATTTTAAATTTAACTTTAATTTATATGAATTCCATCATTTTAGAGTTTCCAAAAGTTACTGCCCACAATTATAAAAGAGGACCTCATCCCTCAATTATTCACAACACTTTGAGCCTTATAGATCAATAGAACCCCATAAATTTCTATTAAAAACATACTTACCCAAGTTCATGATATCCTGGTCTTCTAAAAAAACCAACCCTAGATGCCCTAAGAAGATATCTAACGGATGTCTCCTAAAGAAGTGGTAGTCATTTTTATGAACTCATTCGAGTTCATTTATTCTTCTACTATATCTTAATAAGTTGTTTCCATTATAAAGTAGTAAATAAATTATACTATATATTATGATTTGTTATTATGATTATGATAAAACCATTTTCCACCTTTTATCTATCTTACATAAAATGAAAACACCGCACATGCATACATACGACTTACCATCCCTACACCATGGTATAATTTATTTTTTTATCAACAATTTTCTTGGTTGGGTATAAAAATGGAAATAATGGATATATATTATAAATATTAAATGATATTGTTTATGAAAAAATTAATATACCTTACACTTCCTTACCATTTCATAATTATTAGAATGATACTGTTGCTCATGAGTACATTTAACCTACTATCTCCATGATGCGATGCAATCCATTTTCCATGTTAACCACTCAATCATTATTCTAAGAATGTATAAAAATAAGAAATAAGATTTTTTTGACCTTAATATCTTTTTTTATATGACATAACAATATCATATTCTAGATAATTGGGACTTTCAAGACAAAAAAGCATGAGATAACACGACAATTAACACCAAAAATAGTGAAAATGAATAAAATATTATTAATGAATGAGTAGTAAAATGTTATAAGAAGATGATATATGATATCATAAATTTTATTAAGATTATATTATTAGTTAATAATATTTTTAAAACCACTATAAATGAGTTTTAGAAATGTATAGAGGAAATCAGACCTACGGTAAGAGTTTAATTCACAATCTCATCATTAATTGAGATTGTTTCTATTTAAGTCTCCACTAGGAAATATTATTATTCCATGTAAATGTTTTTTAAATATAATTTAAAAAATATTTTTTATATTATCCTATGAATGTTTAAATTATTTTTACCCATTTTTGAATTTTTATAAAATGGGTTTGAAGGATTTTTTTATTTTCCAAAAGAGGTACTTTATGAACTTTTCAAAAAAAAAATACAAAAGGAATGTTTTTTAACTTATGAATAATGAAAAGATATTTTTGAATTCACAATGTATTATTTTTTTGAATCTTAATTTACACATTTACATGGTTATTTTCTAAGAAAATTCTTTATTTTATAATTGTGTGTATTTTTAAATAAATGATTTCAAAGTAAAAATGGTTATTTCTCTAAAGATATTTTTAATGATTTTATTAGAGTATTTTCATCTTTGTAAACATAATTTTTTGGATATTATGATTAATTTAGGTTGATATCTTATGAAACCATATACCATATTTTACTGAATGGTTTATGATCAGGTTTGACTATGGATGCACTGTTTTGATACCATTCATCATAAAACTCTGGATGGTTTATTATAATGATTATTGATTGGGTAAAGTTATTAACATTTCAAATTCCAGTATATATTTGTTATGTTTCTCTCCTTTTATATAAATAAAGAATTAGACATAGTTAGTGATGGTCGTGGCCCACTATAGCCCCTTGATGCATCAATAGGTATCATGAGAAAAACTTGTTTGGGTATTAGCTGAGGCCTTACCTATTTATGAATGATGTCTTGGCCCAAGCCTTGATAGTATGTTTATGATGTATAGAATTATGCATTCAATCATTATGAGAATATTTGTTTATATTCCACGTGATTATTTGATTAGTATAATGTCCATGTGATTATTTATATGGCATTATTTTATTATCATTTATTCTTTCCATATTATACTCAAGAATCTGTTTGAATGGATTGTGTCTCATTTATTAAACTTGAATTAATATTTATTCTCATTTATTCATGCTAGATTCTACTGTATGCTTACCCTTACTGAGCAACCGATCTCACCCATTTATTATGTTTTATTTTTTCTAGGATTCTAAGATGTATATTATGATTGAAATTCAAGGATAAGATATGATAATAATGATGGTCTTAAATAAATCGTTATGTTGTATTTTATAATTTCAATTGTAATGTATATTTCCAGAATGTATCTAGTTTTCCAAAACTACTCAAATGTTTATTCCTTTGGGATGTGATTCCTTGTATAATACGCCAATATAATAAAATGACCACCAACTCTGTTCTTCCGGGGTTGAGGTCTTTACACATATCCTTAGTCAAGGTTAACACCTAAGACTATTATACTAGACAAAATACCTTATTGAACTAAGTTCACTCCCCATTACAGTCATTATTATCTCATGAGATATAAATCTTTACCCAATTAATTATAGGGATATGTAATATTAGGGACACCTATTATGTATTCATAATCCATTCATATGTTTTCCACAATATCATAAATCATTCATCATATATCATATCCCATGGAACAGAAACACGTTTCATAAACATTTCAACATTTCATCATAATATAGTCCATGGAAAATAAATGGGTTTCATATATCATAATCATAAAACATTCAGCGAAATAATAAATATGGTATCCTTGGATCATATCCTTAGTAAATCATAGGTAAAATCAAAGGATGTTATCATAAATGAAAATTCCTTTAAAAGATCACTGGGTATATTTCTACAGAAAATACACTTTTAATTTTTAAATGAATTATTTTAAATCTATAAATATCCCAAATATTAAGGAAACAATTATAATTTAATCTTCAAACCATTGAGAGGTTATTATGGTGTGAAATTACATTCATGATGTGTATATTAAAACAATGATTCCTTTCATATTTTCTGTAAAAGTCAAAAGCACGTTATTTAGAATTTGAGAAAAAAATTAAATTTAAACCATTTTGTAAAATTTAAATCATGGGTAAAAATTAATTTAAAAATCATATAATAATTAAAAAATTATTGTTGAAAATATTTTGAAAAAATGGATATGGAAGAGAAATAATTTTTTTGAAGAGAGAAATAAAGTCAGTTTTACATAGAAAATTTCTTCTTGTATCATGAGTTCATACAGAGCAGAAAATTAAAGGAAAATTTTTAATCACTAAAAAATACAAGATGATAAGAAACTTTAGGGGATTATTGAGAGATAATTCATATAATTTTATCATCTAAAACTTAATCATAAGCATTCCTAATAAATAATGATATTGTAACATAAATCCCTTACCACTTTGGTAAATTTTGAATCAAAACCTCGTGAAAAAGATAAACATAGATGTATATGTATATCCAAAAACTTTCATGATAAGAATCAAAATATACATTAATTATAACAATTTAAACCAAAAATAAATAAACAAGTGGTGAATTTGACATATGTCTCACAAAAATAAAATTTAGATGAAAATCCATTAAATTAAAATTTGACATACTTAGAAAGAACTCTGACATCCTGTATAATAAATTTAAATTTATTATAATTCTATAAAAACAACTTACATACTAATAATATCATATATCATAATATTATATCATTTTAACCAACATTTATTAATAATTCTATATTTAAATCATCATTTATGGGTGTTAACTATTTCTATTTTCATGGAAGATTCAATTCCGTAGTTATGGTCATTGAAATTTAATCATGGTTACATAAAATCAAAATTTTAAATCATGATTTCTATACCATATATATATATATTCATTATATATATATATATCAATTCATAAAATGTATAGATAGAAAAATTATTTACACCGTTCATGGATATAGTAGGTCATAAGTACGCATGAATGTTGTTTTCATTTTCTAATGAAAATAATGAAATAAAGATAGATATTAATTTATCATTAAATAATTATCATTATATCAATAATAACATATATATACATTAAATAAATCCTTATTATCATCCATGTAATGTGAAAATGAAAAATGAATCACATCACTTTGTGGAGGTGGTAATCCACACATATACATGAGCAACATTATAGGTTTCTAATAGATGTGAAGGTAAGAAAGTAAATAAAATATTATAAATATAGAAGAGTAATTATTTTATAAATATCATATATGAACTTTAAAACCACCATAAAAATCATCCATGAAAGAGGGTGACATAAAATGAATTGTATCGCTACGTAGAGGTGGTAGCCCACATGTAAAAATTAATAATACATTCACTTCCTATTTGATTGAAAATAGGGTGAATAATAGTTCTTACATTATGATGATAACCTTTTAGTGTACTTAAGATACTGGATTTATTATTTTATGATGAATAATAGAGATTTATAGGAGGTGTAAGAAGTAATAATTTGAAATTGGTCTTGTAGGACGATTACCTCTCCTTTAGTTGGCCTCCTTTATATGTAATCTTAAGGAACCTAGGAATGGTATTTTAAGAATAAAAGTACCTTTAATTCATGGATATAGAAGCTGATAAGTGATTTGGGTGTGGGTTGGTTGAGCTAGGTGGTCCAAAGTCATGTAAATTATTAATCTCATGTAAGTGTATAATTTGTTTTTCAATGAGTTAATATGTGTTTTTGTTAGTGGAGATGTGGTGATGGTGTATTGAGAATTATTATGGATTGATGAAATGGAATTAGATTTCATTATTTATAAATTCTCCTTGTAAATTTCAACGATTTGTGAACTATTCTTAATGCCTAATAAATATGATGATAAAAATTTGAAGATAGAACATTGTTATGAAAAATAGAGAAGATAATTTAGAATAAAATTTGGATAATGTTATGAAGATTTTGAGTTAATGAATTAATGTTTATAATTTGAGATGGTTTTTTAAGACCATTATAAAAGTATTCAAAATGAGAAAAAAAAGAAAAAATTTAGAAGGCTATATAAAACGTGTTTTAGGAAATGGAGATTTATATTTGAGGTGAGGTGGAATTTTACAATTAGTTTTTCACTAAGTGTTGATATGGTCTAATAAAAAAAGTTGAAAAACACCCACAAGAAATGGTCAAAACACAAAAGTGTGGATGAATTCAGCCACTAAATTTGGGAGATAGCTCTTAGCTCTTGCTAGTGGTGTAGAACATTGGGTATGGGGAAGTGTTTTCATATGAAGGCATGGTGGGTGCGCATAATGCCCACAAGGTCTGCAGGGGTGGCTCTCAAAGGGGAAAGATGGTGAAACCCACCCTATGTGGTGTGTTAAAGTGTATCTAGGCACCGACTCGAATGATGTATTTAGTGGTCCGTGGAATATAAATTTTAATATAGGAGAGGAAACCACCTCAAACTCTTATGTGGGATACGAAGTGGGTGACACACTTTTCATCAGCTTAAAAACACATGGATATAACATGACATTATGATATTCTATATTTTAACCATTCAATCAAAGATGATATCATCAACTACAATTATTTACATTTCTAACCCTTACACAACTAAGGCATTGGGGGTGAGTTACCCTTATCTAGTGCACCGATTTTTACATTATATAGGACAATGTAACCTTTATGTGAGACTTACCCTTAAAATAAATCATTATGAAGCAACAATCATCAATCGATCCATGCAACACCATGATAATCCCAAGGTATCATGTATAAATTCCTTAGATAAATGAGATCTAATAAATTCTTATAACCTAAAATTTTCATTAATTAGATATTTATATGGTTTAACTTTAGATAAATGAAACAAAAAGTTGTAGAATTCCATTTTCATGCATGGATGAGTTTGATATTTTGAAATATAATTAGGATCATGAAATAATTACATGAACATGGTTCTAGTATCATGAAAGGGGGATTCAACTCTTAATAATGGTTACCATATTCTTTAGAGTCAAATATTTGAGCTTCACTCAGATCTTTGGTGGTTTATTAAAAAATTGACATGACATATTTTTTAGGGGTTAAAATCGATCCTTAATTCAGAATAATACTGAAGGATAAGTTTTTGAACAACACATATAAATATTTTTCATCCTACCCAATATAATTATTTTGATTTATTGGGAGAGTGATCTGTTTTTTTAAAATAGAACATCTATAAAACTATTATTTCATAATTATATGTTCTGTGTGATACAGTAGTCATGCAAAGGAGACCCTGTTTTATTTATTCAATTGAAGGATATGATTTTATACAAATATTTTCATGATTTAATGAATAATAATATTAAAAAAAATACCATTTCATGAAAATTAATCTTTGGGAAATCATTTGTATGAAGGTACATGTAGTGTGAATGGAAGTATGTTACTGTATGCTTGTACACTCATGTGATGTCTGAGAGAACCCATGTACAAGCTAATATATGAAATGTATTGAGAAACCATAATGTGTATTTCATCCAGGAAGAAGAATTTTAAGATAATTTGGGTATTATTCTTTACAAAATAGGGAACTACATGGAAAATTCTAGTATACACATACCTTCCCAAAGTAGTGAATACATGTGATCATCAATTATAGGAAAAATCATTGAGAACCCAATACATTACATAAAAACATATTGAATTTGATTCTATATGGAATGAAGTGAAACATATGTGAGATATCATGTAAAATAATAAGATAAAATTTCATGTGTTAGGGTTTGGTGTATTTGAGGTTATAATTTTAGAAAGAGATTGAAATAATTATTTTCTTGTTATATATTATAAAAAAAATTGTAAAGACCCGTAAATTTCAAGGGAATTTTTTTCTTAATTTTCTTTGGAATTTTACAAGAACGCAGTTTCTGACGGCGCCTGATTCCGAGGCCCGGTGTGCCCAGAATCATTTTTCGAAGTTTGGCTCGGGTACGTTCAGTGAACGGACGAGCGGGTTTTTCTAACTTTTGAACCGGTGCCCGGAATCGAATTCTGAGGGCACCGATGAAATCGCAGCGCCGGTATTCGTTTAGAAACGCCTCTTCCGGAGTTGCGTTTTCTCGGGTGTGGTTTTTAATTTTCGGGCTTAAAGTTAAGAAATAAAATAATTTTGCGACAACTTTATTTTATTTCACTTAAGCCGCTTGAAGCCACTTAAAGGCGGCTTGAACTAAGTTGAACTGGATAGGATGCTATCCAGAAATATCCTACCCCCTTGGTAGGATATTTGTGAGGTGGGGCCCGTACGAGCCCCGCCGTTTCTTTCCGCTAAGAAATGCACCCGTGAAAACCCGTCTTAATGAAAGTCAACTGACGCGTTTTCTAAATTCTTAACAGACCATTTAATTGGGCGGTTTATTTCGTGAATTAAATGGGCTGTTTCTTTCGTGAATTAAATGGCCTGTTTCTTTCGTTGAATTAATTCAACGAATTAATTCAATCGTTTCTTAACCTGTTTTCGTGTGTTGGCATATTAATAAAATAAGACCAACCCAAAATCTTTTGAGAGGATCCTTGTTTCCTCTTCTCCCTCGCGAAGAACGCGAAGAACGCGAAGAACACGAAGAACGCGAAGAACGCCGAACCCGGAAATCGACGACGCGACGCCTTGATCCGCATCGCCGACAACGTTCTTATGTGACGTCTCTTCATCCGCGACGGATCTTCGATCGGCTTCTTGAGGTAAGAATCTCGGACCTTCCTTTTTATCTCCTTCGTGGTTCTTAACCAAAAACACGGATTTAATTAATTAAATTAAATATGCTGTTTCATGGTGCGTTGAGTTCGCCGACTCAACACCGGATTCCGCGACGACGCGACGCCTCCCCGCAACGACGCGACGATCCCTCTCTTCCGCGACGAGCTTTTCCGCGAAGAACGCCCGCGCGAGACGATCGACGAGGTAGGGATTTATTATGGGAATTACCCCTTTTTAATTTATTCCCGTCAATGTTTCTTAAAGAAATTAAAGAACCGAATTGTGAACAATTTTAATCTTCTTAAAATTGTTATTTTTTCCCATGTGGAATAAAATTCTCCCGGCTGTTTATCTCTAACGCGGAGGGTGCAGGCCAAACGAACACGGCCCGACGACCCTCCGCCGTTCTTCGTTTTGTGCGGATTTGGAGGGCGACGACGGAACGTGCCGCATCGGATGTTTGACGATTCCGCAGTAAAGAACGGATCCCGGGAGAAGCAATGGCGCAGACGGGAAGAGAATCGGACCACCGGAGCGATCCCGGTGGCCCGCGGAACTCGCCGGCGGCGCGGGTCGCCGGCGCGGCAGCGCCGGCGGACGGAGGCGGCGGCGCCCCGGCGCGCCGTCGGACAAGCCCGCCGCGACTTCAGCCGCGGCGGCGGCGGCCAACGGACCCGTGGCCGCGCCGGTCCGGTTCGCCCGCGCGGGACGCGGCTCTGCCGCGTCCGCGGTTTACCAGTGCGGCCCACGCGGGCCACGGTTTCCTCAGGCCGCGGGTCAACGCCCACGGCGCCTGGCACTCGGCCGCCCGGCCGGGCCGAGCCAGGCCGATCTGACCGGCCGGGCCGCGCCCCGGCCGGGCCGGACCGGGCCAACCGGGTCGGGCGGACCCGGGTCGTGTCGGACCTGGGTCGGGTCGACCCGGTTCGGGCCGACCCTAGGGGGGGCAGGTCGGGCCCGTACCCCCCCTTCTTCGGACGTTTTCGTTCAAATGGCCGTATCTTGAGCTACGGGCCTCCGAACGACGCGCCGTCAGTGACAACGCGATCCTTGGATCGAGACGGTCGTTTCGGTATACTATACTCAAGGTGCACCTTCCTTTTCGGGAGCCTACGTAGTTAAAACTCCGTAGTTAAGCGTGCTTGGCCTAGAGCAGTGATCAGGATGGGTGACCTCCTGGGAAGTTTCCCAGGGTGGGTGTGAGACGGAAAGACCAATAACTAACAGACCGGGCGTCCGATTGACGCGCCGTCTGTTTCGTTGAATTCCTCTAAGTGAGACGGATCTTTTGGCATACTCCGCCCGAGGTTTGGACGCAGGTGGAGTACGGTCGGGTTGGTTTTGCCTTAAAAACCAACCGGGCCCCTGGGACGAAAAAGCCAATAACTCTCAGACCGGGCGTCCGATTGACGCGCCGTCTATTGCGTTGAGTCTCTCTTGATGAGACGGAACTTTTGGCATCCTCCGCCCGAGTTTTGGATGCAGATGGATAGTGGCCGGGTTGGATCGCACTGAAATCCAACCGGGCCCCTGGAACGGAAAAGCTGATATCTTTCAGACCAGACGTCCGTTTGACGAACCGTCAGCGGCATTGGTGATCACGTTGAAAAACGGTCCCTATGAGTATACCCTGTGAGTGTTCGGGGTATAGTTGAGTTACGGCCAGATTGGTTTGCTCACGAAACCAACCGGGCCCCTGGGACGAAAAGGCTAATAACTCACAGACCGGGCGTCCGATTGACGCGCCGTCTGTTGCGTTGAGACCCCTATGATGAGGTGGTCCTTCGAGATACTTCCTTGCGGGACTTTGTGATACTTGGTGTATCGACCAGTAGCTCGTGGAGCGGACCCTCCCGGAGACGAGCGTGCGGAGCACGGAGACCGTGTAGCTGACTGAGACCCGACGACTGCTGATCGAACGACTCGGTGTGTGACAGAGGTGCGCTTGGTTGTAGCGGCACGTGGGAGCGCTTGGTTGTAGCGGCAGACCCACGACAGAGGTGTGCTTGGTTGTAGCGGCACCTGGGAGCGCTTGGTTGTAGCGGCAGACCCACGAAAGAGGTGCGCTTGGTTGTAGCGGCACATCGGAGCGCTTGGTTGTAGCGGCAGTCCCACGACAGAGGTGCGCTTGGTTGTAGCGGCACATGGGAGCACTTGGTTGTAGCGGCAGACCCACGACAGTGGTGCGCTTGGTTGTAGCGGCACATGGGAGCGCTTGGTTGTAGCGGCAGACCCAAGACAGAGGTGCGCTTGGTTGTAGCGGCACATGGGAGCGCTTGGTTGTAGTGGCAGAACCACGACAGAGGTGCGCTTGGTTGTAGCGGCACATGGGAGCGCTTGGTTGTAGCGGCAGACCCACGACAGAGGTGCGCTTGGTTGTAGCGGTACATGGGAGCGCTTGGTTGTAGCGGCAGACCCATGACAGAGGTGCGCTTGGTTGTAGCGGCACATGGGAGCACTTGGTTGTAGCGGCTGGGCCGCATTACTCGATAGGTGGAGTACTACAACAGTCTTAAGTTAGTGGGCAGTACCTCGGAGTTGTGACAGGACCACTGTACACTCCAGAGACGGAGCTCTTCAGCAGTTATGGTTTCGATGATGAAAATCCTGGTTTGAGCTGAGACTTTTGACCTTGTGTTTGCCTCATGATTGAGATGAGTTACTTGATTACTTAGATATATGTATGGGCATATATCTAAGTAGAGGTTATCTGTTGAGATCTTCTTTGTGTTTATCCTTGTTGGTTTTAGAGAGACCTTGAGGGTCTCGGGGTCCCTACTGAGTATCGTTATACTCACCCCTGCACGGGCTATGCCCGCACCTCGTTGTGTTGGTTGCAGACGACAGGCAGTGCTGATGGAGGCTGAGTGTTCGAGGACTGGACGGTACCCGGAGGTGGACTACACGACGAGTCAGTACCCGGAGGTGGACTACACGACGAGTCAGTACCTGGAGGTGGACCACTGAGCGAGACGTGCTCGGAGCGGACGGCGGGACCCGAGGAGCATTGGAGCTATCTGTACCCACCCTTCAGGTGGGACTTCCAGAGGACGGCTCGACGCTGCAGTTTTTCATTTCAGTTGCTGTTTTTCCTTTCAGTTGTACTTTACAGTTGGGCTTGTATTTTCCGGCCCCTTTTACTTTCAGCACAGCTTGTACAGTTTTTACTTAGTGTTTACTTTTCCGCTTGCTTACTCTGTGGTGCTTGTTTACTTTCCAAAGGCAATTCCTTCCCTTTTTGCTGGGATTTACGCCTTGGTGCTAGTCGCCAGCCCCTGGCCTATGGAAGGCGGGCTTGGGGTAGTCACGGCACGGGCCCCGAGGACGGGTCGTGACAAATTGGTATCAAAGGTGGTCGGTTCTACCGGGGACTCTGATCTTTCTTCTATGTGAAGAAATAGTGTTTAGCGTATTGGGTGTGGTTATCAGTCCAGGGAGTCCAATGTTGGTGCGGCGGCCGACGTATCCGTACACCAGGACCCTGACTTCGGATTTCCGACTTAATGCACGAAAACATTGATTGCATGTGTGTTTCAAGTTTTCCTTGTGATAACTTCTGTCAGCTCACCAGGTATACTGTCCTGACCGTGGCGCACTTTTTCCCTTTTCAGGATGGCCCCACGATGACAGCCAGCTAGGATTCCGAGAGTGGAGCGTTATGACAGCCCACCGAGCGTCGAGGACTCGGTACAGGGCCCTTTGACAGCTGAGGCACCGGCGGTACCTATACCCGCCGAGGCACCGATTCTACCAGCCCCAGCTACTGGCGATGCACGTCGCCTTAGTACACTGCATGAGTTCCAGCGCCAGCGACCGCCCAGGTTCCGCGGGGAGACGGACCCTCAGGCCGCCGAGGACTGGCTGGAGGCAGTTGTTCGGGTTTTCAGATTAGTGAGGACACCAGCAGACCTCATGGTGATCCTCGCAGCGAGTCTCCTGCACACGGCAGCAGGCAGATGGTGGATCTTGATGCTCCAGGTGCACGACGAGGCGTATCTCCTCTGGACGGACTTTGAGAGAATCTTCCGCTCTGAGTTCGTCCCAGCCACCCTCCGAGCGGTGCGCATCTAGAAGCTACTACAGCTGCGGAAGGGCAGCATGTCAGTGGCCCAGTACTCGGCGAGGTTTACTGATCTCTCGCGCTACTCCACAGATATGGTACGGGACCCGTTCTTCCGGGCCCAGACCTTCGAGTAGGGACTGAGGCATGAGATCAGGGCTTCGATGATCTCCCTCAACATTCCGACTCAGGCAGGGGTGTTAGAGCGAGCCCTCTTAGTGGAGAGTTTTCTTGCTGAGCAGTCTCCAGCAACAGGACCCACCACTTACCGGCATGCGGCAGAGTCTTCTGCAGCGGGCAGTAGACGGATGACGCAGGGGTCCAAGAGGACTGGACCTACAGGTGGTCGCCAGCATGACTCTGGATCGTTTTCGCGAGGCACTCGGGGTGGGCAACGACTTTCCAGGAGAGGGAAGTGTTACTCCTGCGGCGGGGTTGGTCACATGACTCATGAATGTCCGACCCGCCATACGGATGACCAGCAGACGAACGAAGGACCCCCCAGGCAGAGGCAGAGGTTCGATCAGGGCGGGCCGCAAGGAGCAGGTGGCCATGACAGGGGAGTTGGTCGTGCAGTAGGAGGTGGACGGCGCTTCGGGGTGTTTCCACCACCACCACCAGGCGGTCCACCCCGACCGCAGGGGACAAGAGGACATGGGAGAGCTCAGCTTCAGGCAGCTGAGGCCTACGATCATGGAGCTCCGGGAGCAGATGGACAGGAGCGGGACTAGCTCCAGACCTGGAGACTTTTGTTCACGTTGCTTCTAGTTTTGTTGATGTGTGTTTATAGATGCTTTGTGTCTTTGTACTTGAGCTGCAGTAATAAAAGACACCTTTTCTTGTGGCATTTTACTTTTCTGTTCTCTCTTGTGTTGTTACTAAGAGGTTCCGGTTTAGACTGTTGACTTGACCCTCACCCTTGAGACATCTACTGGAGGAGACCCAGTTATCACACACTGAAGCCGACAGTGTGACTCAACCCTTGGAGGCGAGAGTAACGGTTGGATCTCTTGGTAGTAGCGTTGAGGCCTTACGACGTCATCCTTGGTATGGATTAGTATCATCCATGTCGGGATTGACCGTATTAGGCGAAGAACGTGGTTCATCCAGGGGATGAGACCAAATTTCTCTTATCAGCAAGGAAGAAATCGTGGCAGCTCTAGTGGGACTAGAGATGGTCCGGACCACGACAGAGAAGGTCCAGGTGATCACATGGGAGCGGAAGGCTCAGATGCGTGCTCAGTACCGCCTTTGTATCCCTAGTTGGTGTTGAAGCTTTACGGGGACGTAAAGCCCTGTGGTGGGAGTAATGTAAAGACCCGTAAATTTCAAGGAAATGTTTTTCTTAATTTTCTTTGGAATTTTACAAGAACGCAGTTTCTGACAGCGCCTGATTCTGAGGCCCGGTGTGCCCAGAATCATTTTCCGAAGTTTGGCTCGGGTACGTTCAGTGAACGGACGAGCGGGTTTTTCTAACTTTTGAACCGGTACCCGGAATCGAATTCTGAGGGTACCGATGAAATCGCAGCGCCAGTATTCGCTTAGAAACGCCTCTTCCGGAGTTGCGTTTGCTCGGGTGTGGTTTTTAATTTTCGGGCTTAAAGTTAAGAAATAAAATAATTTTGCGACAACTTTATTTTATTTCACTTAAGCCGCTTGAAGCCACTTAAAGGCGGCTTGAACTAAGTTGAACTGGATAGGATGCTATCCAGAAATATCCTACCCCCTTGGTAGGATATTTGTGAGGTGGGGCCCGCACGAGCCCCGCCGTTTCTTTCCGCTAAGAAATGCACCCGTGAAAACCCGTCTTAATGAAAGTCAACTGACGCGTTTTCTAAATTCTTAACAGACCATTTAATTGGGCCGTTTATTTCGTGAATTAAATAGGCTGTTTCTTTCGTGAATTAAATGGCCTGTTTCTTTCGTTGAATTAATTCAACGAATTAATTCAATCGTTTCTTAACCTGTTTTCGTGTGTTGGAATATTAATAAAATAAGACCAACCCAAAATCTTTTGAGAGGATCCTTGTTTCTTCTTCTCCCTCGCGAAGAACGCGAAGAACGCGAAGAACGCGAAGAACGCGAAGAACGCCGAACCCGGAAATCGACGACGCGACGCCTTGATCCGCATCGCCGACAACGTTCTTCTGCGACGTCTCTTCCTCCGCGACGAATCTTCGATCGGCTTCTTGAGGTAAGAATCTCGGACCTTCCTTTTTATCTCCTTCGTGGTTCTTAACCAAAAACACGGATTTAATTAATTAAATTAAATCTGCTGTTTCATGGTGCGTTGAGTTCGCCGACTCAACACCGGATTCCGCGACGACGCGACGCCTCCCCGCAACGACGCGACGACCCCTCTCTTCCGCGACGAGCTTTTCCGCGAAGAACGCCCGCGCGCGACGATCGACGAGGTAGGGATTTATTATGGGAATTACCCATTTTTTAATTTATTCCCGTCAATGTTTCTTAAACAAATTAAAGAACCGAATTGTGAACAATTTTAATCTTCTTAAAATTGTTATTTTTTCCCATGTGGAATAAAATTCTCCCGGCTGTTTATCTCTAACGCGGAGGGTGCGGGCCAAACGAACACGGCCCGACGACCCTCCGCCGTTCTTCGTTTTGTGCGGATTTGGAGGGCGACGACGGAACGTGCCGCAGCGGATGTTTGACGATTCCGTAGTAAAGAACGGATCCCGGGAGGAGCAATGGCGCAGACGGGAAGAGAATCGGACCACCGGAGCGATCCCGGTGGCCCGCAGAACTCGCCGGCGGCGAGGGTCGCCGGCGGCCAACGGACCCGTGGCCGCACGGGTCCGGTTCGCCCGCGCGGGACGCGGCTCTGCCGCGTCCGCGGTTTACCAGCGCGGCCCACGCTGGCCACGGTTTCCTCAGGCCGCGGGTCAACGCCCGCGGCGCCTGGCACTCGGCCGCCCGGCCGGGCCGCGCCCCGGCCGGGCCGGACCGGGCCAACCGGGTCGGGTCGACCCGGTTCGGGCCGACCCAGGGGGGGTCGGGCCGGGTCGGGCCGGGCCCGTACCCCCCCTTCTTCGGACTTTTTCGTTCAAATGGCCATATCTTGAGCTACGGGCCTCCGAACGACGCGCCATCAGTGACAACACGATCTTTGGATCGAGACGGTCGTTTAGGTATACTATACTCAAGGTGCACCTTCTTTTTCGGGAGCCTACGTAGTTAAGCGTGCTTGGCCTAGAGCAGTGATCAGGATGGGTGACCTCCTGGGAAGTTTCCCAGGGTGGGTGTGAGACGGAAAGACCAATAACTAACAGACCGGGCGTCCGATTGACGCGCCGTCTGTTTCGTTGAATTCCTCTAAGTGAGACGGATCTTTTGGCATACTCCGCCCGAGGTTTGGACGCAGGTGGAGTACGGTCGGGTTGGTTTTGCCTTAAAAACCAACCGGGCCCCTGGGACGAAAAAACCAATAACTCTCAGACCGGGCGTCCGATTGACGCGCCGTCTATTGCGTTGAGTTCCTCTTGATGAGACGGAACTTTTGGCATCCTCCGCCCGAGTTTTGGATGCAGATGGATAGTGGCCGGGTTGGATCGCACTGAAATCCAACTGGGCCCCTGGAACGGAAAAGATGATATCTTTCAGACCAGACGTCCGTTTGACAAACCGTCAGCGGCATTGGTGATCACGTTGAAAAACGGTCCCTATGAGTATACCCTGTGAGTGTTTGGGGTATAGTTGAGTTACGACCAGATTGGTTCGCTCACGAAACCAACCGGGCCCCTGGGACGAAAAGGCTAATAACTCACAGACCGGGCGTCCGATTGACGCGCCGTCTGTTGCGTTGAGACCCCTATGACGAGGTGGTCCTTCGAGATACTTCCTTGCGGGAATTTGTGATACTTGGAGTATCGACCAGTAGCTCGTGGAGCGGACCCTCCCGGAGACGAGCGTGCGGAGCACGGAGACCGTGTAGCTGACTGAGACCCGACAACTGCTGATCGAACGACTCGGTGTGTGACAGAGGTGCGCTTGGTTGTAGCGGCACGTGGGAGCGCTTGGTTGTAGCGGCAGACCCACGACAGAGGTGCGCTTGGTTGTAGCGGCACATGAGAGGGCTTGGTTGTAGCGGCAGACCCACGACAGAGGTGCGCTTGGTTGTAGCGGCACATGGGAGCGCTTGGTTGTAGCGGCAGACCCACGACAGTGGTGCGCTTGGTTGTAGCGGCACATGGGAGCGCTTGGTTGTAGCGGCAGACCCAAGACAGAGGTGCGCTTGGTTGTAGCGGCACATGAGAGCGCTTGGTTGTAGCGGCAGACCCACGACAGAGGTGCGCTTGGTTGTAGCGGCACATGGGAGCGCTTGGTTGGAGCAGCAGACCCACGACAGAGGTGCGCTTGGTTGTAGCGGCACATAGGAGCGCTTGGTTGTAGCGGCAGACCCATGACAGAGGTGCGCTTGGTCGTAGCGGCACATGGGAACGCTTGGTTGTAGCGGCTGGCACGCATTACTCGATAGGTGGAGTACTACAATAGTCTTAAGTTAGTGGGTAGTACCTCGGAGTTGTGATAGGACCACTTTACACTCCAGAGACGGAGCTCTTCAGCAGTTATGGTTTCAATGATGAAAATCCTGGTTTGAGCTGAGACTTTTGACCTTGTGTTTGCCTCATGATTGAGATGAGTTACTTGATAACTTAGGTATATGTATGGGCATATATCTAAGTAGAGGTTATCTGTTGAGATCTTCTTTGTGGTTATCCTTGTTGGTTTTAGAGAGACCTTGAGGGTCTCAGGGTCCCTACTGAGTATCGTTATACTCACCCCTGCACGGGCTATGCCCGCACCTCGTTGTGCTGGTTCCAGACGACAGGCAGTGCTGATGGAGGCCGAGTGTTCGAGGACTGGACGGTACCCGGAGGTGGACTACACAACGAGTCAGTACCCGGAGGTGGACTAAACGACGAGTCAGTACCTGGAGGTGGACCACTGAGCGAGACATGCTCGGAGCGGACGGCGGGACCCGAGGAGCATTGGAGCTATCTGTACCCACCCTTCAGGTGGGACTTCCAGAGGACGGCTCGACGCTGCAGTTTTTCCTTTCAGTTGCTGTTTTTCCTTTCAGTTGTACTTTACAGTTGGGCTTGTATTTTCCGGACCCTTTTACTTTCAGCACAGCTTGTACAGTTTTTACTTAGTGTTTACTTTTCCGCTTGCTTACTCTGTGGTGCTTGTTTACTTTCCAAAGGCAATGCCTTCCCTTTTTGCTGGGATTTACGCCTTGGTGCTAGTCGCCAGCCCCTGGCCTATGGAAGGCGGGCTTGGGGTAGTCACAGCACGGGCCCCGAGGACGGGTCGTGACAAATTGGTATCAAAGGTGGTCGGTTCTACCGGGGACTCTGATCTTTCTTCTATGTGAAGCAATAGTGTTTAGCGTATTGGGTGTGGTTATCAGTCCAGGGAGTCCAGTGTTGGTGCGGCGGCCGACGTATCCGTACACCAGGACCCTGACTTCTGATTTCCGACTTAATGCACGAAAACATTGATTGCATGTGTGTTTCAAGTTTTCTTTGTGATTACTTCTGTCAGCTCACCAGGTATACTATCCTGACCGTGGCGCACTTGTTCCCTTTTCAGGATGGCCCCACGATGACAGCCAGCTAGGATTCCGAGAGTGGAGCGTGATGACAGCCCACCGAGCGTCGAGGACTCGGTACAGGGCCCTTTGACAGCTGAGGCACCGGCGGTACCTATACCCGCCGAGGCACCGATTCTACCAGCCCCAGCCGCTGGCGATGCACGTCGCCTTAGTACACTGCATGAGTTCCAGCGCCAGCGACCGCCCAGGTTCCGCGGGGAGATGGACCTTCAGGCCGCCGAGGACTGGCTGGAGGCAGTTGTTCGGGTTTTCAGATTAGTGAGGACACCAGCAGACCTCATGGTGATCCTCGCAGCGAGTCTCCTGCACGCGGCAGCAGGCAGATGGTGGATCTTGATGCTCCAGGTGCACGACGAGGCGTCTCTCCTCTAGACGGACTTTGAGAGAATCTTCCGCTCTGAGTTCATCCCAGCCACCCTCCGAGCGGTGCGCATCCAGGAGCTACTACAGCTGCGGCAGGGCAGCATGTCAGTGGCCCAGTACTCGGCGAGGTTTACTGATCTCTCGCGCTACTCCACAGATATGGTACGGGACCCGTTCTTCCGGGCCCGGACCTTCGAGCAGGGACTGAGGCATGAGATCAGGGCTTCGATGATCTCCCTCAACATTTCGACTCAGGCAGGGGTGTTAGAGCGAGCCCTCTTAGTGGAGAGTTTTCTTGCTGAGCAGTCACCAGCAGCAGGACCCACCACTTACCGGCATGCGGCAGAGTCTTCTGCAGCGGGCAGTAGACGGATGACGCAGGGGTCCAAGAGGACTGGACCTACAGGTGGTCGCCAGCATGACTCTGGATCGTTTTCGCGAGGCACTCGGGGTGGGCAACGACTTTCCATGAGAGGGCAGTGTTACTCCTGCGGCGGGGTTGGTCACATGACTCGTGACTGTCCGACCCGCCATACGGATGACCAGAAGACGAACGAAGGACCCCCCAGGCAGAGGCAGAGGTTCGATCAGGGCGGGCCGCAAGGAGCAGGTGGCCATGACAGGGGAGTTGGTCGTGCAGTAGGAGGTGGACGACGCATCAGGGTGTTGCCACCACCACCACCAGGCGGTCCACCCCGACCGCAGGGGACAAGAGGACATGGGAGATCTCAGCTTCAGGCAGCTGAGGCCTACGATCATGGAGCTCCGGGAGCAGATGGACAGGAGCGGGACTAGCTCCAGACCTGGAGACTTTTGTTCACGTTCTTCTAGTTTTGTTGATGTGTGTTTATAGATGCTTTGTGTTTTTGTACTTGAGATGCAGTAATAAAAGACACCTTTTCTTGTGGCATTTTACTTTCCTGTTCTCTCTTGTGTTGTTACTAAGAGGTTCCGGTTTAGACTGTTGACTTGACCCTCACCCGTGAGACATCTACTGGAGGAGACCCAGTTATCACACACTGAAGCCGACAGTGTGACTCAACCCTTGGAGGCGAGAGTAACGGTTGGATCTCTTGGTAGTAGCGTCGAGGCCTTACGACGTCATCCTTGGTATGGATTAGTATCATCCATGTCGGGATTTACCGTATTAGGCGAAGAACGTGGTTCATCCAGGGGATGAGACCAAATTTCTCTTATCGGCAAGGAAGAAATCGTGGCAGCTCTAGTGGGACAAGAGATGGTCCGGGCCACGACAGAGAAGGTCCAGGTGATCACATGGAAGCGGAAGGCTCAGATGCGTGCTCAGTACCGCCTTTGTATCCCTAGTTGGTGTTGAAGCTTTACGGGGACGTAAAGCCCTGTGGTGGGAGTAATGTAAAGACCCGTAAATTTCAAGGAAATTTTTTTCTTAATTTTCTTTGGAATTTTACAAGAATGCAGTTTCTGACGGCGCCTGATTCCGAGGCCCGGTGTGCCCAGAATGATTTTCCGAAGTTTGGCTCGGGTACGTTCAGTGAACGGACGAGCGGGTTTTTCTAACTTTTGAACCGGTACCCGGAATCGAATTCTGAGGGCACCGATGAAATCGCAGCACCGGTATTCTCTTAGAAACACCTCTTCCGGAGTTGCGTTTGCTCGGGTGTGGTTTTTAATTTTCGGGCTTAAAGTTAAGAAATAAAATAATTTTGCGACAACTTTATTTTATTTTACTTAAGCCGCTTGAAGCCACTTAAAGGCGGCTTGAACTAAGTTGAACTGGATAGGATTCTATCCAGAAATATCCTACCCCCTTGGTAGGATATTTGTGAGGTGGGGCCCGCACGAGCCCCGCCGTTTCTTTCCGCTAAGAAATGCACCCGTGAAAACCCGTCTTAATGAAAGTCAACTGACGCGTTTTCTAAATTCTTAACAGACCATTTAATTGGGCGGTTTATTTCGTGAATTAAATGGGCTGTTTCTTTCGTGAATTAAATGGCCTGTTTCTTTCGTTGAATTAATTCAACGAATTAATTCAATCGTTTCTTAACCTGTTTTTGTGTGTTGGCATATTAATAAAATAAGACCAACCCAAAATCTTTTGAGAGGATCCTTGTTTCTTCTTCTCCCTCGCGAAGAACGCGAAGAACGCGAAGAACGCGAAGAACGCCGAACCCGGAAATCGACGACGCGACGCCTTGATCCGCATCGCCGACAACGTTCTTCTGCGACATCTCTTCCTCCGCGACGGATCTTCGATCGGCTTCTTGAGGTAAGAATCACGGACCTTCCTTTTTATCTCCTTCGTGGTTCTTAACCAAAAACACGGATTTAATTAATTAAATTAAATCTGTTGTTTCATGGTGCGTTGAGTTCGCCGACTCAACACCGGATTCCGCGACGACGCGACGCCTCCCCGCAACGACGCGACGATCCCTCTCTTCCGCGACGAGCTTTTCCGCGAAGAACGCCCGCGCGCGACGATCGACGAGGTAGGGATTTATTATGGGAATTATCCCTTTTTAATTTATTCCCGTCAATGTTTCTTAAAGAAATTAAAGAACCGAATTGTGAACAATTTTAATCTTCTTAAAATTGTTATTTTTTCCCATGTGGAATAAAATTCTCCCGGTTGTTTATCTCTAACGCGGAGGGTGCGGGCCAAACGAACACGGCCCGACGACCCTCCGCCGTTCTTCGTTTTGTGCGGATTTGGAGGGCGACGACGGAACGTGCCACAGCGGATGTTTGACGATTCCGCAGCAAAGAACGGATCCCGGGAGGAGCAATGGCGCAGACGGGAAGAGAATCGGACCACCGGAGCGATCTCGGTGGCCCGCAAAACTCGCCGGCGGCGCGGGTCGCCGGCGCGGCAGCACCGGCGGAAGGAGGCGGCGACGCCCCGGCGCGCCGCCGGACAAGCCCGCCGCGGCTT
Organism: Viscum album; assembly: GCA_963277665.1. Classification (NCBI taxonomy): domain Eukaryota; kingdom Viridiplantae; phylum Streptophyta; class Magnoliopsida; order Santalales; family Viscaceae; genus Viscum; species Viscum album. The sequence continues at coordinate 947,943 of CAUJRU010000245.1, read as the reverse complement.
CAGCCGCGGCGGCGGCGGCCAACGGACCCATGGCCGCGCGTGTCCGGTTCGCCCGCGCGGGACGCGGCTCTGCCGCGTCCGCGGTTTACCAGCGCGGCCCACGCGGGCCACGGTTTCCTCAGGCCGCGGGTCAACGCCCGCGGCGCCTGGCAGTCGGCCGCCCGGCCGAGCCGAACCAGGCCGGTCTGACCGTCCGGGCCGCACCCCGGCCGGGCCGGACCGGGCCAACCGGGTCGGGTCGGACCCGGGTCGGGTCGACCCGGTTCGGGCCGACCCAGGGGGGTCGGGCCGGGTCGGGCCGGGCCCGTACCCCCCCTTCTTCGAACGTTTTCGTTCAAATGGCCGTATCTTGAGCTACGGGCCTCCGAACGACGCGTCGTCAGTGACAACGCGATCCTTGGATCGAGACGGTCGTTTCGGTATACTATGCTCAAGGTGCACCTTCCTTTTCGGGAGCCTGCGTAGTTAAAACTCCGTAGTTAAGCGTGCTTGGCCTAGAGCAGTGATCAGGATGGGTGACCTCCTGGGAAGTTTCCCAGGGTGGGTGTGAGACGGAAAGACCAATAACTAACAGACCGGGCGTCCGATTGACGCGCCGTCTGTTTCGTTGAATTCTCTAAGTGAGACGGATCTTTTGGCATACTCCGCCCGAGGTTTGGACGCAGGTGGAGTACGGTCGGGTTGGTTTTGCCTTAAAAACCAACCGGGCCCCTGGGACGAAAAACCCAATAACTCTCAGACCGGGCGTCCGATTGACGCGCCGTCTATTGCGTTGAGTTCCTCTTGATGAGGCGGAACTTTTGGCATCCTCCGCCCGAGTTTTGGATGCAGATGGATAGTGGCCGGGTTGGATCGCACTGAAATCCAACCGGGCCCCTGGAACAGAAAAGCTGATATCTTTCAGACCAGACGTCTGTTTGACGAACCGTCAGCGGCATTGGTGATCACGTTGAAAAACGGTCCCTATGAGTATACCCTGTGAGTGTTCGGGGTATAGTTGAGTTACGGCCAGATTGGTTCGCTCACGAAACCAACCGGGCCCCTGGGACGAAAAGGCTAATAACTCACAGACCGGGCGTCCGATTGACGCGCCGTCTGTTGCGTTGAGACCCCTATGACGAGGTGGTCCTTCGAGATACTTCCTTGCGGACTTTGTGATACTTGGAGTATCGACCAGTAGCTCGTGGAGCGGACCCTCCCGGAGACGAGCGTGCGGATCACGGAGACCGTGTAGCTGACTGAGACCCGATGACTGCTGATCGAACGACTCGGTGTGTGACAGAGGTGCGCTTGGTTGTAGTGGCACGTGGGAGAGCTTGGTTGTAGCGGAAGACCCACGACAGAGGTGCGCTTGGTTGTAGCGGCACATGGGAGCGCTTGGTTGTAGCGGCAGACCCACGACAGAGGTGCGCTTGGTTGTAGCGGCACATCGGAGCGCTTGGTTGTAGCGGCAGACCCACGACAGAGGTGCGCTTGGTTGTAGCGGCACATGGGAGCGCTTGGTTGTAGCGGCAGACCCACGACAGTGGTGCGCTTGGTTGTAGCGGCACATGGGAGCGCTTGGTTGTAGCGGCAGACCCAAGACAGAGGTGCGCTTGGTTGTAGCGGCACATGGGAGCGCTTGGTTGTAGCGGCAGACCCACGACAGAGGTGCGCTTGGTTGTAGCGGCACATGGGAGCGCTTGGTTGTAGCGGCAGACCCACGACAGAGGTGCGCTTGGTTGTAGCGGCACATGGGAGCGCTTGGTTGTAGCGGCAGACCCATGACAGAGGTGCGCTTGGTTGTAGCGGCACATGAGAGCACTTGGTTGTAGCGGCTGGCCCGCATTACTCGATAGGTGGAGTACTACAACAGTCTTAAGTTAGTGGGCAGTACCTCGGAGTTGTGACAGGACCACTGTACACTCCAGAGACGGAGCTCTTCAGCAGTTATGGTTTCGATGATGAAAATCATGATTTGAGCTGAGACTTTTGACCTTGTGTTTGCCTCATGATTGAGATGAGTTACTTGATAACTTAGGTATATGTATGGGCATATATCTAAGTAGAGGTTATCTGTTGAGATCTTCTTTGTGGTTATCCTTGTTGGTTTTAGAGAGACCTTGAGGGTCTCGGGGTCCCTACTGAGTATCGTTATACTCACCCCTGCACGGGCTATGCCCGCACCTCGTTGTGTTGGTTGCAGACGACAGGCAGTGCTGATGGAGGCCGAGTGTTCGAGGACTGGACGGTACCCGAAGGTGGACTACACGACGAGTCAGTACCCGGAGGTGGACTACACGACGAGTCAGTACCTGGAGGTGGACCACTGAGCGAGACGTGCTCGGAGCGGACGACGGGACCCGAGGAGCATTGGAGCTATCTGTACCCACCCTTCAGGTGGGACTTCCAGAGGACGGCTCGACGCTGCAGTTTTTCCTTTCAGTTGCTGTTTTTCCTTTCAGTTGTACTTTACAGTTGGGCTTGTATTTTCCGGCCCCTTTTACTTTCAGCACAACTTGTACAGTTTTTACTTAGTGTTTAATTTTCCGCTTGCTTACTCTGTGGTGCTTGTTTACTTTCCAAAGGCAATGCCTTCCCTTTTTGCTGGTATTTACGCCTTGGTGCTAGTCGCCAGCCCCTGGCCTATGGAAGGCGGGCTTGGGGTAGTCACGGAACGGGCCCCGAGGACGGGTCGTGACAAAAATATTGAAGGAATTTTTGCATCTATTTCACACATCTTATTTCTATTGAGAACTTCATCATAAAAAAGAGAAAAGTCTTTCCCAAGAATTTAATAAATGTGGAAGATGACAACTTGGATTATTCTATATTAAACAAGCACCGATCATTTTGGAAGTGAGCTAGTAAATAAGGAACACACAGAATGAAATACCTTTAACATTAATTTATAGATCAAAATTTGTTTTTGAGGAATAAGATCTTATTCACTTTGATCTAGTGATATCCTTGACCCTACTTATATATCTTGTTCAAAAAGTTGTTTGGAGTAATCTTTGAAGAACTGTTGGTTATAGTGTAATAAATTCCATTGATGAAATGGTGGTTCTAGTATAAATAATTCCATTAAATTTTTATATGAAGTGAATGTAAAATATCTATAAAATTATTCAATTTTAATCAAAATAATATTAGTGATAAAAAATATTAGAAACAATAGAAGGTTAATCATTGTAAGGAGTATGCCATCTTATTGAAGCCAAACCTTACACAATATTTCTATTCTACACTTTCATTTATTATATTCATAACATGTGTATGTGATTGGTTTGGAAGATTATATAATATAATCCTCTTAACTAAATAATATGTTTCAATGTAAGAGGGTTTAATTGAAAATAAATTAAAAACTCAATACCCTTTTGGTATACTGATTTCCCCCCTCTTAGTGTCCTTGCATGACCCATCTGGGCTCTATAAGTTGTATTTGAGTGCAGGTCTACCTCTGATTAGATCAATGTTTTTTACCAGTTATTTTCACAATTTTTATATGAAGTGAATATTTTGAGATGATTATAAAGTTCCTTATGTGAAAGGATTAATCTCCAATCCTGTTAAATATGACAAGAAGGTCTTCTCCAATTCTCTGAAAAAAGAAGAAGAAGAGGGAAGCTAATAGATTATAGAAAATATCAAAGAATGAAAAGATTGATCGATGATGTTTTGTAAAATTAATTGACAATGATCCTTTTAAAAAAACTATATCAATTTTTAGAGTGTTTTTGGAAGAATAGTTTATCAAATACATTGAAGAATTCTACTCCCAATTTAAAAGATATATATAGAACATTCCACATGAAGTGGTTTCAAATATAATTTTTTCCCAAGTAGATTCTTGATGAAAAATGACAACTTGAAGGACAGATTAATAAATTTTAGGAAGTAGAAGGTATGAAATTTAATACGTGAAATCTTCTCAGATAACGTTTTGAGGAAATTTAATACAATTTGAATCTTTCTAATGAAAGGCTTTCATTAATTTAGGAAGAATAAAAAAGGAATGTTTATAAGATCATTGTTAGTAAACATATTTTTGGTGTAGTAATCCTTGTATTTGAAACATTTTTCAATGATTCTATGAATATTATAGAAGCTCAAATTAAAGATACAAATTTTTATGGCCAAATACCTTGACACTTTAGTGGAAAAAAAGTGCAAGTTTCATGAAGAGGATATTCAAAAGACCAATGATTAGGAAGAATCACATAAATCCAATATCAGTGTCAAGGAAGCCCAATTGAAAGATATCTATAAAAGAATAAAATAACATGAAAACTCCTTCAATGATGTTAGGAGAAAAAATAAAAATCATAGTAATAAAATGAAAATTGAATGGGAAGGAATATTGACATAAATTAAAAAAATCATAGTAATAAAATGAAAATTGAATGGAAAGGAATATTGACATAAATTAAAAATTAGATGTTTATTCTAAGCATGAAATGTATTGAACTATAATTTTTATTGAAAAATTTTAAGAAGACCGATGTTGGATCTTTCCAAGATATTTAGAATAATTCTTCCACAAAAATATATGAAAAGTGTCTACCCCTAAAATGTATATTTCTATACAAACTATTGATATGAATCATATCTTTAAAGATGATCAAATTAATATAAATAATAGATCAAAATATTCTATTTATCGGACTTCTAAAAGCTCATGGAAGAAGGTAACTAATAACCCAGTTAATTTTATTTCTATTATTGAAGTCTTGTTTTCTAGTGTATGTTCAATGTTAAAAAATGGAAAGATGTGGGTAGAAAAAATTGATAATGAATCCATAAAAACACCATGGGTGGATATTAGAAATATAAATATAAATAAATACAAAAATAATGATCTAAATAAGGAAAGTAAAACCTATAAACAACAAGGTTCTAAATATTTTCACACTTATAATAGAAGAAAAATAATGAGATTTGTTGGATACTAATGGTGTTACTGGAAGTTTAGAAATCATGCTAGTTTGTGTTAGAAGAAAATAAAAATAAATGAAGTCTATAGAAGGACTACATTAAAGTTTATTAGAGGTTAATAAATGATTAAACCTAGTTCATAGAAGTTGATTCCATAGAAAAAAATAATTTTTATACTATATACAAATTCAAATTCCTTTAAGATTTCTACGAGTACTGTAAGATTTTTGGTCACAGAGAAGAATAGTTTTGGAATGAACTATATATGTACAACTCTCATGATAATATGAATAGAGGAAAATAACCTATATTGAAACAAGTTATAAAGAAAGGAGAAGAAGTTTCTTTGGAAGTAAATAGGTGAAGGAGTATGTTCAATAAATGAAAAGGACTAAACAAGACACTCCTAATAATATTGAGAATATGGATGCCAAAACTGGAATGTAAACTATGAAAATATGCTTCTACATTATAAATAGAGGTCATACCATGGAAAATTGTAAATAGTATATGAAAATTAAAATGAACAGAATTAAGATGAAATAAATTATTGAATTAATAAAGGATAGAAACAAGAAGATATGATTGATTAAAGATGTTCTTGAAGATGAATTTGATAATTTACCTAATAAAGTTTACAAAAAAACATTGAAGAAGCCACATAGAATACCCAAGGAATAATTTTTATGAAATAATTCTTAATTGTTTGTCTTGATCAAGTATAATCTACTAGAGAAATGAAAAAACCAGAAGATAAAGAACATACATGAGAAATGGTGAAATGAAAACTTGTTATTACATAGAAAAAGAACTTGAATTTCATGATAGGTTTTCAAAAAATAAAACATATGTTTGGAATTTGTTTCTTTAAAGTGAAATAATATTGGAAATAATAAAACAAATTGTATGTCTCGTATACTTTCTTAAGAATAGATGTAGAAGATAGAAAAAAGGACCAGGGGAAGCTATTTCATTATTGGTAGATGTGAGGATAAATGATCAAAAAAAATTAAGATTAATGAAATTAAAGAGTCCATGATGACTAATAAAATTTATAATGTTAAATCATACATAATCACGAATAGTTCCAAACAGTTTATAGTTACACTTGAATAAGTCTCCTAGTTAAGAGTAAATACTCATCGCTATTTCACTTATTAAGAATCTCATAAGTGTTCCACCTTATTTCACCATTTCTTGTTTAGTATTGATATTCATACATTATAGGTAATTACATGTGAAGTTTATTCTCAATAGGAGAACTAAATGAAAAATGTAGAAGACAAAAAGTTGAAATTATTATTCAATATTTGATAAAAATCTCTATTGTTACACAATGGTGGATCATAAATAAGATCATCTTGAAGACTATCTGATGAAATTATCCACTATGCAAAATTATATGAGTGCAACCCTTTTGGGGGATAAAACATAAATTATATGCTATCAATTTTTGTTCTATGAATATCAATAAATTTTGGGAAAATTTCTAACTTAATTGTTAAGGTATGAGAATCACACTTTCAACCATTTTTTATGATTGAATTAAATGTACAAATTAAGGAGTGTTAGTTAGAAAACATGAGAAAAGGTGGGGAGGGGGGTACATGATTTTTACATGATATTTTTTTATGTTTTGTTGATATGTGTTCAAGTTATATGTTTCTATTAAAAGAATATATTTTCATACAGACACTATTTGAGAATTAAATTTTTTTGTGCACCATCTCATATGAATGACAATTTATGGACAATATAGACAAATGTAGTTACATATCTCTGTTTTTTCTACACTGGGTTAGCCCATATAAACATAGAGTTGATTAATTAAAGTATATGTGTTAAGAAAACCAGGTGATATCATCCATATATCATAAATGTTTAAGATAAAATATCATAAGGGAGGAGAACATGTTTTAGGAAAATTTATGGGAGGTGAATATCCATACTTATCCTTTTCATTTGGTTGTCAATAACTGGGAGAAAAGAATATTTATACACATATTTATTTATATGATGTGTGTTGACATTAAAAAAAATACAAAGATTGATATTATTGAGAATAATTAAGTGTCTCATTTGTTTTCAATGAGATAATATGTGTTTTGGTGAGTCGATATGAGGCGATGATTCTTAGAGATTTTCTATGGATTCATGGAATGGAATTAGATTTATTGTGTGAGAAATTATCCTTATAAATTGTGATGATTTTTGAAATGGTCTTAATGTGTAATACATGTTCTTATAATAATTTTATGATAACACATTTCTCTTAAACATAGGGAATGTGAATTAGAATCACATTAGTATAATGTTATGAAGAGTTTGAGTTGAAGAATTTATGTTGATATTTTGAGAAGTTTCTTTTGTTTGAAGACCATGCCAAAAAAAAATTTCATGAGAATAATAACAAATAATTGAGAATTATATGGGTAATATATTTTGGGAAATGGGGATTTAGATTTAAGTTGTAGTGATATTTCACACTTTTTTCATTAAATATGAAGTTAGTCTTATAAAAATATTAAAAAACCACCCACAAGAAAAGGTCAAACCTTAAACATGTGGTATGAGGCTTCAACCACATGGGAGAACTATCCCATAGATATTTCTAGAAACCGTAGATCATTTTCTTTGTCCAAATCCCTAAATATTTATGAATGTTGGGTGCACAAAGTTCATGCATAGTTCCCAAGGATGGTTCAAAATAATGAAAGACAGTATGCCCCACCCCATGGGGTCTGAGAAAGTGTATCCATGTTCCAAACCTAGTGCCAAATCGAGAGGTCTATAGAATAAAAATGCTTATATAGTGGGGGAAAACGGCCTTGAACATAAATATAGGACATGAAATATGCATCATACTATTCGTCCTTTTAAAAATATACAAATATATCATGGTCATCCGATCCACTATATCTGAAATCCCAATCAGAATTGTCATCATCAGCTACCCTTATGTAGGTCACTGAACCTTTAGTGGCTGAGGCATTTTGGTGAGTGACCATTACACAATGTTCCAGTTATTACCTTTATGTGCGAACCATGTTACCTTTATGCGAGGATTGCCCTTATAAAACATATTCAGGTAGTAGTGATCACCAATCGATCGATGGACCACCATGATCATCCTAATCTAGCATAGATTAATTCTTGAGATGAAGAACATGTAATGAAATTATTATAATATCTTTTGTTCATGAATAAAATATTTCTATGGTTTATCTTTAGTTTAAAGTAAAATTATGTTCAAATAGTATATTTTCTTATATAAATGAGTTCAATATTTTGAAATACAAAGATTATTATGCAAGAATAGCCTATACATGATTGCAATTTTATAAAAGTAGGGTTCATCATATAAGATGAGATTCCATGTTATTCGATGTTAGATTATTTAATAAATGCTTATATCTCTGGTAGTTTATTAAATCCTTGAAATGAAATATTTTTCTGGGTTTTAAATTGATTCTTAAATTATCATAAAACTCAAAGTAGAAGTGGTGTAACAACACTTATAAATACCAGGAATCCGACCAATGATAATTCTTACTACTACTTGAGAGATAGATCTCAATTTTAAAAAATATAGAGAATCCACAAAACTCTTATTTCATGATGAAAAATTCCATGGAATAGCCTACTCACATAAAGAAGACCCTGTGATTTTTTTTACATGAAAGGTAGAAATTTTTGAAAATATTTTCATGATTTTGATAAGAATAATATTCACACAATAGTTTACTATTGTGAGAAGAAAAATCTAGAAACACTCACTTTTGTAAAGGAACAACAAATATGAAGGGAAGTATGATAAAACACTATTTTGACTTGAAAAATTCTTGAGATAACACATATAAAAATTGTTACATAAAGGGGATTGATAAATTGTGAAGAATACTTATTCTGTAAATAGTAAGGAGGAAGTGAATTTAGTTGTTCTTGTTTACAATATAGGGGACTATATAGATAGTTCAGTTGTACACCTACGTTCCCGAAGCAGTACACCCATGTGATCATGAATTATATAAACATACATTAAGAACCCAATATGATACATAAAAGTATGTAAAATTTAATTCAATATTTATAGAATTGAAAAATATATAATAGATAACATAAAATAATAAGATAATATTTCATGTACTCGGGTTTTTCATATTTTAGGTGAGAATTCTAGAAAGAGATTGAACTGAGTTTGTGTAAGTTCTATTCTGCATAAAATATTCTTGAAGGAATTGTGTGAATCTATTGAAACCATATTATTAAGTACATGTACATCATCATCATTAGGATAATATTATTTATTGAGAATTTGATAATTGAGGAAGAATACAACATGGAGTATTCTGTATTAAACAAGCACTGACCATTCTGATAGTGATCTAATAGAGAATTATCGATGACAATGAATTTTATTTGACATTACCTTCGCTATTTAAGATATGTTGTTGGAGGAAGAATAAATTATTCAATTCAATGTAGTGAAATCTTTGAGAAGACTGAGAGACCTTTAAAAAGTTGTTAGAAAGAATATTTTATGAAATTATAGTTCCATTATATGAAACACCATTTATGTTTTACACAAATCAGATGTTACCTGTATATAAAATCGTGTCAAAATTATTCTCCACTTGTAATCAATATTGTTTTTGTGATAAAAAATCCTTAAAATGACCAAATTATGATGAATACAATGAGTGTGATTTCTCATTGAGTACTAACCTTGTAAAATATCTTTGTCGTGATATTTATTTTAATATCAACATTAAATGTATATATAATTGTTGAGAGTGAAAATCAGATCCATTATACTTAACTGGGGAAGATGATCATGTGTAAGACTGGTTAATTCAAAATATAAAGTAAAAACATAATAAAATTAGGGTAAAATAATTCACTCTATCTCAGTGTCCCTATAAAATCCAATTGAGATCTATATAAATAAGATTAAGGAGGGGTGTCCTTTTATAGGTGGAGGAGAAGACACACTTGGAATTTCTTAAAAAAATTAAAATATAAAAATGTCATACTAAAGAAAAATGCTTCCAAATGGCCAGATATTTGATGGTGGGAGATATTGAGGTGAAACTATTTACATAAAATAGAATTTATACACGTATAATAATCAAAATCACTCTTATATATTGGTTTAGCCACTGATAAACCCGTTTTAACTTTAATCATGGTAATAATTTTTTACTATTTTTTCTGTTCGTTGTGAGAAAAAACTAAGTTTACATTATTAAATAATATTAATAATAATGATTACAAATATGAAATAAATTTTATCAAATTGAATTCACATAGCTGGAATAATTTAATTTAAAATTACCCCCACAAAATCGGGTAAAAATTAGTTTTAAAAAAATGTATTCAAAAGTATCAAAAGTATTTATACAAATATTCAGAAAAATATAATGAACTTAATTTTATTATTAATAAAATAAATGAAATAATTTTAATTTTAATAAAATTAAAAAACATATCATTTTAAATTCCCGACATTAAAAGATTGTATTCAATATAAATCAGTATTTTTTACTATTTGAAAAAAATTCAATATTTTTTTGAAAATTCTCAAAATTTAAATCAATGATTTTTTTGATATGATAATTTGAAAAATTAAGTTCATTTTTAAAAATAAATTTTCTAAAAGTGGTAGATATTAATTATATATTTTTTATAAAAAAATCATTTTTGAAGAAAAAATTATTTTTAAAGAATATAATGACTTTACTAAAAATTGAGTACTTATTTATTATTGTATTCTATTTATCCAAAAACATTATACATATTTTTGTTTTCAAAATTTGGTTATTCCTATTCAATACAAAAATTTAATGGCTAGGTTATAATGATATACTATATTATAGTTCATTTAGACTTGGGGCTGAGTGTATCACAAGCTTTTAATGAAATTAAATTTATTTGAAGAGAAACTTGTCATAAAATATTGGGGGTGTTATAAAAAATTATTTTCTTATAAAGAAAAGAATTATTTATAAAATTCTTTAGTGTATCTTTTCTCAAATTCATGTGAAGATTAAACTAGAGTGTCTTCTATGTTTATTAATTTAATATCTAACTCAATACACTTTAAACATATATTTTTTTTCTATTATTAAAAAAATGTTCACTTTAACTTCACATTTAGTTTTTATATTTTAAATAATTTTTTCATGTATCTTCCTTTCATTATGTAGAGAATTGTGAAGATATATTATTCTTCTATATTTGATTTCAAAATTAGAGTTATTGAATTCAGGGCAGTTATCAATGTATGGATAACTTCTTCTGAAACATTAAAATTTATATACTTATAAGAGATTATTACTTAAAATTATTCTTCTACTTGGGAGAATATTTTATTGGATATTTTGATAAACTAATTATTTCTATTTTATACAAACTATGAGGATTTTTAATATTATGAACATCTTACCTAATGCATCATCTTTTTCATCATGTTCGGATTCTAGCTATGATTTTTACTAATATAAATCTTTGATAAATGAAAATATATATGTGGAAACATAAATATGGAATTTATTCCAGTAATACTTGTTTCAATATAAATTATATTAGTATAATTAATTGAATCTTAGTCAATACAACTCATATATTTCTCTTCTATATGACAAATATTTATTGATTTATTAATATACCTTCTGTTCTATTTATATTTAGGCAGATGTGGATCATATTTCTAATGCTTTTGAGGGGTTAAAATCATTTTCCTTTGATCTTATATATTCTTTTAGTTTTCAAGGTTTCGTATGAAACCACCATGTTTCTATAACAGGGATAACTTCTATTTATTTTACCTCTTTCATAACCTCCTTACATTTTATAAGAAATATGTATTTAACTTTTAAAAATAATAAATTCATGTAAAAATTGTTAAAAACAACCAAGAATATAAATTTAGACCCAAAAAGAGGGTACTTCTACTCTTATACCAATTGAGAGTCCTGAATAAATGTTCTATCACCCTAATAAGAGGTGAATTCGGGGTGACCAACTTTTATTCATTATATTAAACTTACACATTTCATTAATTTAAGTAGATAAAACCTGTTTATTTAGTTAGGATGTATGGATATTTGATATAACTATCAATACATAATCACTTTTGAGTTGATGATTCTGTAAAGGAAATAGAACATGGTTATTTTTATAAGGTTGGTCCCTAATGTGGGAAAACAACTCCTTGTTATTCTTTGGATCTCTGAGTCTCATGTTATTCAATTTATCTTACTTGTTATAATAGGGAAGTACATTAACTTTTAACCTAATAGTATTATTCAACCTAAACTCATAAACCACAATATTATTCTTGTGTTTGTGGTATCTCTTGAAAATATCCTTCTACATCCTAACATGAATGATGATGTTGTTTATACTAGAACTACTAGACTTATAGTGTTCTAAAACATAATCATGGAAAGAACTTTGACTACTAGGTCAAATTATGCTATATTAATCGTGTATATCGATCTATCCTATGGATCTAGTAGACTGGACTTCCTTGTCTCACATTGCAAAAATCTAAAACTTCTGGAAATTCTATTGATTGGTGCTTGGAATTAGTTTGGATATCCTTCTTCTAGTCTTTTGAATCAAGATAACTCACTTAAATACTGGGAACTTTAAGTTCCATTCATCTCAATTCTTTAGCCTCTCTGATCATTTGGACCATACATCGGTGTATTCTTCCTCTATGTTTGTGCTTCTCAGTAATGTTAACAACTCTATTTCTATACATATTTTTCAATAGATACCCCACATTTATATATCCAATAACCCTATGATAAATAATGGGAACACGTGGGATTTAATTTAAAATTACCACCTTTTCAACTCTTAAATTGACCACCTTTAATATATATAGTGGACATTAGTATTTGTATTCCTCAAAGATCCCAAAAAAATCAACATCGATAGATTTTAACTCTTATGTAGATCTCAACGATAATCATGAAATTTCATTATATTAATATTGGAACATTACAAGTACATTTCAATAACATCATAATTATTTTCATTTCACATGATTTTGAAGTTATTAAATATTTTCTAGCATAAAAACCTATGTTGATTTCAGATATACTCTCATGTGAATTTAATTCATCAAACACAAATTTCTACAAAATCACTCAAATATTATTTTATGACACTTTTCGTTCACACGTGAATATGATCTTTATGATTTTGACTTCATCTCCCATATTAATTTAAACTACAATATCCCACATGTATTGTTTACAATAATTTTATAATTTTAATTCATCTTTTAGATTATATCTGTATCATTTTTATAATAGAAAAAAGGAATTCATCTTTTGAGAACCACACTCACTGATTCAAACTATTATTCAAATTTAGACAAATCTTGATGGATAGAAAATATTTTTCATGGATCTTATTCTAGTGCATATTAATTTCTACTCTGGTAAACTCAAATACTCTATTTTTATATTTTCCACTTATTTATCAAATTATCTTAATGTGTGTTCATATAACAGTTTCAATGAGTAGAAATAAAACCTCAGGTTTCAGCTTTCTACATTCTATAAATTCACTTCTACACATAATCATCTCATATTATAGTTTATATACTTCATTTTCTTAATATTATGTGTTATTTTCAAAATTATATCTATTCATTGGCTCTTTAAATCTATTTATCTGATGAATAATAACCATCATACATCCGAGAACTTCTCATAATATGACCTCCATCCAAAATTATCATCTTCTAATGATGTATCATAGTCCACCACTATATAATCACCTAGTTGACATAAAAATATTATTTATTCTAGTAGTATTTATATATTTTACATAAAAATCTTCAAATATATAAAAATCATCTTCTTCTAATCATCCTTTGTACTAAGCTTCCCTTAGTCCATCATCTGAAAAATCATCTTCACATCATCTTCCAAATAATAGAAATTTATATCCTCTATTTCCAATGAAATTAATATATAGATAATCTTATGAATGAGATTATCACTATATAATCCTGAAAATATTATATTAATACTCAATCAAAACTAAAATTATCTTTTAAATAATGATTTTTCTATCAAGGTTATCTTGAAGTGATTTGGATCACTCATGTCCTTCATTTGAGTTGTATTTTTTCTTCGACATCATCCAATGATTTCACCTTGCACTTAAATGATGAAAATATTATACTTCTAGTAACCATACTTTTTTTCTCTTAATATAATATTAAATCTTGTGATTAAGTAGAATTAGTGTTGTTTTGTCTAGATAATCTACCAGATGAACTCCCATTCTAATCCCCTCATTACTATGCACACTTTATTTTGATTGATTATGTAGTATCTTTGTTATTTGAAGAATAATCTTCTTCTAATCATTCTTCTACTCACTTATCACCATTTATTCACTATATGTGTATTTAAATAGAATTTATTAGGTGTAGTAGTTAGTTAATTCATTATATTTAATCATGAACTTTTTCAACTGATGATCAATTAAATTAGTCAACTAATTTTTTTTCTTATAGACCTCTACATCTGGGAAACATATTCAACATAAAATATATCTCATCGTACTTCTACATAATTTTCAAATTTTCATGAATAAAATTAAGTCTAGTGTAATAAATCTTTATATGATTATAGATATTTCCAAATAAAATTCTATCCATGAATGCACTCCATGAATTGTCTCAATGAATTCCACCTTTTTCCATCAACATCATTGACTTTACTTCTATTCATTACTTTTGGTGAGAGGATTTCCTCCCATAATGTAGTTATACTAACCTATATTTCCTAGTTTCATATTTGGAAAGAAGATATTTCATCTAATATACTCATTATTATGATAGTTTTAACATCTAGAGTATGAACTTATTTATGTGACCCAAGAATAAAATATATAAATATTGACTCATTTTAGATTAATATTCTATAAAATTCATAATAACACATACTCGTAGACCATAAAGGATCAGTGTCTTTAGAGAATAAATATATAATATTATTATTTAAGTATGGATATTAAAAATATCCCACAAATCCATTATTATATAGTACCCTTATTAGAAATATCATACTTATAACCTTTCTTCATAACCCGAGGAAGGAAAATATAAGAAAGGGTGAGCTCAGATTATAAGTAAGGGTAAAAATGGTATATATAAACCATTATATGATAATATGATCATAAGGGTATGATGTAATAATAATCTCAATGTTCTCATCCTAAAATATTCATACAAAAAAACATAGATCATAAGCTATGAAATCAATTAATATAAAAAAACATGACAAATAGGGGTTTAAAAATAGAAATCAACACCCAAGAGTGATAATATAGAAAAGTGAAATCATAATTATAATAAATAATAATATTGTGAACATAGATAAATGAAATCATGTCCATGAATATTCTAGTGAGCATAAATAGGAAGCAATTATACTTACAAATAAAAATGAATCAAAATCCAGTCACAATCATGTCCACAAATATTTCTATGGGAACATATAAAAATAAATCACACTCATGCATAAATATATGAAAAAATCCATTCAAAATCACGTTAATTATTTTTATCATCATATCATGATTTATAAAAATTACTTTACCCAATGTATGTAAGGACTATAACGGAACCAACCCTCACATAATCACACTTCATTCATATAAATTCCCAAAGATAATGAAACATTATTCATATCATCAAAACATTACCCATGTAAAATAATCATATTTCATAAACATATCATCATCATTATCATTGACTATAAATATAAATAATAAGAATATTATTGTTTAATTATAAGCAGAGTAAAATATAAGTAACAACATAGGATGTTATTATCACTGAAAATTCTTTTAAAAGAATCATTGGAATATTTTATAAGGAAAATTATATTTTCACTTTGAAATCACTAATTTAAAATCTAAAAATTTCTAAAATATTAAGTAATTATTTTCCTTATAAAATAAACATCAAACTTGTAAATGAATATTCAAATCATTGAGTGGTCATGACATTGGGAAATTCCATTCATGACGTATGAGTTAAAAGTAAAAAATGTTTTACAGTTTTGTAAAAAGTAAAAACGTTTAATTGATATTTTTTATAGAAATAAAATCATTAGTAAAATTTAATTTAAATAATAAGATAATACTAAAAAATTGAATTTTTTTTACAGAAAACATAGATATGAAAGAAAAAGGATTTCAATTGAAAACAGAAAGAAAGGCAATTTTCCATAAAAACATTCTTCTTGATTCTTGAGTATTTAAATAGATTAAAATGAAGTAGAAACATGTATTCAATTGAAATAAATATATTATAATAAATTTATATAGAATTATTGGGAGATAGATCTTGAAATTTCATCATCCGAAGCTTAATCATAAACAATCCTAGTAAATAATGAGATTGTTATATAAAACCCTTACATCAAGTCTCTTCATTCTGTATAAAAGTTTGAGACTCCTGTATAATAAAAATAGATTTATTATTAGCATATTACACAATCATACTCATATGTTTCATAACATATATGATTTTTCTATAACATCTTACCACCCTTTTATAAAAATTCTTTATTAAAATAACTTTTCTTGGTGATAACTACTAGATTTTTCTTGTATGTTTAGAATCGAATGTCTTAGCCATTATAATTTTATCATGGTTACATAATATAAATAATGTTAATAATTATATTAATATAATAAATATTAACTATGAAAATATATTGATAGTCATCCATAAAATGTAGAGATAGAAAAATAAATCACACTGTTCATGGTGACGGTAGGTCATACATACGCATGAACACTATTTCCATTTTTTCGATGGATAAAAAAAATAAAGAAAAATAATAATTAACATTTCAAAAATAGTTATTATATCATATAAATCATATATATTTGTAAAATCCATCCTTATTATTATCTATGTAATGAGAAAATAAAAAAATAACATTGTTTTGAGGAGGTGGTAGTCCACACTTACACATGAGCGACATTATCATTTTTCAATATAAGGTTAGATGGTAGATATGATATTATCATTCAAGAATAATAATTATTTCACATATATCATATATAAAAATTAAATCCATCATGATATCCATCGCTAAAGTATGGTTATCTAAAATGAACTGTATCGCTCAATAGAAATGGTAAGCCATACTTTCGTACAACAAATACTTTCACTCCCCCTGTGATGAGAAAGAGGGTGGATAATGGTGGTTTCAGAATCATAAAAAAATTATTATATTTAGGATATTTAATTTATTATATTATTATAAATAACACATATTTATTTTCAATAAAATAAGAAGTAAAAATAAAGTGATTAGTTAAGGTGATTTTATATCATTTGAAATAACTCCTTCATATATTCAATTAAGAACCCTAGGGTTAGTTTTTTTCAGAATAAAATAAACTATATAATGTCAATAAATATTCTTAGAATATAATTGGGAAGGGGTTTTTAGCTATAAGGATCAATGTGGTGTAAAGAAAAGAGGGTAGTGTCGTCCTTTTATAAGGGAGGGAAATGAGTCACTTTGACTTTCTAATATAATTAAAATATAATTAAAATATAATTAAGTCATTGTAAAGTTTTTTTCTAAGTGGATAAAGATTAAAATATAAGGATTATATGGTTTAACTATCATTACAAAATAATTTTTTGGTTTTTTTTGTCATTTTGAACCTTAACTTTTTGATTAACTCCTTCATTAACCCATTTTAACATAAACTGTGAAAAATACCTTTTTAATAATAAGGGGTTATAATTTTTCTTATAAGGTAAAAATTGGTTCATAAATAAACAATGAATGATATATTATATAATATATTATCCTCATTTTCCAATTTTAATATTTTTATGAGTTTTAAATAGTTTATTGAACTTTTTTTCTTAAAATATCATTATTGTAAAATTTGGAACTATTAATTTGATTTGAATTCAAAGACATTATAAAAATATGGAATTAATATATAACACTTAATCACATAAATAATATGTTATATTCATTTATTAAATACATGTAAGACTATAAATCATTAAAATTATATTATTTTTATTAATTTTAAAATCATTTATTTTATTTTTCTATTAATTGTAGAAACACATCATCAGCATTGTATAAGAATTTAAGGTAATTATATAATAACTAATAATTAGAAATAAATTTTTCTCCATAAAAATTATTTAATTGTTCTCAAAATAACCATTAAAATTCATTCACAACTTTATTTTTTCCTATTTGAACAAGTAAGAGATATTTAAAAGTAAGAGAGTGACATTGTGTATTTTTAATTTCCTAAAATATAATATAGGGAATTTTCATTCAAAAGTGCCCCTTAAATAACTAAATTTATAGCTTAAATTGTTAAGGGTAAAATTAAATTTATCCAATAATAATAATATATATAATGGTGACCTAAAAACGTATTTTTAACCTTAGTTAACCCAAATTAACCTTTATCGAGATGATAGATTTTACTACGTTTATTATTCATAATGACAAAAAATAAAAGTGAACTATTTAACAATTTTCAACATCATAATTACAAATATAGAATAATATTTAATATTTCATTTTATTTATGTTTTATATATTCATTTTAAAATCATCGTAAAAAACACAATAAAATCATTTTTTAAGAGAATACATTTTAAGCATAAAACAACATTAATTCCAATCCCATGCATAGAAAAATTATGATATGAATGTTAAATTTTTTTATTGAATATATAATATATAATATATATATATATATATACTGTTAAAATCATTCACTAATAGTGATTAATTCAATTTATTTAGATAAAAACACATTATTCATAGAAGAAAAGTTTTTTAGAAAAATATCTTATTTATTTTTATATGATTTGTATATTAATTTATAATTAATTGATAACCAATGAATTCATTTTATACATGTGTAAAACATAAATTTATCATAATTTAATTATTCTGATTCATACCTACCATTCTAATGTATATGTGATAACTATCAAATTAAACAATAATTTTAATAGTATATCATAGTTTTTTAAACTTAGTGTTGTGTGTTGATAAAGATATTAAAGAAGGGAAATTTATTTATCGATAAATACATCATAAAATATTGATGTGTTACATTTTATTCCATTTAAAATTAATATTCCCATTGAAATTACATCCCTTTGAAACAAACAAATGGGTATATCTTTATTGTATAGCATCTTGAGATTCCTAAGCAGCTTCTTCGATTTTTTGATTCCTCAAGAGAATTAACTTGGTGAGTAGTATTGTTCTATAAGAATTTACATATATGATCCATGATTTATATTGGTTGTTATTGATAAAAATATCATGCACCAGTGGTATAACCTATGATTTTAATACATGTGATGGATCATGTATGTTTTTCCTCAGGAGAGATACAATGAAGACATCATAAACTCGAGAGAGGTTCGATGCAAGTTCCAAGTGATGAGATACCATCCATACTTGATCTAGAATCTGAAATGGGACAATATACCTAGGAAAAAATGTCATGAACCATCCCCCGAGGCCAATGCCGTGACTACCCAAAGCCCACCTTCTATAGGCCATGGGCCGATGACTAGCACCGAAAAGGCATAACCTTAAAACCAGGAAGGCATTGCCTTTATAACCTATAAACTCACACAACCAAGCACACAACAAGATACGAGCACAAAACAAACTGTATAGTAAAAAGAGAGTGTAAAATAAGTAAAGGGGTCAAAATACATGCCCAATTGGAAAGTATAAGTAAAAATAAAAACTTCTCATGCGAAAACCCGCCAAGGATCCTACTTGAAGGGTAGGTACATCTCTTGAACGACCATCTCTATAGTACGCCTCATCTAAGGTCCACCTCCGAATAGCCTCCTGACCTAATACCCTCATCATCGATCAACGTTGTCTATTGTCTGCACAAGACACAGCAAGGTGCGGGTGTAGGCCATGTAGGTGTGAGTATAACGATACACAGTAGGGACCATGAGACCCACTAAAGTCTCCTAGAGTTCCATAAAGGAAAAACCACTATGAAAGAAGAAATAGACATCAACTCTACTTAGGTATATGACCATACATATACCTAAGTTATCAAGATATACTCATCTCACACAAGAGGGAAGAATACCACAAAGGTAAGACCACTAAGGTAGAAGTACCACATAGGTAAAACCACGAAGGTATAAGTACTGCACATGTAACACCATGAAGGTAACAGGCTCAGGTCACATAAGTTATAACTTAAGTATAGAAGTACATATGATTAATAATAATGCTATATCATCTTATTCTATTAAGTAGCACTACTTATGACCCACACAGGATTGATAGGTAACTAACCCCACTGACCCACATAGCATCGATAGGTAACTAACCCACACTGACCCACAAAAGATCAATAGGTAACCAAACCCCGCTGACCCACACAGGATCTAACCCACAAATGATCAGTATACGCTGACCCAGATAGGATCGCTGAGCGTTGACCCACATAGGATCTGACCCACATAGGATCAGTATGCATTGACCCACACAGGATCGCTGAGTGCTGACCTACACAGGATCTTCTCCATATAGGATCGTATGCGTTGACCCACACAAGATCACTGAGCACGGACCTACACACGATCAGTGTTCTTCCTTCATTTTACATCCAACCATAGGATTCCCGCACTAAGCATGCTTGATTCCAGGAGGTTCTGCTCCTCAATCCATTGGTCGATACTTCAACTACCACAAATTCCCACAAAAAAGTATCATGAAGGTCCGTCATGTCAAAAGGGACCCAACACGATAGACAACACGTCAATCAGATGTCCGATCTGTAAGTTATTAGCGTTTCTATTCCAAGGGCCTGGTTGGATTCGGGTTCGATCTAACCCGGCTGTACTCCAACTTTATCCATAACTAAAGTGGAGTATACCAAAATGACTATCTCATTCCAAGGTTTCTAGTGCCACAGACGGTTCTTCAAATGGATGCCCGGTTCCAATCCATGCCCTAAATCACATAAAATTAAACTAGAGAAAGAATCAAAATATTTGCAGGTAGAGCCTTCCCATAAGCTTATATCAGATAAAAAATATAAACATTATATTCAATAATTATACCATTATGTTTTTTCACAACTTACACACCATCTGACCATTAAGGTGATGATATAATACCCTCAGTAAATTCTTCCAATATAAAAGAGTGGGTAGAAAAATAATTAAATAAAACATAGTAGTTTTAGATTTGAGGGGAATTATACCTTTCACCACAGAATTCTACTAACCCTATTAAATTTCGAAAGAAAATTCCTTTCCTTTATCATTTCCTTAGGGGGTTATTGAGGCCGACCAACCACACTTGTTATTAGATTTGAGAATTGATTTTCATAATTCCAAATCTCCATACATATAAAGTATTGAACTTAATTAGTTGACTAATTATATACTTTACTATTTTTTCTATCCTTTCAATCCACCCAAAAAAATCATTAGCTTGATGGCCAAACTTTCGAAAATTGAAGCATTTCCTAGTTACTTTCAGATAATTTTCTGAATTCCTTCCCCTATATTTTTTTTCATATAGGTGGTTGAAATTTATCTCCTCCTAGATATTTACCATTATAGTTTCTATGAAGATCCAATTTTCTCATCTTTTCATTAAAACTGAAATAATAATTTGGAGGTCCCACTCTCTATTTATTTCTTCCGAGCATATTGAATGATTTTTTTACAGGTACCATATTCTCATATGGCTGACATCCTTCGATGACTTGGTTTTAGGACACTAGATAATTGATCAATTTTTATTTAATGTTTGATTATAAATATGTAAGAATACATTCATATTCTTGTAAACGTTTATTTATATGTACTAATGGATTAATCATCCCTCTATTTTTTCTCTAGAAGGCCCCTTTATATACTGATTTGAAGTGTTCAAGGAAAGTATTTATTAGAAAATAATCTCTTAAACTCTTCCCATTTAATTGAGTTTATTTATTCCTCGTTCATTATGTTCTTGATAATATCCAACCATTGATCAAATTTTCATTCCATATGATAGAATACTAAGACTCCATTCCCATGGTCTGAGCACTGAAGAATGGAAAATATCTTTTCCGTCACATTTATCCATTTCTCCTCAACTGTTGGATCAAAATACCTAAAGAAGGAAGTTGGAAGTTTCCATATAAAAGACTCAATGGAATGTTTCTCCATTCTTATTGAATTTAAAAGCTCAATATAACACATGTTAATATTAATATATTGATATATTTGAGTGAGCATAGTCATAAGATATTTTATCCTAGATCCTAATCATTTTGGTTTCTCTTGATTACAGTTGTTTCATTGACCGTCACATTCATTATTTTCATGTTCTCTTATTATTACAACCATTCAATAACAACAAAAACATAATTTTATCATCAATATATAGTAATAAAATTGAACTATCATATAATCATAAAATATCACCGTGACACCCCAAGTCATTACAAAATTTTCCTTTTAGAATTAATATAATTTTTTTATTATCATTCTTTATACACAACATTAAACATTGCTACATACGAAACTGAATTAACTTGTGTTACATGCAAGACTGAGTTTTACCGCCTTTTAATAGAGAACCTATTTCAAAACTAAATTTGGACACTTATATAAATTTTATTTTTAAAAATAAAAATAATTTTTGAATTCATAATGTCAAATTTATCATAGGGTGATTTTTTGGGATTTTATCAAGAAACATCATTTTTTGACGAATAGTGAAAATCACTGCGATTTAGTTTAAAAAAACCATTTAGTTTAAATAATTATTAATGTTAAATTATATTTTAGATTTGTTTTAGAGTCACATTCGATCAATTTTACATCTATTTTATAATAAAGTTCATTATAAATAATTTTACTTTCAAATTGAATATAAAAACATAACAAACTTTTGAATGTTTTCTACTATAAAACCCGTTATTTCACCCCGTGTGTGGAATTAGCATTAATATTAATTTTTCCACTTCTGTGATTTGAATTCTTAAAATATGATATACATGGTTTTAATTAATATTATATTTGTGGTCTAATAATATCAACTTAATTTTTTGATCAAAATGATTAGTGAATGTGATTAAGATTAATTACGTAGATTAATGTATGAAAAGCTTAATAAGGGACTAAACCTCAATATTAAAGACCAAAATGAGTTGTACACTTGTACAAATGATATTTGATGGAAATAATTT
Organism: Viscum album; assembly: GCA_963277665.1. NCBI lineage: Eukaryota > Viridiplantae > Streptophyta > Magnoliopsida > Santalales > Viscaceae > Viscum > Viscum album. The sequence goes on along the minus strand of CAUJRU010000245.1, from coordinate 924,741 downwards.
TTCCATGTCCCCACTTGGTTCTAAATATATGGTTATTGTGATATTATTAAAGGGAAGTACCCTATATAAAAGGGTAAGTAAGGAAAAAGGCAAAAAAGGAACCGTCCTTAACTTTAACATTTATAAAACTTTGAGATATGTACAAAACATCATATTTTATATTATAAATACAATTTTGAAATATATATGGGTTATTTATATCATAATAACTCATCAATAATTTTGAGAGATGGTTTAGGCACTTAAAATGCTTAATAAACATCAATGATGTGATTATTTAGTTTATAATAAACATAAATAAATGATAATATAAAATTTAAAAGTGAATTTAATTGATTAAATTATTGTCTTTATTAATTTATATTTATGAATATATAATGTAAAAAACATGTAAAACTAAAATATTTTAATTCTAATATAATATTTATATTTTAAAATTAACATTAATTAAATAACGCCAAAATTGACAATATGGTTACTTTACAATAAATGAATCTTATTAAATGATTTAAAATTAATAAAAATACTATAATTTTCCAAGTAATTTTTAAGTGTTAATAAATATTAAATATGTTCTATTAATGGACTAATTAATCTTTTATAATTAACATATTGACCCATACACTGTAAAAATGTTTTTATCTTGGTCTGGGTTCAAGAAGCATTTTAGCGCGCCACATACACTTGTTTTAAAATTAATTTCCAAAACACTTGATAATTTTATCATCTGAATTAGTTATAATATTAATAATTCATTGTATATATATTTTATAGTAAATCTCACATTAATACATTCTTAATGGTTAAATTAATTAGATTAGAAAACTATATGGTTTAATAAAAACCAAAATGATAAAATTGGGGAATCCTAGAAGTTAAGGAACCAAATTATTAAAATGCACATATTTTTGTGTGTATAAGGTTTTTATAGACCATTATTATCCTTTAATAATTTTTTTTTTCCATTTTTAGGAATTTAGGTAAGATTGACCACCCATTATTGAAGACCATTTGGTATTTACAAAAGTTTTAGTCCCCCGTCCCTATAAAATGACACCACATCTCCCCATTCCTAAAATGTCAAGTACCACCTATGTTCAACCAATAACTACCCAAATAGTCTCCAACAAACCCTCTTCTATACCTAGTATAGTCCATTTGGTCATAAATATTTCCAAGAGAGCCTTTTCGTATAAACCAAAATAAGTTACCCGATTCAGAGGTAACACCTTCTCTCATGCTTTATAATTTTATTTCCATTCTACACCCCCTATAATATTATTATTCAATAATTAAATAACAAAAAAATTATCCTAAATATACTCGGATATTTTTTATGTTTTCTAACTACACTTACACACACATCCATCTAATGGGTAATGAACATACTATTTCTGTGTACGGCGAAATACAACCTCATGAAATGATGATTGTTCAATTTTCCCCTACCACCTCTCATAGTGTCCATTATGATAAAAACTATATTTATATAAGATATATATTTATTTTTTGATGTCTTATTCTTTTGTAATTTTTATTTTTAACATACCTTTATTCTTTCCAAGTTGTGTAAATATGGTAATTTGTTTGAGGAAGTGTGGACTACCGCCTCCTCAAAGCGATATGATTCCTTCATGTCATACATGGAATGTATAAAGGATATTTTTAATAAAAATGTATAAAATATATAACATATATATAATATTTTAATTATAATATACATATATATAATTTATTTTTAATTATTTTAATACAACAAAGAAATGAAAACAACGTTCATGCGTACGTACGACGTACCGTCTCCATGAAAGGTGCACTTCATGTCTAATATCAAAATATTATGGACCATTATAAATACATAAGTGTTGAATATATAAGATAATTTATTCATGTTTTACATTATGGAGATGATGAAACCATGATATATTTTATAATAACAACAAATAATAAGTTAAAACATACTCGACAAACTAGGCAATTAACACCCAATATAGTAAAAATAATGGAAGATTATTAAATAAATGGGTAATAAAATATTCTAAGAAGTTAATATATTATACTATAAAAATTATTAAGTTTATTATATTATTATGTATCATATTTTAAACCACTATGCAAGAGGCTAAATACCACATAATATGTTTAGGGTTAAGGTAAGGGATTTTCTTCTCACTTTTTAAATATGTGAGATTAATGTCATATTCACTACTTAATTATTTTGTGTGCCATAAATACTGCCCATTTTGATATATTATATCATGAATCGTCTTATTATCATGATATTATAAGATTCATTTAATTTCATACATTTCGGGTGATTATGATTTAAATGCCTCAAAGTGGTATGAGACAGTTTGGAATGTTTAAAGATTATTCTCCTCAAGAATGTTATTAATCACAATTCATTTTGTGATTGTTAACTTTCCATTTAAGAAATCACTATATTTTAATCATTTTCCATAAAAATTTAATTGAATATCTATAATATCATATAATGGATATTAGTATTGCCGAAACTGTATACCATTATTCATACAATGGTTACATTGAAAATTATTTGATTAATTGGGGAATTATTGATAAATATGTATTTGTAATTCAATACTGGTATTTGATATGGAATATTAGTTATTGTTATTATTAAATACAAGTAATTATTTGTACTAGAAATGAATGGTGGATCCCAACCTTTATATAGCTCCTAGATGCATTGATAGGTTCTCATGAGACAAAGAAGTTAGACAAATTAAACGAGTTTCTATCCGTGTTTTAAACCGTATTGTGAGTGGTATTGATGGTAATAGGTTTTAATGTGCCTAATATATGACATATGATAAGAATTTTTCCCCTAATTTATTATTAGTTATTGTTTATCCATTATATTTTGTGTTGATATATCTATGGTTGTATTTCATTCTCATTTAATTGATTTATGTCAAGTGTTTCTGTTTCTTACATGCCATATTATTTGTGACTAATCTATTTTTTAGAAATGGAAAGTGTTATTAGTTATTTACCTTTCCATATATATTGATTCATTATTGATTCCATTTTACTTACCCTTACTAATCATTTGAGATCACCCTTATTATGTTTCTCACCTTAGATTATGAATAAGAGAACTTGGATTAAGCTTTCCAGGATGTAGTTTATTTCAATTATTATGTTGCATGTTCTATTTTGTTTTCCTAATGTATTATGGGTATCATTTATGTAATATGGCTTTCCAATACTAATAAACTATCACAACCCATCCCCTGGGGCCCATGTTATGACTAACCCAAGCCTTCCTCCCAAAGGCCATGGGATGGCAGCTAGCACTGAAGGCATCAACCTGCAAGTGGGAGGTATTTTACGAGCAATTGTACACACACACTCACAACCCCATCCCAAATTATTGAAAAGGAAAATTATTATGCCACTAAGACAACCATAGAGAGTGTAATAGTACAAGATGAAAGTAAAGGGGTCCAAAATAAAAGCATAACAAAAACAAGATGAAAATAATAAAGTAGAAAGGTCTCTTTGTCATCCGTTCACATAAATACCCACCTAATGGGTAGGTGTAGAGTAGCTACCAGAAGCCATAGTAGTACTCCCCACCTATTTGATTTTACTAGGAACTACCTGGTCCTGGACCACCAAGGTCTCCATCAAAGCACTGGTCGTTTGCACAAGACACGACACATGAAGGTGATGCCTGTGCATGAGTGAGTAACACAATACTCAGTAGGGAATCCAAACCAAAAATAAATAACAAAATAGAAAAAAGACACACAAATAAAAAGAAAACTGACATAGGTATAATATAAAGGAAGGAAAGAAAGACTAATAGTCTTAATGCTTATCACCTTATACTTCTGAAGCACTCATCTATAATAAGTGATTGGGGCTACTAGATCTAGTAGACCCACTCTTCACATGGGACAACTGGATCACTTAGACCTCCTCCTCTCTTGGGACAACTGAATCACTTATACCAGCTCATCTCCTAGGCTAACTGGATCACTATTGACACTTCATTCCATAAAAGAGACTACAAAATGACAAAGGGAAATACCTTAGAAATAAAAGGGGAAAATACATGAAGAAAATAAATATTTTAAAAGGAATAAGTTTTGTGTTTCCTTAATCTGACCAAAAGAGCGTCGGCACACAACCTACTTGTGTGCCCCTATATGGCATGAATCATACTTGAACACCCTATTCCATTTCTCCCAGGGTCCTATTTTTGCTTATAAATAGACCCTTGGGGCCTTCATTTGTACAGACGAATTTTACTAAATCCCAACTACTGCTCTGGTCTCCTTAGTGCTTTGCCCCTGTCTTCCAAAATTTTCAAGGTAGTTCTTCAAAACCATGAGTGGAGGACTTAAAGGAGGATCATTGAACTTAATTTTTTTTAGTGTTTTAAAACCATAACATTTTCACGCCTAAAGTGCCCAACCTCCCAAAATCAGAAACACTTGCACGCCACCTATTCCTCTTACAAGAACTTGAGAGCCCCACTTATGGGATCACATGTGAATACTCTTGAAGGCTTGAGAAAGGTCTCACCCAACTATTAACATATAGGTTGTTTGTTGCTTAAGTGAACATCAAGTCGCCCAAACTGACTTGCACGCCCATACTTGTTCTCCCTTCCCTACATGGGCGCCCCACTTTAATTCACTTAATCTATTTAGTCTACAATCCATCATGCCTTCCTCAAAGCCATTCATGGAAAGGCTTCATCTTTATTAGCTCCCTTGTCTGAAAGGGATTGTGTTGAGACCTCCATCAAAACCACCTGACTTATCAATCCTTTGGGGAAGGCACATTAGCATGTCTCTTATTTGGGTTTGTATATCCGAAGTCAAAGGTTTCCCAAATTTGTTTCACAATGGGTTTAGTATTCATGGAATGTCAATGGGTTCGTATATCCATAGTCACATGGAAATTTCTCCTAGGAAAATTGTTGGGATGTTCCAGGATTGGAGGAGGGTTTGCGTACCGACCTCTCCTTTCTCAATGAAATGACCCAGAACCTCAGGTATCTAGTAAGGAAGGAAAAGTTTACACTTTCTTTTCCATGAAAGCCTAGAAGAAGTCTCCATCCCCTACCAAGATCAATTTTAGGGAAACCATCCTGGCATAAGCCCCAAGTTTTTCTTCTAGGAGGTAGCATCATTTATCCTCTTCTCTTTTACGGTTCCAAAGACCAGAGGCGAGATGGGAATAGTGACTCTTGTTACCCTTTCCCTCTCCCATTGAGCTTTGTCACAATGGGAACCCTTCTGGGTATAATCCCCTAAACTTCATCCCTTCTTCCTTTCATTAGATCCTTGTCCAATGTAAAGTGAATAGAGGGAGGGCTTGTTGCCTCACCTTCTTCTCGGGTCGACTTGACCTTTTCCACCCAAGTTGCCATAGGTGCACCCTCATCCACCAGAAGAGGAGAAAAAGTGTGGGTGCCTTTGTTTAATCTTTCACATCCTCTTGTTTCTTACACTAAGCATGACTCATGTGGGATTAAAGATTCTTGATTATTACAACATTTTTACAAACACCCATGGTGAATGAACTACAAGAACTCTGATTCCAACCATAATTGGGGTACGTTGGAATCCCTCTCAGGGCTCGAGTTCACTAGAAATATTTTTCAAAAATCCAACCCTAATTCCCTTAATTTGGGAATCCTCCTTAGGAATAATCCCCAAATTAAAACCCAGTAATTCATCATGTCATCCTTTTCAAGAATTAAGCCTAAACTCATTTCTCTCAGAGGACTATACTCTCCTATGAGACTCATCGAACTATGTGGGATTTGATTCCCATCCATATGGGATACATATGAAGAATCCTTGAGGTTCAAACCCAAAATTTCAAATCAACATTGTGCTCCTTGGAACATATTCACAATAGGGTCTAATATTACATGGAAACCCATATCATTTCCATGTTCATTGGGTTATTTCAGCATAAGTCCCACACCAATATTTTACTAATAACCTTTCTCTTAGACGTCCTTACCACATGATGTTAAACTGTATGGTAAGGTCCTTATCACATGACCTTAAAAGGTATGATGTGTCCCATTAAGGGACACCAAACTACGAGGATTCTGATTCTTTTTAGAAGGATACATAGGTATCCCATTTTATGTGTATGATCCCAATATCAAAAGAAGACTTCGTCTCCTTGGATGAAAATAAATTATAGAGTGCCCTACTGAGTGGATTTAAAACCAGTGTCATCATAACAATGATTAAAAGAATATTGAATTAGTATATGAAAGGATACCATTGATGGATAACCGGGAATACATTTGGGCATCTCCATTAAATAAGAACCATGAATACATACTGATGATTCTAGAGTTTACAAATGTTAATAAGTGATTGGAAATTCCAAGGGAAACTTATGTTATACTTGGTGAATTAATAAGGATTCATGAAAACATCTTAAATTTATAAAGAGAGTCCTAGAGTAGATAATAATTCCCCCCCAAAAGGGTGTGATGAGTCCGAACTCCCATCCTATCGACCAATGTACGTTCTTAAGTATTATAAAGTTCAAACTTAACAAATTCCTACCTTTGGAAAGTATATCCCCTTTAGATAAATAACTATTTGAAGTTTCTAGATCCATGAATAAATCCAATGGAAATTTACTGGAAGAAGTGATTCTTAAAACTAGAAAACATGTTTCAAGGAACTAGAAAACAAAAATGGTGAACCCGAAGTGAATCCTTAACCAAGTTAATAATGTTACCCACCTATCATGAACCTATCAATTGATAAAGGAAGGACATACGAATGAATAAATCATGCATGTATCCATATAAAAGATGTCTCTTTAATGAAGTTTATTTTTGTTCTATGTTTTCCACCGAACTCCCTTCAATCCAAAAATGGTTTTCTTCAAGATGACATCTATGAACTCCCCAACTGCTGCTCAAGCTAGATCCTCATCCATGGGAATAATTTTATCACAAAACCAACATCTTCAACACTGGGTCTCCAATGTGTTGGTAAAAGAGTATCACCAGCACGATATAATCCAGACTTTGGAGGCTTCCTATTAGGCCCTCCTGGTCAATAATAATCCTCAATCATCTGTCCAATAACGACTGACGATGAAGAAGTACAGGGTTAAAACTACCATTTATGCCATTTTATGTCCTTATCCTCAGAATGCAACAACTATTCCCTCTCGTACTATAGGTAGGTGGATCATGAGGTCACTCAGGGCCTCAATTCAAGGATGCAGGGGTCCTTCCTGAAGACTCCCACCAAAAATCACTGCCAGCAAAATTGTGCGGCAGTGAACCCCCAACATGATGGAGGTGTTTTCTTTGGACGTTCGACCCAGGTCACTCAAACCTGGGCCCGCAAGACGAACCGCCAGTGACAACATCTGGTCAATAGGGAGTAGGTTCTTACCTCTCCCCCTTCTAGAGAAGTCCATAAGCCTAACTTGATGGTGAACAACAAGCAGGCACATACACCAGTCCATCCTAATTTTAATGTCCAATAGAGTAATTTGGAAGAAACCCATCAATACCACCAGATAAATCCAGTGGAGTACTATGAACATGCACATACACCTGCTTAGAAGTTATCAGCTGGTTAGAAGGCTCGTCTGACTTATTTACGGAATCCCGCCAATCCAATGTGGTGGAAACTGGTAAACAAGAACATACACCTTCTTACAATCACCAATTCTGCCAATAGTATTTTCTTCTAGTATTTAAGGAATTCGGTCAACCATACATGATGGAAAAAAACCAGCATGTGCATACACCTATCAGTGTTCATCAAGCCTACCAACAGTCTCGTTTGGCAGCACCTGGAGAAGTCAGTCGGAAAGCTCTGAAGATAAATCTGAGGCAGACCCAACTCTCTCCCCCATGCATGAGTACTGTCAATACACATTGATAGGAAAAGGAGGGCAAGATCAGGAACATACACCTACTTCAGATATAGAATGGATGTATATTCTCGTTTCGGCCGCTGAAGTCACCAAACAAATCTTATCAACGGTGAAAGGGAATACGCAAATCCCTGCCCATATTTTGGAATAATTCTAGGATATTATAATAACTACTTCAGTATTGTCATGGGAAAAACATAAATATGCCCCCATACATGTGATTACACATCGAAATGCCATCTCGTAGCAGATAAACACCTCTGTTCTAGTCCAGGAGGGTCATTGAGCATACTCTCCCATATCATACAGACAAAAGATTGGGAACATACACTCGTTCCAATTGGAGATAATTGGTCTATTCCAGTAACAAAATCAAGGAAGGTATATACACTTTCCCATGATAACCACTTCTACTAGTAAGTGTCCCCAACTAAGTTTAAGAGAGCATCCAAAAAGAAATATCATCAAGCATGGTTGGAAAATCAAGAGTCAAGATGTAATCTGGATCCTCTTAATGCTGGAGTTCTTGAAGACCTCAAACATTTATTGGTTGCAGCTCAATATCCCATCCTTTCATTACTAAATTATTGGATTGGTAGTAGTAATTCTGAAATTCCCCATTTGACACTTAATAATGATGTTTCTTCATGAAAATTCTGTTAATCCAGAGCACCTATCTATGGATGAGAGCCACGACAACCCTCAATGTGGCCAGAAGACCAAGTAGAAATTGGATTCATACCTTTTTATAATCCACCATGGTGATCCTCCCCATGATGTAATTCACTACAAAAGTTCTCTCCATAGTAGTTTTTCTCATTTTCAAGATAATCTTATAATTGATAATGTAGCGTTGAGAAAGCCCTCCTATCTCGAGGCACTTGCAAACCCAAGGACATCCATGTATGATGTCTTGTCATTGACGGGTGAAACACTTTCTCAACCATAAGACATCTTAAGGGAACAATCATTATCTGACCCTCCCTTGGGTCATTTGTCTTCTAATACAAAGCATCCACTTTGGTCAGACCAAGTGGAGAAATCTCTAGTAAAAGGCAATGAAGACATGTTAAACATGAGAAAAAAATTTGCTAAAGGGGAAGCACTAGTCATGTTTTGGTCTTAGGAAAATTCTCAGTATAATATTCTAGAATTGACGACAGAAGATTGTATTCATGATATCCACCTCAACATATGGAAGACTCTTCATCATTTGAAAACCAAAGTATTAACATATGATGAATATCCAAATCATGTAAAGGTAATAGAAGGGTTTCAATACCAGATTGACTTATCATATATCTCAGTTTCAAAATATCCATAGGCTGAAAAGAAGTATATAACCCTTCAATGTTCCTGACTTAATGCTATAAAGATTCTATACTAGTTAATTTATAATACCCCATCTTGTGTTCATATCAGAGGATGAGGTGCACATGGAGCATTGCATTTCACTGCACTATAGAATAAAAAAATTCCATCTAAAATGGTCTCATGCAAAGTCATTGCCCACAGTTGACCATAATCAATAGATTTTGTATGTAATCGAATGTACGCTCAAGAACACGCCTCAACCAGCTCTCATGAGAGATAGTCCCAAAGAAAAGAAGTTATTGAGTTTCTTTTACATCAATCATTCAAGAATCTTGATAAGGTGTACCTCTTAGAGGATGTCAGCTGTCAGAGGATGAAAATGTCTGAAATATCACATCATTCCTTTGAAATAGGTGATTTGAGTGGTTGTCAGATAATTTACCCAGCTAATATCCAAAACAAAATTTGAAAAAGCAGAAGAGAAGTTGCACAAATTTCATCCATTGTACTTCAAGAATCACCCATACTTGAAAGGATGGGGGTTCATTTAATTCAACCTTCAAACTCATTAATCAATGTTCAAAAGTTTTAAGAAGAAGAATAAGAATAGACCTAACCTGCAAGGCTGGGGGATTTTTCACATCTAAATTCCCATCCTCAACAGAAGTCTGTTTTCTCCTGATTAGGGAAGAATCCACAAAGAGAGTGCAGCATTGAACTATCAAAGGATTACCTTCAAGAAACTATCGCCAAACAATTCCTAGGAATTAAGCATATAAGAGAACAGAGTCTCATAGAAGATATAGATGGAGACGATCATAAAACGATACTGGTAGAATTCCATCAATGCATTATGTGTCAGTAAATGTCATTAACACCATTGAAGAAGATCCTACAGAAAATGAGTCTAGTTCAGGGGAATTAGAAGATGATGTTCTTATCCATAATATAGTACACACTAAAGCAAATGAAGAAGGTGTACATACCCGAAATCAGAGGCTTGGCCAGAATCTAGGTATTCCTTCAAACAACCAATTTCCCTCCTATGAAAGACATATAATAAGGGAAAGGTAAAAGTCAGATTGCATCTCACTTTTCCATTGGATAATGTCAGTATCTTTCTCTTGAAGAGAGATTTGTGCAGAAAGAAGAGGAAATGAATGGGTTGAGAGGACTCAATACAGAGTTACTTGAAAGCATCATTTCTACAAAACGTACTCCCCAGGAAGGTCCTCAACTTTCACATCCTGTAAGAGTTCCTCAGAAAAGAAGATTTTTTGTAACTACAGTTGCATATAATGAATTACCTCCATTGGGTACACAACCAAGGCAGGATAAAACAAATCTTGAGAATCATATTCCCGTGGGTTATCCAAGGCAAATACCACCACCACCACCAGTGGTTTTGCCGATCGTTACACAATCTCAAGCTCTAGTTTCTGTACCTTAGAAGGTTCCAAATCACATATATATTCCCTAAATTATTATAAATATGAATGAGGAATTACCGACTCGAATGGAAGACATGGAATAAAGGCGTTCTCATGTTCAGCCGAAAAATAAAGCTTACCCCGAATGGGTGGATGTAATTCCTTCCCCACCAAATTTTGTGAATACTAAATTCCTAATCTTTAATGGTTCAGGAGATCTGGAACAACACATGACACATTTTGTTTTTTCATTGTGACCCTATGATGGAGACTCTTTAACAACAAGAAGTAGTAAAGCTTAGGTGTTTGGTAAAGTCATTACAGGGACCAACTTTTATATGGTACACAAGTTTGCAATCCCGATCAATTACTGGATGGAAATATCTTCATCAGAAATTACCTCTTCATTTAAGATAAACTTTACCGAAGACAACAGTTTTTTATCTTACCAATCGTAAAAAAAGGGAGAATGAAGGACTTTCAGATTTCATTGTGCTATTTAAAGGATTAACATATTCCTTAAGTCTAGCACTCCCTCAAGAAGAGTTGCTTCCAATTTGTGAGGAAAATTTATTTGATGAGTTACACACACCACTGATCCTTGTAAAATACATAGGAGGGTTTCAAGACCTTACTTAAATTTCTCAATAGATAGAAGATTTTATTATTGAAACTAAGGCTAAAACTCATGTAATTATATCAGATATAGGAAGGAGAACATGGAAAGAATAGGTTGATACTGTTACACTCAATAAAGGACCTATACTCACTTCCACTTCAAAACCTTCATCGTATCGATGGGATCCACCTCTATAGAGTTAACACCAAAAACATCCTTGTAAAGATGATCAAATTGATCAATGGTAAAATCAATTTTAGGAATTAAAGAGAAAACTTTATTCCTTCCGGAATGAACATGTTCCTAGTTACATCATCTCAGCTCTAGAAAACAATTTGGTTCAGTTACCAAGGCCGAAGAAACCAAACCAAGAAGGAAATAAAGATCTTCTGAATTATTGTCCCTTTCACCAGATGTTGGGGCATCCCATTTAAGAGTTTTTTGTTTTTAAGTAACTCTTAAAAAAATAGTAGACTCTGGACAATTGAAACTGAAAAGTTCAACAACTCATGTAGTATGTGTTAATACTACTGATCTAGAGGAAGAAGGTGAATGAAAAGAAGTCAAAAGTAATATTTTTCAGAAATATGACGATTATATGATCAGGAAAATGATAAACCGAACTCATAAAATCCTACGACCACAGTTGAAACAACCAATTGTGTCTTCCACCACTCCCACAATAAAACCACATTCATTAAAAGCTCAATCCTCAATGAAATGATGTTATTAGAATGTCAAAGAACAGTTACAAGAAGACGAGCTCAGGTTAAGGCCAAATCTGTCCTTGACCATGGAAAATTTCATGCCATTTGCTTAAAAATAATGGGAACCACCCCGCCAAATGGTACAACCAAAACTAACCTGTCAGGCAGATTCTTCATCCGATGAAGAATTTTTCTTTGGTTCTTTCAACGTTATCCACTTACTAGATCCTTATACCAATAGTGATTCTGATTATAATGAGCTAGAGTTCCTTGTACCTAATTGGGGAAACAGAGGCATAGGACAAGTTCAAGGATACAAGGGAAGTCATTGGAATTCTAGAAACCATTACTTTTATTCCACCCCTTCTTGAACCATATATGCGGAAGAAACTCATGGAAGATACCTTTAGTGGGATCAAAAAGAACAAAGAGTTTCTTCTATGAAAGATAGGTTCAGTTCCGATATGATTATTTTGGGGAACCCATTAGAAGTCACACCATCTTCTTCTCAACAATTAGATAGACCTAATAAGTCTAATCTACCAAATCCAAGAGTAATTTCAGCCTCTACATCGACACAGGGTTCATCTATATTAGAAGAATTAGCTTCCAAGGCACCTGCAAAACCACATCTCCATGTTCAGAAACACAGAACTTTCGACTAAAAGTATGTTTTCTTGAAACAATTGTCCCAAGTACCATCCACATTGTCAATTTTGGAAGCTTTGAGTCTATCAAAAGATCTTTGAGAAGCACTTATTGAGGCTTTGTCAAGTCCTTAAGAGTTTAAAACCAAAGTTGCTACAACTGAGGTTTACTGTATAGAGAATGATCCTACAAAATGTCATGTAGTCAATTCATTTATATATGAAGATGAAGATGATATTTTACATGGACATATCAGACCCTTGTATTTATCTGTCAAGGTCAATGACATATACATTCGATGAGCCTTCATTGATAATGGTTATGGAGTCAACCTCATTCCCATTCGTACACTTCATCAATTGGGATTGAATAAATCTGAATTATCTCCTTCCACTTTAATTTTGAAAGGGTATGAAAATAATGTGAAAGAACCTATGGGAGAGATTACACTCAGAACTCAGTTTGGAGATATTATATCAAATTCAGATTTCATGGTTGTTCATTAGGACACCACCTTCAATATTCTGTTTAGAAGGCCTTGGCTACTTCAACAAGAAGCCCTACCTTTTTCATACCACCAATGTCTTAAGTAATTTTTCAATGGTCAAATAAGGACATTGTATTGTGAAAATGGACCATTAAAAACATGTGAATCTTAATACATTCAATAAGATTTTTATGACACAAAAGGAATGAGATCCATGAAGAAGGATATAACCAGAGTTAATGCTCCAAATGGACTAGAAAAGGTCCCCACAAACTGATTCACACATTTGAGTACAGATTATATGTTACCTATTAATCAAATTGAAAAGTTAAACCCAAATCCAAGAACTATTCCAGTGAATTTCATAATTTCAATTGCTGAGATTGAGCCTGAGATCATGGGAGAAACTGTAGATCCACTAAGCAGTGATGGAAGACTAAATGGAGATGTCTTCATTTCATCCACTGAACTACAACAAGACTCTACTTTTTCAACCAGAGTGGTGGAAGTTGTAGCAATATTATATAAAGATAGATATGTTTATTCCCAATCTATCATCTCCCCTTTATTACCTCAGAAAGACCCATCATCATTAGTAGTGTCAGAAATGGTGGCCTCTTCTTCAGGGTGTCAAATATTGAATCCCCCCTTGATTCTAAAAGTTTTTCTTCATTATTTTTTTTGAAAGTTGAAACAGAAGAAGTAACAAGTAATTAAGAAGTTGTAGATCTTAGGGATGCTCCTACAATATTTGAGGAAGGTGTCTCTAACACTATGGATAATCTCATAGAAATAAATCTGGGTATAAAAGAAGATCCACACCCCACTCTAATAAGTGCCACCATGACCCCTGAAGAGAAAGAGGTGTACAATTAATTTATAAAGAAACATCAAGATATATTTGATTTGAATTATAAATAAATTTTAGGAATTAATCATGATGTATCCACCCATCATTTGAGTTTTTTATAAGAACATCGTGGATTGAAGCAGGCAGCAAGAAGAACACACCCAACTCATGCCTCTATAATTGAAGATGAAGTTGATAAGATTATAATGGATAACATTTTTAGGGAGGTTCAATATCCCAAATGGATGGACAACATTGTCCCAGTGAAAAAGAATAATGGGAAAACAAGAGTTTTCATTGATTTCAGAGATCTTAACCTGCATTGTACTAAAGATGATTTTCCAGTTTCGATTACAGAGCATTTAATTAATGCAACAGCTAGCTATTAACCTCTTTCCTTCATGGATTTATACTCTGGTTATAATAAAATCCATATGGCCCCATAAGATGAAGAATCTAAAGCCTTTAGATCCCTTTACGGTGTGTTTTTCTATAAGGTAATGCCATTTGTCTTAAAGAATATAGGTGTAACATACCAACGCCCCATGCACCATATCTTCAAACCCTTTTTAGGATTTTTTTTGAATGTTATGTGGACGATTTGGTGGTTAAATCCAGACAACTTTCCAATCACTTGGATTATCTGGAGACCATATTCAATAAACATCGACAACACAATTTGAAGATGAACCCCTTGAAATGTGATTTTGGGGTATTCTCAGGAAATTACCTTGGTTTCATTATATACCATCATGGTATTGATGTTGATCTAGAGAAAAAAAATCAATCCTTTGTATGTCACATCATATAAATTTAAAAGAATTAAGAGGAATCCAAGGAAACATGGCCTATATATGCCGCTTCATTGCCAATTTAGCAGGAAAGTGTTTTCCCTTCACCAGATTAACGAAGAAGGGAGTCACCAATCAATGGACTGAAGACTACTAAGAATCATGTGATAGCCTTAAGAAATATCTCTTGAGTCCACCGGTATTAATTACACCTGTTTAAGGAAGACCACTTATTATTTTTGTGATATGTTTAGAGAAATCACTAGGTTCCTTACTCAAAAGAATGATGTTGGGAATGAAAAAAACCTTTATTATCTTACTCTAACTATGATTGATGCAGAAACTTGGTATTCAAGTATTGAAAAGTGATTTCTGGCATTAATATTTGTAGTATAGAAACTAAGAAACTAATTGCAACAACATGAGGTAAAATTGTTGTCTTGCAATAACCCACTCAAATTTATCCTTAGTCATCCTGTGCTTATAGGGCGTCTGGTATTGTGGGCGGTTATTCTGTAATAGTTTGATATCTAGTTTGTGCTTTAAAAGGCAATAAAACTCCAAGCTCTGATTAACTTCCTTACTAAACATCCATCTATAGAGGATACATCATTAAATACTGAACTTCTTGATGAAGAGGTCTTATCTATTTAGGATAATTACCAAACATGGGAGATGTACTTTGATGGGGCCTCCAGAAGTCCAATAGGGAAGAGAATGGAAAATGCTAAATTCAACAAATTTGGGTTAGGAATTATACTTATCTACAGAGAAAAGGCAGTGTTTCCTTATTCCTTCCTATTACAGGAAGGTGGTAGAAACAATGGGGCAGAATATGAAGCTCTCATTATAGGTTTGGAATTGGCACTTCAGGTGCATGTGAATCACTTAAAAGTGAAAGGTTGTAGAGAATTGGTTATCAAACAAATAAATGGAGAATATTCTATTAGAAAATAAGAGTTAATCACTTTATGTGATTATGTCAGAGGGTTAATGGTTGAATTTCCCTCAGAGACGACATTGTCTTATGTCCCTCAATCACAAAATTCCAAAGATGATGCACTGGCTAATGCATATACAACCCTGGAATATTAAAATTTAGATAAGACAATCATTATCATAGCCCATCATTGTATGGTCTCATCTTTCGTTCAACCCAGAACGAAGGAAATTAATGAGATTAGACCTATTTCTGAGCCATATGGTCATACCACGAGATGGAGAACACTCATTGTGGAATACATTAAAAATGTGGTACTTCCACCATATAGGGTTGAAGAAGAACAGACCTGACAATGAGAATCTAATTTTACTCTTTATGGTAGTCTAGACCATCAAAAGATCCTTTACAAATGAGGATTCAATGGAATAATCCTCAGATGTATTGATGGAGAAGAGACTGAAACTGTCATGAAAGAAGTTTATTCAGGAACTTGTGGTGCCCACCAGTCTGGGCACAGATTCTACGATCAGATCCAAAGGATTGGATACTTTTGGCCTTAAATGACGTTGGATTGCACAGATTTCACTAAGAAATGTCATCCCTTTCAAGTACATTCCAACTTCATTCATCCAACCCTGAAGTTATTATATATAAATAAATACTTCTTTCAATTTTTGACATGGGGAATGGATGTAGTAGGAACTTATTCTCCAGCCCCAACAAAATAGTTCAAGTATATTCTTACTGATACTGACTTCTTCTCCAAATGGACTGATGCAACACCTCTCAAATAAGTTGGATCCAAAACCATTGTTTGTTTTTTCAAAACAAACATCATCAATAGATTTGGTGTCCCTTATACTATTTTGATGGACAATGGCACCAATTTTTGTTCTGTTTAGGTAAAGAAGTTATATTAAGAGCACAATATCAAATCCAACCATTCATCTCGCTATCATGCAATGACCAATGTATAGATAGAGGCCTTCAATCAAACCCTATCAAATATACTCCAAAAAACGGTGGATAAAGAAAAGAAATCATGGCATGAAACACTTTTAAATGCTTTATGGGATTATCGGACTACTACCCATACTTCCACCCAGGAAACTTGTTATTCATTGGTATACTGAAAATAAGTAGTTTTACCAATTAAAATTCAATTTCCTTCACTTAGAGTTTCAATATGTGATCAGTTTTCTATAGATGAGAATTCTCAGAAACGGTTCGATGAGTTGGAGCAGTTAGACAAAAAAATATTGCATAATGTGCATCATTTAGAAGTCTACCAGAATAGAATATCATGATATTTTAACAAGAAAGTTCGGCTCCATTAATTTCTTCAAGTAGAATTGGTATTGGTCCTCAGGACTCCAATGATACCATGAAATAAACCTCTAAAGATTAATCCAAATTCAGAAGGACCTTATTACATATATAAGGTCTACTCAAATAGATATTATGCCTTAATCTCAATGGATGAAGTGCTTATTAAAACTCCAACCAATTCAAGATTTTTGATGAAATACTTTGTGTAGTTGCACATATTGTCCTCACTACAAGACTTAAAACTACACAGTTCTACGTCCATGATGCAAAAATAAAAACTACACAACCCCCATGTCCTCACTGCAAGACTTAAAACTGCATAGTGCTACGTCCTCACTGCAAGACTAAAAACAACAGAACCCCTATGTCCTCATTGGAAGACTTAAAACTACACAACCCACATGTTCTTACTGCAAGACTTAAAACTGAAGAGTACAATGCCCTAGGTTCAAAACATTAAATTGCATAACAAAAATAAGTGTCCATGTTGCATGATGTTAAAATGCATAGAATTTTTGTCCTTGTCACACAATGCTAAACTGTATGACAACATTTGTATGGTTATCATCTTCTCTACATGATTTTAGTAGAATCTATATGAAAGAATAATTGATATCATTGCTACTCCATGGTGGCACATGAGTCCTCTTTTTCCCTATGTCTGAATCAGTTCTGCATAGGGGTCCTATTTCAAGAACTACGTGTGGCTTGATTATAATCTATTTGAGATATGCAGAGATGCCTAGATTTTCAATCTTGGGACAAGATGAAACCAAGATTTTTTTATTTTATTCTCCGGTATATGAAGTAGATTTAAACAGAATTCTATTTTAAGATACATGATTTTATTTTCATACCATCTTATGTCTTAAATTTAATCATTCTTCAAGAATGTTTTAAATCCCCCATATCCCATGTCAAACTCGATTGGTGTGGGAAATTATTGTTCAAAGAACCATTTATTGATTGATTCTCATCTATATGAGATATGTAGAGATGCTTGGATCTCCAATCATGGGCCCAACCACGATCTTAAAAAAACCCTTTCCTTATATATAAGAATCTAACATGCATAGGGAATGTTTAAAAAACTATGTATGGATTGATTCTTGTCACCAGGAAGACATGTAGTGACACTTGGGTTTTATCCCTTTGTCCAATCATAACATGTCTTTATTTTCACATCGGTTTCTCTGATCCTTATTGCATGATGTTAAATTGTATAGAAATCTAAGAACTACGTTTGGCTTGATTTTTTCTCCAACAAGATATGTAGTCAGTTTGGGTCCTATGCCCTGGTTTAGCCATTACTTAATCATAATACCCTTATTCTTCACTTGTTTCAACCTCGTGTTATCGAAGAATCCTTTATTACTCCTTGTTTCTCACAACGAGAATAGATCATTTGGGCTTAAGAATGGGGTAAAAGGATTCTCTGTATAATTATGGTGTCTCAATTCCTTTTTGGGGTTATCAATGGTCTGAGCTCTAAGACCTTAAATTAAGATATCCTTATACGTATTCTCCATATGAAAATGAACTACACGATCCTTTTATGAACTATGTGTGACTTGATTCTCATCTCATTGAGATACATAGTGATGACTATGTCGTAAATTCTAGACCCATCCATGAGGAAATTTATTTTCCCCCTTATTTTTCATATAGTAAAAAAATATATGCAGAAATATTTTTAGGTTCTCCCCTTATATTACTCATCATGGAAGTAAGAATGTCCCCATTTTACATACGGATAAGATCTATATAAGTGATTATAAATTCACGGTCAATAGTGATTCAAATATTCCTCATAGGCATTGAGAATTACCTATTTCAATATTTGTCATTCTTAATATTGAATAATTTTAGATATTTATAATCTTTCTTACGGTTTCTAGTGATAGAGTTGGTAAATTCTTCAGAGATCTTTTTTTACTAATAAATACATGCTTTTAGGTGGCCTTGCATAAAAGTTTCCTACATAATAGGCCTGCCAGTCAAAAGATGCAACTATATGGCTATGAAGATTATGCCCCAATTGTCCCCGCATAATAAAACCCCCATAACGTGTTTTTCAAATGATGGTAATTTCGTTCTTGGTAAAAGTGTCTTTTTGTCCCCTTCAAATTTTTTGCTGATATACGAGAATCTGTATTTTAAAATAGTCATTCATGTATATTTGTCCCACTAACTTTCACTCGATCTGAAATCCTTCATGACCATGGTTTACACATATCCCTCTCCATGTGTTCAAAGAAATATAAAATTAACCTTGGATCATTTTACCACATATCATATACTATTTACATTTCCTTTCCTCATTATAGGTTCAAAAACTACATCTACCATACTTCTTACGTTTGTGTCAGACCTTCATAGAAATCCTATTCTTCTAATTTTTTTGAAATTTTGGTTGGAAATACCCTCTCCATTTTTAGTTAGCTCTATCCATAAACCAAAATTTTTTTACTTTGGAATATCTAAATCTCCATAAAATTTCTTTGTCTTTTAGCAATAGAATGTTAAATTCTTAGGAGCTCTTTTTCCTAACTATGCAGTACGTGCCCTTATGTAGCCTTGTATAAAATTTTCCTACATAACAGGCCTGCTAGTCAAAATATGACACTATTTGCCTATGCAACATATTCCCCAGTTGGACCTTCATAACAAAACCCCCATAACGGGTTTGTACAATAATGGTAACTTTATTCTTGGAAAAGTCTTCCTCTAATGCCTTTAGCCCTCTTCCTATATCATTCTTCAGATTTAGAAAATTTTAAATCACAATTTACAATTTTCCAGTCCATACTTGAATATGGTAGTATATTTCTAAAACAATTATCAAGAAATTGGTAGAATATCATACCTTTGGTTAAAGATAATGACCTTAAATTAAACTCACATAATATCCTCACTACATGACTCAAAACTGCATAGTACAATGTCCTCACTGCATGACTCAATACTGTACAGTACAATGTCTTCATTGTATAACTTAAAACTGCACATTTTTATATCATAAATTCCTCTTTATGATAAATTTTAACCATTATTTATACACCAAATTTGTATAGAAGTGGTTTTCTTATTCATGGCCTATGTCGGCATAAAAAAACCCTTTAATTATTAAAATTCCTATCCTTGAAAAAACAACCCACTGTTGTCTTGAGTCACCCATGCTTTATTTTACCTTATCTATCAGCAATAAAATGTTAAATTCCTAAGAGCTATTTTTCTTGACTATGCAGTACATTCCCTTAGGTGGCCTTGTATAAGTTGCCTATATAACGGGCCTGTTAGCCAAAAGATTCTACTATTTAGATATGCAACATATACCCTACTTAGCCCTGCACAACACAACACTCATAACATGTTTTCAAAATAATGGTAACTTCATTATTAGTGGAGAATCCCCTTATGTTGATTCAACTTTTAGATTTGGTGACAATAAAAATCATGGCTCAAGATTCCCCTTAGAAATATTTAATGAATATTAAATTAAGTCTTAGCCACCAAGACTTTTTTGGGATCTAATTTCAAAATTTATGATCAAAATTGATTGGCCTTAAACACTATCCCTTTATAGTCCAACATGCATGACTCTAAACTACTAAGAGATGTGGTACTCACCAGATTGAGAACCCGCAAAGGGAACTCTGAAAAAAAGTCGAGTCCCAACTCACTAAACATAAATTTAGTATTGTTTAAGTAATATTGGGCAATGAAAATTAAAAAGATATAATGTTTGTGGGTTTTTTCCAAATAACCCTAGAAAAAAATCAAACCATGCTTACTTGGCCTAATGTCTTAGGTAAAACAAAAGCAGTTAGCGAGAGTGAAAACACACATGATTAAAGGAAAAATGGTTTTTTTATGAAAATTTTCACAGAGGTGCATCCAAAAATTGGATTATCTACCTTGTGAGAAATAATAAATTATAAAAGGATTTCTACATAACTCCTCATTTGATTGAAAACATTTTGAGCCCCGTCAGCTACATGTTGAAGCTTATTTATTTGACCAGCTGTGCTCTCTTCATCATGAGGAAGTGCTTCTCTAGAATCTGAAATGGATTTTTCACCATCTTTCTGGACTTCTCATAATGAGCTGTGAATATGGTAAAGATCCCATGTAATGATTTCTAACTCTTGTTGAAGGTGAAACTACTGAACAATCTTTTCTTTAATTTTCTACTTCAGTCCCTTAAAAATTACAGTATGATTAGCCTCATCCTGGGACATTGCTGCTTGAAACTCTTTATTGCTGATCGATAGTTTGGATTTTATCAAGTCTTGCCGAAGCTTTTTCTATTGCTACCTCCTCCAAAAAATCTCTTTCACCACAGTATGAATTTTTCTATATTCAAAACCACTAAATCCTAGTGTGAAAAATAGAGATGAGAGTCGTGGAATTATCAAATTCAGTTCCTTAAGATGAATCTTATATATTATATTTCATATATTCTACCATGATTTTCAGTGTGAAAGACGAATAGCCTTGTGTAGTTCTTATTCTGATTCAGAATCACTGTCATAAAGAGGAATGCATTCTAGGATTAAAGCACTTAAATAAGTTCCATGTTTTGCTCCTTCCTAAACAATGGATTCTTCACCATCTAATATTTTATTGGTTGATGCAGAGGTTTCACCTCTAGACCTAGCCATTGTAGTTGATAGTCCTAAATGGTAAATCAAGAATTATGGTTATGGTTATATTTAAGATATAACAAAAGTGAATGCAATCACAAAATCAATATCTATTACCTAATAGTAGATCAATATCTTGAGAAGACTCCTCCCCAATATTCTCAGTTTCAGTAATTTTGTTTGATGTCTCTAGATGATGAGTGATATCTTTGATGTGCTCAAGATCATCAGAATGAATCTCATGAATATCTGTTTTCTCAAGATTCCCTTGAGCCAATGTCTCTACAATGATGGTTTTGACATTAATATCAACACTTCCTTAAAATATCATTGCAGCAACAGTTTCTTTAGATGGAACTACATATTTCAACCAACCGTGGTTAGAAATTTAATCATAAGATGATTAATATGAAGAATAATGAAAACTCATGTCCAGTTGATTCTATACAAGGAACTCCAAAATCTACTAAAGCATTTGGTATTTTAACATGTTCAAATAATTCTTTATAATCCATTAAAAGGTTCATCATTTCATCCAATGATATCTCAGATCCAAGGTTAGTCTCACCCATGGGAGCACTTGGCATGTTTGCTTTTCCACCTTCATCCGGTAACCTTTGACCCCGAGTAGCATCCTCAGCAACAGTTGTGGGGTTAACATCAGTTGTTTTAGGATGTTTTGGTGCATGTGATGTACCTAAAATATCACAAAATGGAAGTTAGTTATTGTTACATTTTATGCCTTATGAAGTATTGTTGATTTACCATAAGACTTCTATCCTATAATAGAAGGAATGACAGTAGTGCTAGGAATATACATTGGTTCCTCATGCCTCAATGCCTCCTCAAGAACCATCAGATTGGTAGGAATTTGTGCTTGTTCAGCAGCACCCCCCCATGGTTCCGTGAAGCTCATCAGTAGTTTCTTTTAAAGAATAAACAAAAGAATCCCCTGTAATCCTAAGAATTTTAAAAACCTTTTCATGAATAAGGACTAAAATTCAAGATTTTCAGGGTGGATACCACTACTAATAAAGCGATTAAACATGGATCCCTTTCATCGGTGCTTTTCCTTCTTCTCCTTCTTAGGAGGGCTTGAATAAATATAGTTAATGACAGGTGTTGGAGATCCCAATACCCTCTCTATTTCATCCTCCATGTCCTGTTGGCCCAGAGATATTTCTCCCGATTCAGGGGTGATTTAGTAACTCCAAGACTAGTGCTTATAGGGCTATATTTTTAAAAAAAAACTTCAGTTGTATTTATTTTAACTAAATGAAAGTTAAGATGATATTTCCCCTAAGTAACAATGTTTGGACTAAAATTCAAATTGCATAGTAGAATAGAATCTGAGAGAAAGTAAACGTACATCTCTGAGATCTACAACGTCATGCCATTCTTCATCTAATGAAGGAATGATCCCTTAAGTGATACGACGATCCATTATTTCCTTCACTCGCTTTGTGTTAGTAATTTATTCATCACTGAAATATGTGAGCATTTATAGCTCTTGAATGTAGGTCCTCATCTCATAGGGATTATCCTTAAAAATAATGTCAGAAGAATCCCATAAATCCCATACTCCTAGAATATACAGTCCTTCACGCAGATCCATCCACATGATTTCAGCATCATAGTATGGAATCTACCATGTTTGAACAACCTCTGGTCATATATATTTAGAGTTTACATCAAAGGGCTGTTAAGAGGATCCTGCAACCATGGATTTGATCTTCTTCCCAACCCCCACAGTCACAGATAAGGGATGAGAAAATGGAACTCATTTCTCTTCAGAATGATGGTGACTAGATTGCCTCGATATTTCTTCAGAAAGTATTGATGGGGTGGCTCTCTTAATTCAGACAGGAGGGTTATATCTGACATGGGGTCTCTTTGGTGAATTTGAAGTATCTTCCCCTCCACCATCTGACTCTCGCAATTCGGCTCCTAATGATGAAGAATTATCTTCCAAATGAAGGGGTTCCTCCCTCCTACTTATCATTATCCCCACTCGAGGAACAAAATTATTTAATACCCCTTCAAGGTAATATGAAACCCAGTTTTCGGTATACCAGATAGTCAATCTGCTTACTGCATCAACAATAGGTGAATTAAATACTACCCTAGTCTTCTCCACTAATTTCAAAAAAATAGTTGTCAGGTAACCATCAGATGTTTCTCTAATCTAACATTCATAATATGAGATAAGGTTTTTTGTTTCTAAAAATTGAATTGAAATGTAAATCTATAAGGATCATATGCCTTGCATATGATTTCACTGTCAATCCTTGTGGCTAGTACACCATCTCTGCATTCCATCATGTATTCCCTAAACTCTAAAATTCTCCTCCCATCATCAACAAATCACCCATAGGTGAGTTCCCATAAGGATAGAAATTAAACTCCTTATGCATGCCTAATTTATCCTTGATGTCATAACCATTCAATTATAAAGATAAAATACTTGAAAAATCCATAACAGACAGACAGAAAGGACTTCTAAAAAACTATACCCCACTTTGTACAACATAAGTTTTGAAGTGAGTAGCAATACATCCCCAAAACACCTGGAATGGTCCCACTATTCTAAAGGGATACTTCCCTTTTTAAACGTGAAAAAAACTCCTATAAATCTTGGCTAAAACAAGAGTGGACAACCCTACCGTCATTTTCTCTGCTAGCTTGTCCACAATAACAAAGGTTCCTGGCCTCACACCTCCTTTGGAGTATCGGACTGGTAACAAATACACACTGATCCACATGTCCAAGAAACCATCCAGACAAGTCTATTCATGAATTTTTGGGTTGACCTCATATCCCCATTTATCAAATTCTCCTTTCTCCAATGTTGGAAAGAAGGTGTTAGGAGTACCACTCATTTTTTCCCTTCTACAGAAAGTCGGACGGGTATAGGTGGGACCCTATTCCTTCTTATTTATTAAAAATATTTCAATATATTCCTCTGGATGAATACCCCTTCTGGTATGAGACTTCTTGGTGATCATGTTCTTAAGTTTGTTAAATATTTTCATCAACTCATGAACCAAAGCTGCTGCCTTCTCCAAGTCATTCCAAATCACTTTGGGAGGAATGATCTCATCATACATGTCTCCAAGGATTGGAGCTCCAGAAAAAATGTAAACATACCACAAGCTAATTCATACCACTCCACATGTTAAATGGAAGGAGTTAGTCTTTAGACTCCATAGACTTAATAATTCTAGCACAAAATAATCATTATTTTACACATAAGTTTTCCCATTCCAGATGACCTCATAAATATAGATGTCTTTCAAGTCATCTATAAATTATGCACAAGTCTTACGAACCCAGTATGCCCACATACATGAAGGTTTTACACCTCCTCCTAGCTGGAAATCCCAACTTTTCTTCCAAACCTTGAACTAATTCATTTGGAAATCTCGGTAGATGGATGAATAACAGTGCAGCTGCAACTCAGGTGTGTGTGCTGTCAAGTCTAGAGAACATGGGCTATGTTGCATGAAATGATATTTCTTTACTGTACCCACACTAATAAATGAGCCCGTAATAGAAAAATCTATAGATAAGAAGTTTGTATAATACTGAAACCAAGAATGTGGGACATAGTTCTTTGGGTATGGAATATTGACATCTTGCAGATGGCCATAACTATACAAAGGAAAATATGAGCTTCGGGGAAAGTTAACATGATACTCCTTCAAATATTTTTCTAAGTTTGGAAGGGTGGTATCACAAACATTGAAGTAGTCATGACCGACACCATTCATCATTTCATCAATCCTATTACTTGTGAGTTCATCAGCAGTTCCAATTATTTTGGTTTCCATTGAACTTGCAAAAAGGAAAAAAATAATCTTTTATGTATGTTCATTTTTGTGTGTTTGATAAAAAAATTAGAAAAGTAATTAATGAGTGCATGTATAAAATTGGCACACAAGTATAAGTCAGCGCACAAGTATGGTGCCCCATTTATATCATGTAACTAAAAAACATACAAAAGAAGCGTGAATAAACAGAGGTGTCTATGTGAAAGAAGACATGTGCGCCAAGAGCTGAAATTTTGGTAGTCGTAAGGATTTTTATAGAAGTGAAGCCATTATATATAGGTGATGAATTTCACCCTATAGGACAAAATTCTGCATGCTTCAAACTTCCGCGACCAGTTGTATCATGCGAATAACACTTGCATGCCCAAAAACTCTTTTCTTTCTACTTCATTACTTTACCTCAGTATATGATCCTCTTTTCATTCTGGATTCAATAATGAGAGGGGGGGGGGGGGGGGGTTGTTGACACTCTGTTCCATCAAAGAGTCTAACAAATGAAAAAGGGAAATATCTTAGAAATAAAAAGGGAAAATACATGATGAAAATCAAGATTATAATGGCATATGTTTCATGTCGCCTTAGTTAGAACAAAAGAGTTTCATCACACAACCTACTTGCGCACCCCTATATAGAGTGCAACCTACTTATGCGCCCAATTCCACTTCACCCAGGGTCCTATTTTTTCCTATAAATAGACCCTTGGGGCCTTCATTTGTATGAAAAAATTTCCCTAAAACCCAATTGCTGCTCTGGTCACCCTAGTGCTTAGCCCCAGTCTTATGAAATTGTCAAGGTAGTTCTTCAACACCTTGAGTGGAGGATTTATAGGAGTATCATTAGAATTAATTCCTTTTAGTGTTTGAAAATCATAACACTTGTGCACCTAAATATCCCAACCTACCGAAATAAGAAACACTTTGGAACCACCTATTCCTATTATAGAAACTAGAGTGCCCCAATCCTGAGATCACCTGTGAATACTCTTGAAGGTTTGAGCAAGTTCTCTCCCAAGAATTAAAATCCAGGCTATTCATCGCTTAAGGGAACATCATGTCTCCCAAGCCCACTTGCGTGCCCATACTTAGGAACCCTTACCTAATTGAGATCCCCTCTTTGATTCACTTACTCTCTTTAGTCTACAAGCCATCAAGACATCTTTAAATCAATTCATAGCATGGCTTCTTCTTCATTGGATCCCTTGGATGAAATGGATTCTGTTGAGACCTCCAAAAAAACCTATTGACTTATCAAACCTCTATGGAATGAACATTA
The DNA here is from genome assembly GCA_963277665.1 of Viscum album. Classification (NCBI taxonomy): domain Eukaryota; kingdom Viridiplantae; phylum Streptophyta; class Magnoliopsida; order Santalales; family Viscaceae; genus Viscum; species Viscum album. The sequence goes on along the minus strand of CAUJRU010000245.1, from coordinate 897,961 downwards.
GCATGTCTCTTATTGGGGTTTGTATATCCACAGTTATAGGTTTCCCACATTTGTTTCACAATGGGGTTAGGATTCATGGAATTTAAGTTGGTGTGTATATCCACAGTCACATGGAACTTTCTCCCAGGAACAATGTTAGGAAGTTCCCGGTTTGGAGGAGGGTTTGGGTCCCGACCTCACCTTTCTCAAAGAGACGTCCCAAAACCTCAGGTTTCTGGTAGGGAAGGTACAGTTCACACTTTATTTTCCATGAAAGCATATGAGAAGTCTCCCTTCCCTACCAAGATCAATTTTAGGGAAAACAACCTCACATAAGCCCATAGATTTTCTTGGAGTAGGTAGCATCATTTCTCCCCCTCTCTTCTTCAGTGCCAAAGACTAGAGGAGAGATGGGCATAGGGAATCTCATTAGCCTTTCCCCATCCCATTGGGATTTGTCACCATGGGAATCCATCTAGGTATAATACCCTAACCTTCATCCCTATATCTTTTCATTATATCCTTTTCAAATGTAAAGTAAACAGAGGGAGGGCTCATCGCCTCACCCTCTTCTCGTGTCGACTCGACCTTGTCCACCCTGGTCGCCATACACTACTGGAAAATCGGGCTATAGCCACGGTAAAAAACTATGGCTATAGGGGTAAAAACCGTGGCTATAACCTATATCCACTGTTCCAGCTAGTCGTGGAACCTATTGGTGTGGCTATAGCTAAAAGCTATAGCCACGGTTTTAAACCGTGGCTATAGCCCCATTGCCACGGTTTCACTAAACCATGGCTATAACCCCCATATCTGTCCACTGTGGCAGTTGGGCTATAGCCATGGTTGTCCCCCATGGCAACAGGGTTATTGCCACGGTTTATAACCGTGGATATAGCCCAAAATTAGTTTTCGCCCATCGAGATTCGATCTCTGTACCTTCGCTATGTAGAACAAACACCTTTCCACTACTCCACAGACGTCTTTGAGAATATAAATATATATATATATATATATATATATATATATATATATTATTATAAACTATGGCTATATCATGTAAATCGTGGCTATAAAAATTCTCGCCATTTTTTCGCTGGTTAATTTTTTTCCTGCGCAAGGGCGGGAGATCTATAGCCATGGTTTTGATGAACCGTGGCTATAGTTCATGAAAAAATGCCCTATAACCACAGTTTTGGTAAAACTGTGGCTATAGACCAACCCTATAGCCATGTTTTTGGTTAAACCGTAGCTATAACCCTTTGAAAAAGACCCTATATCCACGGTTTCACCCAAACCATGGCTATAACCCTTGGAAAAAGACCCTATAGCCACGGTTTCACCCAAACCGTGGCTATAGCCTTTGAAATTAAACACAATAGCCACGGTTTTGTTGAAAACCGTGGCTATAGCCTCGTTTTCTAGTAGTGATAGGTTCACCCTCATCCACCAGTGGAGGAGGAAAAGTGTGGGGGAATTTATTGAATATTTCACATCCTTTTGTTTCTCACCCTGAGCACGAATCACATGGGATTAGATACCCGTGATGATTACAACATTTTTACAAACAACCATGGTGAATGAACTATGAGAACATTGATTCCCACCATAATAGGGATACGTAGGAATCCCTCTTAGGGCCCGAGATCGCTGGATATGCATTTAATGAATCCAACAATAATTCCCTGAATCTGTGCATCCTCCTTAGGAATAATACCCAAATTAAACCCCCCAAATCATCAAGGTATCCTTTTCAAGAAGTAAGCCCAAACTCATTTCTCTAAGGGGACTATACTCTCCAATGAGACTCATTGAACTACATGGGCTTTGATTCCCATCCACATGGGATACGTAGGAGGCCTCCTTGAGGTTCAAACCCAACTTTTAAAATCAACCCTGTGCTCCTTGGAACATATTCCCAACATGGTCTAATTTAACTTGGAAACCCCTATCCTTTCCATGTTCATTGGGATATTTTAGAATAAGTCCCACACCAAACTTTGACTAAGAAACTTTTGCTTAGATTTCCTTACCAAATGAAATTAAACTGTATGTTAAGGTCCTTATCATATGACCTTAAATGGTATGATGTGTCTCATTAAGCGACACCGAACTATGAGGGTTCTGATTCCTTTTACAAGGATAGGTAGGTAGCCCATTTTATGGGTACAATCTCAATATCAAAACAAGACTTAATCTCCCTGGATGAAAATATATTATAGAGTTCCCCACTGAGTGGATTTAAATCCAGTATCATCATAACGATGATTAAAAGAATCTTGAAATATTATACGAAAGGATACCATTGATGGAGAACCACGAATACATACGGGTATCTCAATTAATGATGAACCTTGAATACATACTGATGATTCTAAATTTTACACATGTTAATAAGTGATTTGAAATTACAATGGAAAATTATGTTATACTTGGTGAATTAATAAGGATTCCTGAAAATATCTTACATTTATAAAGAGAGTCCCGGAGTAGACAACAATTTCCCCTCAAAAGGGTGTGACGAGTCCGAGCTCCCATCCTCTTGACCAATGCATGTTCCTATGTATCGTAAAGTTCAAGCTTAATGAATTAATGCCTTTGGAAAGATGGTCCCCTTTGGATAAAGAACTATTGGATGTTTCCTATTCCATTAATAAATCCAATGAAAACCGCCTGGAAGTAGTGATTATTAAAACTAGAACACATGTTTCAAGGTCCTACGAAACAATAACATAGAATTACTCATCTCTTGGGCTAGAGTGATCACTTAGACCCGCTTGTATCAATGTCTAGCTAGATCACTTAGACACCCTCATCTCTTGGGTGAGCTGGATCACTTAGACCATCTCATCATAGTCTTCTTAATACAACCTGCCACAAGATTCTTTCTCATAGTACGCTTTATTTTGGGAGAGTCTAATCCTCAATCCTTCGGTCATATCTAAAATTCCACTAATTCCCACTTAGTGTATACTAAAAGGACCGCCTCATTTCATGGTTCCAAAAAACCACAAATGGATTGTAAATAATACATAAGGTTTAAAGGTTATGCCAGTTTTATTGAAAAAGGAACTCTGGGGTTTGGGTCTGGGCCGAGCTAGCAAGGCCGACTCGACCCGACCCAGATCAGGGGCCCACCAACCCGACCTGAGTTTTACTTGACCCAATCTGGGTCTATATTGAACCGACTACACTGTGAATCCGACATGCTATGAGCGGGCTAACTCAGCTTTCCGGGAGGTAGCCATGATCACTGCATCCGACCCTAGTTAGCACAACGGTTTCACTATGGGGAACTCCTAATGTGGTCCCATTAGACCATGGCTTGGTGTCGCATTCACCAAAGCCCCACCACCAGCAGTTTCCAGTAGCCCTTATCACCGCCTCACAGTGGTTTCCACAAGGTTCTCCACCACCATGGCACGCCGCCCTCTGCATCACAGAGGCCTGCTGGCCGCAACCTTCTTCACCCAACACAGAGACCTACTGACACTAGGATCTCATACCTCCATGACCCACTAGCCGCATGCTCCTCTGCTACGATGCACCTTCAGTGCACACCACCTTCCTCATGCGGCCGCTGTCGGATGTCGCCACCCTCTTCTCCATCTGTCTTTGAGCTGGCGGCCCCATGTCATCGCAGATGTCTTATTCCTTCATCATTGCACCACCCCAGTTTTGCGAAAAGGTCAAATCTTCGGTCTCGGGTCATTGCACCATGAATCAAAGGTGTAATGACATCTTGTTCATAAGCCACAAAGATGCAAAGAAAAATAGTAGGGGATAAGAATGCATAAGAAAAGCATGAAGGACAGATCATATCTATTGTTCGTGTAGGTATAGATTTGTCCCTGTTAGATGGTTTAAAGAGGATGAACAAACCACATGAATCCCACTCAATTAAATTTACACAAGTAAAATCCCATCCCTCAAGAACAAAGGACCAAAAAATCAACCAGTTAGTGGGTTGATCCATGTTTGTTGTTTAGAAAGAAAGAACGGGGAAACCAAATCATAAAGAACAAAACCCCTACCTAGAGAATATGTTTTATCAGAGGAAGGATTCTTTGTTGAAGGCGATCCATTCATGAAATTCCTCTATCCGTCATTGAAGGAGAGATATTTTGAAAATGAGGGGAGTGATCTATGTTTTTAGTGATCATCATTCGTCATTCATCGATGGCGATCCTCCAGAGATTCAGAGTGATTTGTAAGATCCATATTTGATCTTCAATTCCTATTATCCCATTAAATGGGGAAAAAAGTCATCGTAGCATTTCTATTACACTAATTCACTGCCATTACACTGTTTTATTTATGAAAGAACATTTCAGTTACTTTGCGTTGTAGTGTCATTACATGGTTTCATTTATGAAATGAAACAGTTGGCTCTTAACTATGTTGTAGTAAAAAAATTTCAAAAAAAATAAACTTTTTAAGATTATTTTATATTCCCACAAAATATCTCAAAATTAAAATTTTTCCTCGACCAATTATAGTAGATTTTAACCCCATTATTAGGTAATGTATTCATTCCGAACACAACGATGCCCTCAGATTTTTAATTCATGCACCCATTTTGAAGTTTCTAAAACCACGCATGTGCACCATTTTAATTAGATAAAAAATATCGAACCTTTATTCCCGAATCACCGGTCCTCAGAATCACGTTCCGTCTATATTCCTGGTCTTGAAATAATCCCATATAATATTTTAAGAAAATTACATGGAATTTCAGGACATTACATTAACTAAACGGTCCTTAGAGATTTGATTCCTTGTAATAGTTCCAATTAAATGTAATAATGCATGATATCTAGGATTCTGGGGTTGGGGTGTTATAATAATTCATAATAAATCTAAATAATGAAACATTAATTTCAATATATGGAAGCATATGTTTAACCTAGGTCATCCATGGCCATTAAAAAACTTTAGGGTGTTATCTTATACATATAATTATCCTTAGGGTACTCTCAAATGTTTTTAAACCCTAATCTCAAAAAATTAAGTAAAACCATCCTTTTATACCAACTAAAGTAACCAAATCACACCATATATAAATATTTCATCATTTTAGATGAATATTAAATACATTTCACAATTATACACGCTCGAGTAATGTAAATGTTTAGTGTATTTTGAGACTAGATTGTTAATCTAATTATTTAATTAATAATATACAACATCTCTTAAAAATATCTTTCCACATATTACACTTCTTAGAAATTCCCTTCTTAGAACCTTTCTTCATAACATGGGTAAATAAAACATAATAAATGGAGATATCAGATGAACATTAATGGAAAACAATGGATATATCAACCATTAGAGGATAATATGATCATATGGGTATGCTGACATATTCAAGTCCATGTTTTTAGTATGAAATATTCATACAAAAAGAAGATCATAAGCTTCAAAATCGATTCATATTTAGAATAATGATAAATAAGGGTGTCAAAATAGTAATCAATATCGTAGAGTCATAATATAGAAATGTGGAATCATAAGTGTAAGAAATAATAATATTGTAAAAATAGGTAAATGAAATCATGTTCATGCATAATCATAAGATAATATGTATGAAGAGATCATACACACACATCAAAATGTGAAAAAATATATTCATTATAATGTCAATTTTTTTCTATGATCATTGATATAATGAAATCATAGTCATGCATCAATATTTAAACATAGCTATTCGTAATATTGTACAAACTTATCATCACTATCTCATGAGATATCAATATCGCTTTACCCAATGAAATTGAATGGACATAACATCGCCAACATCACATAATTACAATTCATTCATATAAATATAACAAGATCAAAACAAGCTACTATTATCATCATAGAATTACCCATGGAAAATAATAATATGTCATAAACATATCATCATTATAATTATAGAATATATAGATAAACGTTACAAATAATATCATTGGATCATTACCCCAGTAAAATATAATATATATTAATGGATGTTATCATAGATAAAAATTCCTTTAAAATAATAACTATAATATTTGTTTTAGAAAATATCCATTTCAATTTGAAATAACTTATTGAAATTCTAAAGATATACTAAATATCAAGAAGCCATTTTATTTTTTAAGAACCTCAAAAAATTGAAAAGGAATATTCAAAGCATTGAGCTATCCTGATGGTAGAAAATTTCATCCATACCATATAATTTAAAAGAACAAATTCCTTCCACAATATTGTGAAAAGTAAAAAAGTACCTTATTTAGAAAATGACCTAAATTTGCATTTAAAACACTTTTATATAAATTTAAAAAGTATAAAATTGACTTTAAATAAAATTAGGATAATAGTAAAATATTTTATAGAAAATATGGACATGGAAGAAGAATGTTTTTGACCAAAGAGAGAAATAAAGTTGGTTTTCATTAAAAGAATTAATTTGTTATCTTGAGTATTTAAAGATAGAAAAATTAAATTAAAACATGAAAAATCCTATAATAACTAGAGGATAATAAAATTCATGTGAAATATTTATAGTTAGATCATAAAATTTCATCACCATAAGCTTAATGATAAATAATCTCAGAAAACAATGAGATTGTAACATAAAAACCCTAACTTCAAGTATCATATTTATTTGTACAAATTCAAAAATACTATATAATAATAATATATTTATTCAAAAACAATACTAATATATATCATATGATATATGATTTTTGTTATAAAATACTACCACCAATTTATTAAAAATTATTTATGAAAATAACTCTTCCTGTTGATAACTACTTCATATTTCATGCATGTTTCTGTTTTCCAATCTCAATCTTTATAATTTGATCATAGTTCCATAGTCTAAAAAATATTAACCATATTATTAACATGATATATATTTATTATATATATATAGTTATCCAAAAAATTTAGAGATGAAAAAAATGAATCACACCGCTTATAGAGACGGTTGGTCGTACGTATGGATGAACATTTATTCCATATTTCAGATGGATGGAATGAAAGAAAGGTAAATAAAAATTTAACTTTAGAAAATAATTATTATATCATATAAATAATATATATTCATCAAATCCATCCTTGTTACTAATATTATATATTCATTTATAAACCTTTTGAAACACTATAACTCACTCAAATTATATTACTTTTAATATTTGGGAACTAATTTAACATATGTTTCTATTAATTTAAGAAATACTATATTAGGGTTTAATAATAATTTAAGGTAATTATATAATCCCTAAAAATTTAAAATAAATTTCCACCCTCAAAATAATTTTACTATGCTCAAAATAACCATTAAGATTTATTCACAACTTTCTTTTTACCCCATGTGAACACATAAGAGATATTTTAAAACTAGAGAGTGAAATTTTTTATTTTTATTTTATATAAATATTATATATTTCATTTTTATGGATAATTATCCCTTCATCTAATAGTAATTAATATAAAAAATGGTGACCTTAACACTTAGCATTAACCTAGGTCAACCAGACTCATCCTTTTCTGAGGTGATAAATTTTACCATGGTTATTATTCATAATGCCTAAAAATAAAATGGATATATTTACCAAAATTGGACCTTATGATTCTAAATTTGGAATATATTTTTCAAAATCCAATTTCTATAAGTTTAAAAAATTCATTTTAATATATTTTTACAGAATGCGATGAAAGATGTTTTTTAGGAAAATACATGTTTATGTATAAAATTAGATTTTTTCCAATACCATGCATAAGAAAAAAAGTACAAGTTTTTTAATTTTTTTATTGAATATATAATATATAAATTTATTAAAAATAATTCACCAATAGTGATCAATTTAATTTATTAATATAAAAATTCATTGTGCACATATTGTCAATTTTTTCAAAAAAAATAACTCCTTTATTTTCAAATGATTTTCATTTTCATTTCTAATTAATTGATAACCAATTAATACATTTTATAAGTATGTAAAATATAGATTTTGAAAACTTATATAGTCATACGTATACCCAAAAATCAAACAAATAATTCTCTCCTTCAACTGATCATCTTTCTATGTAGGGGATTTATTTTCTTTTTTATTTCTTTCCCCATTCTTGTTTCTAATGACTAATGTGGACCAAACCATGAACAAGTAGATCCGTGTTTCGATAATTCTTGAGTGATGGTTAAAAATGTAGGATTAAAGTGGATGAATCATGTTAATTATTCGCTTATTTCTCTTTCATATTTTCTATGACATGAATGAACTAAGGCTGACACGAATAGGACCAAGGTCCTTTAAAAGTGTGTTTTTGTGTTCTTTCTCTCACCTGTTATAGCGTTCATTGCTGACTAAACCCTGTGGTCACGTACAGATTTTTCGAGAGGTTCGGAATGTGACCTAAACCCCTAAGTGATGAAAAGATGAGTTCAAGACCATCGTGATGAACAACGCAGCCCGAGGGTCACAAACATGATTTTGTTTCGAAAGATGAAGCACCCGAGTGCAACCAGTGACTCCTAGAAGAGAATATTGCTAGATATTCATAAGGGTACAACTGCCCGACAGAATGAGGCCACCGAAACTACAGAAGGCGACATAGGGCAAAAAATTATTTCGGTCTCGGCGTGCGTACAAGGCTACTAGCTCAGCGGTTGGCAGCAGGCTCGACTGGACATGACATGAAGATGCATCACATGGTAATGACCATGCTCCAGCTAGACCACGAAGATACCCTACCGAAACCACGGAGTGATGGTTCATGTTGTGGTCGGTTGTGTTGAATGTAGTGGTTGAACATGTTGACTAGGAGGGGACATAGTACCCACCACATCCAGGCAGAAGGAACCAGACTGCTTGAGCCGCTCGTGCTAAAGCCAACAGGCCGGACTGGTAGCGAGCAGGGCCCAGCCGGACCAGGCGAGGTTGACCCAGCAGGCTGGGTCATACCTGGAGGGTCAAGTTAGAAGGGACCTGGGTTGGACATGACATGGACACAATTAACCCATTTTTTACATTAAAGCCCATAACTCTCAAACTTTGTGTCATTTGATGAGACGCCTGCAGAGTTGGGATGCTTATGATGATGAGTTTCTTTTGTGATAATCTAAGTGAGTTATGTGGAAGTCAGAAAATAGAATATTGGATCAAGAATGAGGTGCTCCAAGAATGAGTGCGCTATGGAAAAAATCCTATATCTGGCTGTGACCTAGAAGCTATGTGATTACCTAGACTGTGTGTCTTAACCAGACTATGTGTCTTATCTAGAATTTATGTCTTACCAAGACTGAGTCGGTACTTCCCTGTACCACCAGGGTGTATTTCCTCTAGTATTTGATGACACTTTGTGTGTTAAATACACTCTATGTGTTACTAACACTGCATGTATTATCTATAATCCATGTGTTACCTACACTCTGTGTGTTACCGATACTCCTTGTGTTACCTGCACTCTATGTGTTACCAATGCTCTGCGTGTTACTACATGAGGGTACTATTGATTCTAAAAAAATCTTGTTTATGTACTATAGACCTATACTTGGTGTGACCTAACTCTAGTGACTCTCTTGAATATAACTCTTAGAGGCTACACTTCATGTGCTTATTTGGTAGTCTACTTGGTGAATTTCTTAGTGGTATTACTTATGGTTTAATTTATGTAACTCCTTCATGGTTTGGGGTCCCCACTGAGTATTTTTTTACTCACCCTATACGGGATTCACCCACACATTTCGTGTCGTGTGTAGAAGATCAACTACTTTGACGAAGTCCTTGGTGGGATGGAGACATGGGTGTTTTAGGGTGACCTGGCAGATATAGTATGCTTCAGTGACATTCAGACAACTTACTGTACCTACCCATCAGGTAGGTTTTTTTTTTGCAGATGATATCCAAGAGATTGCACTTTTTATTTCAGTTGAGATTGTATACTTTCCCGTTTACCTTTAATCTTGTATTGTTACACTTAGTGGTAGTTGTAGTGGGTTTCATATCTTCTTACTCAGTGTTTCTAGTTTTAGTAAATTTCTTAGGGATGGGTGTGTGTGTGCAAGTTTATTTGTAAATGCCTCCCATTTGTGGGAAATTCCTACTCGACACTAGTCTCCAGCCCCTGATATATGGGAGGTAGGATTGTGGTAGTCATGACATGATCCCTGGGGGATGGGTCATAAAAGAGTGGTGTTAGAAGAAGGTCAACATTACTCTTACTTTGAGTTGAAAATGTTAATTGTTTCAAGTTCATATTTTAGGATTGGGAACGTAGTGTTGGGGTAGTGGATGGCGTATCCATACACCATGAACTTGAATTCTGGTTTCCAAATGAGTACATGAAAACACTAGTTTCATGGGAAATTAACGGTTCATAAATCATATTGTAATTGAGTGTGTTCTCATGTGATTATTGAGTCTGAGTCATCTCAGCAAGTATACTCTATCGACTGTGGTACATCATGATTTTTTTCAGGATTCCTCCACATAAATAACCAACTAGGAATCCAGGGCCTGACCATGAGGATGGTCCACTGAGTGATGAGGCATTGGTGCATGGACTGTTTCCATAGATAGCACCTCTCGGTTGGTACTAGTGATACAACCACTCAGAGAGTAGCAGTTCCTACTGGCGTTACTAGTAGAGTATGCATGCAAGTTGAGTGTGTTGCATGAGTTCCAGAGATAATGACCTCATAGGTTATGAGGTGATATGGATCCTCAGGTATCTAAGGAATAGTTGGATGCAGTGAAGTGAGTCTTCCTCTAAGTGAGGATGCCTCCCAAAAAAATGGAAGTCCTTGATGTGAGCCTTCTTCAGGGCTCAGTGGGGAGATGGTGGATCCTGAAGACTCAGAAGCATGAAGAGGTGACACTATCCTGGACAGAATTCAAGTTCTGATTCAGGGAGGAGTTCTTTCTAGTGATGTTATTCTATGTGCATATACATGATCTACTACACCTACAACAGGGCATCCAATCAGTAGCAGAGTACTCAACGAGATTCACAGATCTTTCTCACTACTCCTACGACATGGTGCGAGACCCACTCTTTAGGGCCTACACCACTGAGTAGGGTCTACACCAGTAAATCCAGGCATTAACGATATCCCTTAGCATCCCTACACATGATGGGGTGATGTAGCGATCCCTAATGGTGTAGATATATCTTGTGGAGAAGGCACCAACGGTCGGAGCTACGACAGGGCGAAAGGTAGTGGAGTCTTTGGCATCGGGCACCCGACATATGACACATGGACCCAAGCATGACAAGAAATTTAAGAGACGAACCTAGGATATTAGATCAGTGGTGCGTGCCTCCCAGGGTAGAAAGAGTCAGCTGAAGGATAGACTGCGCTACTCATGCGTCAGTTGGGGAAATATGTCTAAGGATTGTTTGACCAGCCATACGACCAACTAGGAGACAGTCAATGTGCCACTAAGGAAGCGGAGAGGTTAGGAACATGGTAGTTTTCCCAGTATAAGATTTGTAAGAAGAGCAGGGTAAGTGACAAGAGGTGGACAAAGGTTTGAGGAACTACCACCACCACCCCCAGGTGGTCCAACTCGAGCTCTGGGAGCCAGTAGACAGGGAGAGGACAACTCGTGGTGATAGAGGCTTACAATAATGAGACTCCCAGGATGATTAGAGGTATGATCTGTGTTTTTTACAACCATGATGTATTTTGGATAGACACCGGTTCTAGTCACTCTTTTCACACCATGACCCTTATTTGAGACATGAAGATTTTATTGGTACCATTGAATCGATCCCCATGGTTAGAGACACTTACGGAAGGAGATTCCATGATCACACACTAGTTCCAAGAGTGATGTGAGACGCACGGGGTGGCCCGATCTACATGGCGTAGGGCAGCGGTTGAAGGATGTGGTTCGGGGATAAGTGGAGGATGATGGGTACAAATAGTGGATGCATGTAGTCAATCAACACTATAAGGAGTATGACCTACAACTTAGACAACACACTCAAGGGAGGGATGTGATAGCCAATCTAGACAACAACTCACTTGGGTTAAGGAATAGAATTAGGGGCTTTGTGATCTTGGATCACCAATCTAACTTGTAGATTGATAAGGAAAGAATGAACATGATCAATGGGGAAATTAGGAACAATTCTCACACAATGGAGAGAAACAAATCATAAGCTCTCAATTCAATCTTGAATGAAATTACAATTCCATGGGGTGGCTATTTATAGCCCAGGGGGTGATACAATGGTCAAGGGTCCAATACCCTAAATTCATAAAGGCTGAACCAACCTTGTCCACCTAAAATTCAAAAAGATAAAGTCTAACACAGGCTTTTGGAAAAGTAGCACACAACTATCTAACTATAGCCCACTGGATATGACTTTGGTGTCCAAAGATGCCATTTCTAGAATCCTCCATGTGGGTAAGGCATCCAAATTCGTGAAACCGTGTGGGCCAAGATTTAAACCTCAATTTAGGGCTTGAATAAGTGATATTATAGGCCCATTTTCTCCATCCATGCAAGAAAAGGTGCATTGGGCCCTTAATGAAGTGAGATGGGCGCCCATTATTGCATTAAACCTCTTTAATTTCCCACATGTCATCAGGCCTTTCAAATCCAACTCCTCCACTCAGGTAATCGAGTCAGTGCCTTCATTATGGTTCACATCATCCTCCCCCACTTGAAAAGGAGTCGCCCATGACTCTTCATCCTCTACACCCAAAAAAAGAGAAATATTAGAAACATTGAAAGTGGAACTTACACCATACTCACCTGGAAAATCTATCTTGTAAGCATTGTTCTTAATATTCTAGAGAACTTAAAAAGGTCCATCTCCTCATGGCCTGAGTTTTGTTTTCCTCTTTTTGAGAAATCTATCCTTTCAAATATGAATCTAGTAAAAATCCCCAGGCTTGAACAACACTGGATTGTGACCCTTGTTTTCACAATCAACATATTTTTGGGTCATCCGCTCAATATTGTTCCTTGCCTTTTCATGGAGTTGTTTGATAAATTCAGCCCGCCTTTTTCACATCCATATTAGTTGCTTTTTGCAAAGGAAAAAGAACTAGATCAATAGGGGTGAGAGGGTTAACACCATAAACAATTTCAAATGGATAATATTGAGTGGTGGAGTGCTTGACCAAGTTATATGAAAATTCCACATGTGGCAGACACTCCTCCCAATTCTTGAGATTCTTCATGATAATTGTTCGCAGAAGGTATTATAGTGTCCAATTCACCACCTCCATTTCCCATAAGTTTGCGGATAAAAAGTAGTGTAAAATAGTAAGTTTGTACCTAGTTCTCTTCACATGGTCTTCCAAAAGTAACTGAGAAATTTTATGTCTCGATCCAACACAATTGTCCTCAGAATTCCATGGAGTTTGACTATTTCTTGAAAGAAAAGTTTTGCAATGTCACTGGCATCATCTATTTTGTGATAAGGAATAAAATGTTCCATTTTTGAAAAACGATCCACCAAAACAAAAATGGAATCTATCCACCTCTTGGTCCATGGTAACCCCACAATAAGGTCCATTGATATGTCCTCCCAATGGGTGTTGGGGATTGGGAGAGGAAGATATAGTCCATGTGGGTTCAGTTTCGATTTGGATTTATGGCAGACAATGCACTTTCCCAAACATTTCTCAACATCTCTAGATATCCTAGGCCTATAAAAATACTCATTAATAATACTTAGAGTTTTTTTCATACCAAAACGCCCCATTAACCCACCCGAATGTGACTCCTTCAGAAAAAGTAAACGGATAGAGAAATTGGGAATGCAAGGCTTATCAATCTAGAAGAAGAATCCATCATGTAAATAGAACTTTTCCCAACAAACTCTAGGTTTATAATGTTCATAAGGTTCTCTAAAATCACTATTAGTAGCATATAAATCTTTAATGTATTAAAAACCAATGAGTATTGAATACATCAAGGATAAAAGAGAATATCTACATGAAAGTGCATCAGCCACAATATTTTCTTTACCCTTTTTATGCTTGATGACATATGGAAATGATTCAATGAATTCCGGCCATCTAGAATGTCTCCTATTTAGTTTATGTTGTCTCCTGAGGTATTTAAGAGCCTCATGATCAGAATGGATCACAAATTATTTAAACCAAAGATAGTGTTTCCATGTCTCTAGTACTCTAAATAATGCATACAACTCTCTATCATAGGTAACATAGTTTAGAGTTGGGCTATTTAACTTCTCACTAATATAATAAGTAGTATTACCTTCCTGTAAGAGTAATCCACCAATACCAATTCCACTTGCATCACATTCAATCTCAAAGGTCTTACCAAAGTCTGGGAGTGCAAGTAGAGGGGCGAGGGTGAGTCAATCCTTGAGAGCATGGAAAGACTTCTCTTGAGTTGTCCCCCCATTTGAATGGAACCTTATTCTTTGTGAATTCATTTAATGGAACTACTAGTGTGCTAAAGTCATTCAAAAATCTCCTATAAAAACTAGCAAGTCCATGAAATATTTTTACCTACCTAAAGAAGGTTAGAGTTGTAAATTCTTGTATTGATTTGATCTTCTCGGTGTCCACTTCAACTCCATTCCTACTCACATAAAATGCAAGGAAAACAATATTATCAAGGAAAAATTCAAACTTATTGATGTTTCCAAAAAAAAAGTTCTTCCTTAACACCTCTAGGACTTTTCATAAGTGATCTACATGTTCAAGAAAAGTCCTACTATACACCATAATATCATCAAAGGAAACTACCACAGATTTTCCAATATATGCATGTAAGAAATCATTTATTAACCTCAAAAATTTGATAGGTGCATTAGTGATACCAAAGGGCATGACTAACCATTCATAAAGTCCATGTTTTGTCTTAAATGTAGTTTTCCACTCATCTCCTTCTTTCATCTTAATTTGATGGTAGCCACTTCTTAAATCAATTTTTGAGAAAATAGTTGAACCATTTAATTCATCTAGTATATCATATAACCTAGGGATAGGATGGTGATAAATGACCATGATGTTGTTGAGGGATCTACAATCAATGCACATTCTCTAGGTTCCATCCTTATTTGGTACTAAAATAACCGATACGACACAAGGACTAAGGATCTCTCTGACATATCCCACATCCAACAGCTCTTGAACTTTCCTTTGAATTTATTTTCTCTTCCGGATTGGTGTGATATGCAGGGCGGTTCAGTAGTGATGCTCTAGGTATGAGGTAAATTTGATGCTCAATACTTATAATGGGTGGGAATCCTGGTGGCACTTCTTCAGGAAAGACATCATCATACTCCAGCAACAACGACTCAAAAAAATTTGTAAAACAGAGTAAGTCGTTAGTATTTAGTCACAACTCTTTGTAAATGAGTAATAGGAGGGTTTTCTGTGAAAAAAAGCATCCTTAACCTAACTATTTTTTTGCAAACATCACACTTTTCATTTCTCTTAAATTTTTTTCCCACTTGATTTTTCTTTTCTATCAATTTCTTTTCTTCTCTCATTTTATCTCTTTCCCCAATTCTATCCTCTTTCATTTTCACTATTTTTTCCCTCATCACTCATTTTTTTATTTTCTTTTAAAATGTGATCTTTCGGAATTTGTTTGGGGGACATGGGGTTGAGGGTCTTATGTTCCCCTCGGAGTACAAAAGAATGATGATTCAAGAAACCGTCATGGGTAACTCACCGATCATACTGCCACGGTCAACCCAACAACAAATGGGAAGCCTTTATATGAATAACATCACCCAAGACCTCATCTTTGTACTTCCCAATGGTGAACAATACCTTCACTTGCATGGTGACCTTTAGCTACCCGCAATAATTTAACCACTGAAGCCGGTATGGATGTTGATGCTTCAAAGTAGTAAGTCCCAAATTCTCTACTAACTGGGTGCTCGCAACATTAATAGAGCTTCCTCCATCAATAATAACACTACATACCTTCCCATGGATCTTTCACCATGTAAGGAAAAGGTTATCCCACTGCTCATTCTCTCCCACAGTCATTTGTGTGCTTAGAATTCTCCTAGTTACAAGAATATCACTATCTTCTGCAAACTCCCCACTATCAATATCTGGAGATTCTTCCTCCTCCTCTTATGAGATCTCTACATCAGTCTCCCATTCTCTATACTTGTTGATGGTCATGGTGCGCCATTTTGGGCACTCACTAGCAATGTGACCCCTTCCTTGACATTAGAAACACCAAATATCCCTATTACTGGTTTGGTTATCCTCAAAAGTATGTTTCTTAGGTGGAAGAATTACCTTGTCGCTTTTTGCGATCAACCACCTCTTTTTCCTTTGATGCTTCTCCAATCTCCATCCTTGTATTTCTCCATGGCGTGAAAGGGGTAGCGGGTTTCCTAATGTTTCTCCTCATTTTGATTTATTGCTCGATCTTAGTGGCTTGATGGATCATATCTTGTATTTCCACATGGGTTTACATCTCCACTTGATCGGAAATCTTCTGATTGATCCCATGTAAAAACTGTGCCATGGTTGCTTCCGGATCATCCTCAACATTTTTCCAAAACAAGAAAATTTTCATCTCCTTGTAGTAGTCTTATACACTCTTACTCCCATGGGTGTGGTGTTGAAGTTTTTTATGGATATCTTTATGGTAATGTGTGGGAAAAATCACTTCTGCAAGGCGAACTTCATGTCTTCCCAAGTGTTGATGGGACGTCCACCATATCCAGCCCTCTCCTTTTGAACCTGATCCCACCATATTAATGCATAATCAAAAAATTCAATGGAATCAAGTTTTACCTTTTTCTCCTCAGAATAAGCTTGTCATGAAAATACTTGCTCGATCCACATCTCCCACTCCAAGTATGATTCCGGGTTGCTTTTCCCTTGAAAAGAGGGGACCTTCACCTTGATCCCTCCAAGTAGGTAATCATCATGTTGTCTCACTTTTCCTCCTCTATGTTGTTGGTACAACCTCCTCATTTTTGGGGAATCATCAAGATCATCATCAAAGTTCACCATTTCCTCCTCCATGATGTGGGGATGATGTGGTGCTAGAGCACCTCATGGGTTATCATAGATCATCCTTAGGCTCGGTTTATACTCCAATTCATCAATCCTTTCATGTAGCACTTCCAACTTCCTATCAAGAAGATTATCGAAGTGGCTCACCAAAGCTTGCATTTGGAGTTGTGTTGCATCGGGTGCGGGAGATCTGATTCGACTTCCTTCATTGATAACATGTGAAATTTTCTTCCCATGATATTCTACCATGATAAGTTATGCAAACACAAAAACACATTGGGGGGGGGGACAAACAATGCTACACACTCACTCACACACGTGAGATGTACACACACACACAATATGTACACACTCACAAACACAAGGATACACACTCATGCACATAAGATATACACACTCACACACAAAATATGCACACACACACACACACACAACAAGACGCACACACTCACTCACACAAGATATATATTTTTCTTATTTATCTCCACTCTCAACACTCAATTAAAATTTCAAGCTCTTATGAAATATAATACCTTATTTCAGGTGATCACTTACCACCAATATTTCCCCAATCAATATTGTGTTGGGGGCTGGTTTAACACAACCCGCTTTAGTGGTAAAGGGTAAATGGTGAAAAGAGGGTAGAAAATGGATAAAGGGTGGATGGAAAAGGGGGTAGAAATGTGGTATTTGGGTTTTGACCGATTGTAAAAGATAAGAAAAATTAATAACAATATGAGCCAAATATAATATGGGGATGAAGTAAAATGTTGGAGAAAGTGATGTACGGAAATGAAAAGTTCTAATAATGTAAAGCACGAACATGAAGTAATTGTATCCACTTTTTTTTGTCAAATCTCCCCAAAACGTGGTGTTCTTGTTTTTTAAAGCACAAGATGATGAACGGAGAGTAAGACAATTTTTTTAAATATTTCAAAGGAAATTATGTGCTTAATTTTGAGAAGCACAAAATGATGAGTTGAGAGAATTTGTTATTTTGTTTTTTTTTTCAGATACAAATCACATATAGAGAATTAAATGCAAAAAGAAGATGGATGAACAATTGACTCAATGTAAAAAACATTCAATCTTGCATAAAAAAGGAAAATTATGGAGGTTTTCAAAGAAAAGGGTTTATAATGGGTGGATAATAATGAAAAATGAGAAGGGTAATAGATATATGGGATAAAAGAGGGTGATAGATACCTACCATGTCAATTGGAGCTCTAATACCAACTAATGTGAGATGCATGGGGTGAACCGATCTTCACGGCATAGGGTGGCGGTTGAAGTATGTGGTTCGGGGATAAGTGGAAGATTATGGGTACAGATAGTGGATGCAAGTAGTCAATCAACACTATAAGAATAACGAACTACTACATAGAAAACACACTCAAGGGAGGGATGTGAAAGACAATCCAAACAAAAACGCACTAGGGTTGAGGCATAGAATTGGGGGATTTGTGATCTTGGATCACCAATCTAACATGTATATTGACAAGGAAAGAGTGCACAAGAGCAATGGGGAAATTCGGAAGAATTCTCACATAATGTAGAGAAACAAAGCATAAGCTCTCAATTCAATCTGGATTGAAATTACAATACCATGGGGTGGCTATTTATAGCCAAGGGTGTGATACAATGGTCAATTGTCTAATACCCTAATGTTGTAAAGGCTAAAGCTACCTTTTACCATTAAAAGTCGAAAAGATAAAGTATAACAAAGACTTTTAAAAAAGTAGCACATAACATTCCAACTATAGCCTACCGTATTTGACTTTGGTGCCCAATGATGCCATTTCTAGATTCCTCCATGTGGGCAAGGCATCCAAATTCGTTCAACCATGTGTGCCAAGATTTAATCATCAATTTTGGGCTTGAATAAGTGATATTATAGGACCATTTTCTTCATACATGCAAGGAAAGATCTATTGGGCCCTTAATGAAGTGAGATGGGTGCCCATTGTTTCATTCAACCTTTTTAATATCCCATGCATCATCAGGCCTTGCAAATCCAACTCCTCTACTCGGGTAATCGACTCAGTGCCTCCATAATGGTTCACATTAGAGAGTGTACCATTAAAATTACGGGAAAGAGTTTCAGTTGGAATATTTTGGTGGTAGCGTCAAGGCCTTATGATGTCATTCTAGTCATGAAATGGTTATCCACAATTCATGCTCAGATCGATTCTTTTTGGCACACAGTACAGTGTGTCCTTGGAGATGGGACCAGGTTTTCCATTATCAGTGAAAAGGAACTAGATCAGCACCGAATGGACTAGAATAAAGGAGGGTTCATCCGATCACACATCAGTTGTCTAGAATGACCCTCAATGCAGTGGATGAGACAAGTCCAAAGTTTCTAATAGTGGTGGATGAGTTTGAGGAGATCTTTCTAGAAGATGTTTCTGGACTACCTATTCACAGGGAGCTATACTTGTACATTGAACTATACCCCAAGACAACAACGTTATCTACACCAGTATATCTAATGGCCCCTGCAGAGCTTCGTGAATTGAGGGTAAAGTTGGAGGACTTGTAGAGGAAGGGCTTTGTGAGACCCAGCGTTTCACCATGGGATACCTCAGTATTGTTTTCCAAGAAGGTCGATGGGAACATGAGGTTATGTATCGAAGTTCATAATCCAAAATGGGTGACCGTGAAGAAAAATCATCCTCTACCAAGGATTGATGATCTTTTTTATCAACTGAAGGGTGTGGGATGGTTCTCAAAGGTAGACTTCAGATCAGGCTATCACCAGCTTCATGCATGGGATGAGGAAATCCCAATGAAATATTTCAAATTTCGGTATGCTCACTATAAGTACTTAGTGATGTAATTTCGTGTGAAGAATTCTCTAGCGGTGTTTATGGGACTCATGAACAGGATCATCCAGCCGTACCTAGATCGGTTTTTAGTGGTATTTATTCATGAAATCCTGGTTTACTCACCGTTCGAAGAGGAGTATGAGATACACTTAAGGACGGTCCTAGACTTACTCCAAGAGCACCATATATATATGTGAATATCTCAAAGTTTCAGTTCTGGATATGAGTGGCCCACTTTCTGGGACATGTCCTTTCGGAGGCTATAGTTACAGTAGATCCAATGAAGTTATCAGCGGTGCCTTTTTGGGAGCCACCCAAGAATGTTACCGAGGTGCAGAGTTTACTTGGGTTTGCTGGGTACTGTTAGAGGTTTGTTCCAAAATTTTCAAGAGTATCAGCATCCAGATAGCTTTGATATGAATGTGTAAACCTTTTGTATGGATAGAGAAGTCCTAGGAGAGCTTTTAGTAGCCGAGACAATGTTTTACGTGTGCTCTCATCATGAGATTTACAGAGAAGGGTGTCGAGTACGTGGTGTTTTGCAATGTATTAGGAACTAGGTTTGGTTCTATCCAGAAGTAAGAGCAGGTGATTATTGATTGAAGTTCATGAAAATTGAGACAACATGAGAAGAACTACATGACCCATGATCAAGATTTGGCAGCAGTGGTCTCCGTATTAAAGATGTAGTGATACTACCTTATGGGACAATGGTTTATCATCTCCCCAAACCACATAAGTCCAAGATATATCTTTTCGTATAAGGATCTAAACATGATACAATGACATTGGCTAGAGTTCCACTAGGAGTATAACTTTGAAATAGTCTATACTCTAGGGAAGGGGAATGTGGTGGCAGATGATCTCATCCATAGATTGAGTTCACAATCACTAAATGAGTTCTTAGAGAAGTTGGCCTCAATTCAGATATCGTTTGTGGATAGCAATGAAGCATCTTATCTCCAATCGATGGTGGTCATGCCTCAACTCTTACAATGCGCATGGGAGGCATAACTCATAAATATCAGCTACGAGACTACACATGCTCAAATTTCTATAGGTCATACCCATGATGGATATTCGAATGGTGGGAAGAAAATCATCCTTTTCAAAGGATGCCCAGTTGTACTAGAGATGTTATGGGAGTAGGTGTTGAGGCTGTTCCATACATACCCTTTAGTGGTACATCCAGGTGTTGTAAAGATGTTCCAAGACCTCTAACGCTAGTTTTGGTGGTCAAGGATGAAGAAGGTAGTTGAAGAGTTTGTCTCTAAATTCCTCACTTGTCAGCAAGTGAAGGCCAAGCACTAGGTTCTAGTGGGTTTGACTCAACCCATTGAAGTGCCAGAGTGGAAGTGGGATGTAATATCTATGGACTTTGTGATAGGTCTACTGTGTACATCTAAGGGGAATGATACCATGTGGGTGATCTCTGATTGACTCACCAAGTATGACTACTTCCTAGGAATTTTGGAATATGGTTTAGTAGAGATTTTGGTACACCTCTAAATACATAACATAGTTCAACTCCATGGAGTCCCATCTACGATAGTTTTAGATCATGAAACACACTTCACATCCCGGTTTTGGAAGGGATAGTAGGAGGAGTTTGGGACTCAATTGTGTTTTAGTATAGCTTTCCACTCACAGACAGAAGGCCAGAAGGAGAAGACAATTAAGGTCATAGAGGACATGCTATATGCTTGCTTCCAAGATTTTGACTGTAGTTGTGAGGATCACCTTACCCTAGTGAAGTTCGTGTACAAAACTATATACCACTCCACCGTCAGTATGAAACTATTAGAGGCCTTGTAAGGGTGACCCTTTAGGTCACCAATTTTCCGAACTGATCCCGGATAATTATCACTCATGGGTCTAGAGTTGGGCAGGCTACTATAAAGAAGTTGCAGGTCATCTAGGAGTGGATGAAGAATGCACATAGTCATAAAAAGTATTATGATGATAGGTGATGGATACCCATGGAGTTTGATGAGGGAGACCATGTGTTCCTTTGGGCTGCTCCTCAACATGGGATATAAAGATTCGGCTGGGCTGGCAAGTTATCTTTGAAGTTCATCAGACCGTTTCTTATATTGCGTAGAGAAGGTGAGGTGGCGTACCACTTGGATCTACCTCCATAGTTAGAGTGGGTGAAAGATGTATTTCATGTATCCCAGATGAGGATATATGTATGCAACCCTTCACACGTTATTGACTGGGGAGAGATGGATGTTGATGACAGAGAAACTTTCATGAAGTACTTGATAGAGATCGAGGATCTACATGAGAGGATCCATTATGGATGGTCAATTCCTCTGGTATTCCTTTTGTGGAAGTATGTGAATCTCTAGGAGAGAACCTAGGAGAGGGAGGATTAGATTCATGCTCAATATCTCCATTTGTTTTTACCACTTTTTTTGGCTTTCGGGGATGTAAAGACCTAAGGTGGGGATATTGTAATATCCCATATTTTCCAAGTAAATTTTTTGAAAATCAAATGAAATTATTTCAAGACTAGATGCTAATAAGACAAGTGATTCTTAGTCCCAGGGTGTTCGAAATAAATATTTGAACTTTTTTGAGGTTTATTAAAAATAGAGAACATGATGGGTTTTATTAACTTCCAAATGAGTGCTTGGATTTGAAATTTTAGGGCACTGTTTTGTTCCGAGCAATGAGTTTTTATTAGGTAGGGCCTAACATTGACCAGCACGGGTCCAATGAGGAAAAACGTTTTCAGAAATTTTAAAGAAGAATTAAAATAAACATTAAAAGTTTATTTTATATTTCTTATAATGTTTTGTAATGACACAACAATGCTGCAATGCAGTGAAAAAGCATTTTTTTCCTTTCAAAAATGAAATAGCGTGGCAGTTCTATTTCAAAGTGAAGCAGTAATGCTGAAACGTGTTAACATGTTTCCTCCTTTAATCATGGGTAGGTACCCGCATTATAATTCATAATGATGGTGAATTTACCTAGATTCTAGATGTTTTCCTATGGAAGAAGGAGGATGCTCTCTGAACAGTGACTCCGAATGAAGAATGCCGATGAATGAAGGATCAAGGATGTTCATGGATTGATTACCTCCAAAAAAAATTCATTCATTTGACTGATCCTCTTTATAGGTTGGGGGTTTATTTTCTCCATGATTTGTTTCCCCATTCTTTTTTACAACGATGAACGTAGACCAACCCACAAATAGGTTGATCTACAGTTTGATCATTCTTAAAGGATGGTTGAAAATGTGGGATTAAGGGGATGAATCATGCTTAGTATTCTCTTGTTTCTCTTTAATATTTATGCTAACATGAACAGACCAAGGAAAACACGAACAAGGCCAAGGTCTATTCTAAGGGTGTTCTTGTGCTATTTCTCTCCCCCGTTCTTTTGTTCTTCACCGATAGAGCCTCATGGTCGCATCGGAAGTTTCTAGAAGTATCTGAACATGACCACCCAAAGTGATGGAAAGACGAGTTTGAGATCATGGAGATGAAGAACGCGACCCAAGGTTCATAAGCATGCTTCCATTTTGAAAAATGGAGCACCATAGTGCGACCAACAACCATCAGAAGAGGATTCGCTAATGGTGAGTCTGCCTGAAAATAGGATGCCACTGACTCTATGGATGATGGAGGAGGACCCTATGACATAGTGGAAGTGATTGGAAGATAGGGTTGTCAGTTCAATGGCTGAAGGTTGGCTCGATGGCCAGCGGTTGGCATGACCGGGAATGACACAAAGCCATGTGATGTGGTAAGGAGCTGCGTTCTAGATGGACTATGTCGAGACCCAATAGAAACCACTACGAGTTGGTTCACGTGGCGACCAACCATGTTGAACGTGGTGGTCAACCACATTGACTAGGCATAGATGCAATACCAACCATGTCCGGGTGGAATGAATCGGCCCAATCAAGTGGTCCAGGATGAAGCTGGAAATCCGGGATAACAGTAATCCAGGATAGGCCTAGCCAGACCGAGCTGGACCCAGCAGGTTGGGTCGGACCACATTTGGACCCAACATACCCCTTTTTTACTTAAAATACCATAACTATCAAACTATGTGTTCATTTGATGATTAATTTATGGTGTTGGGACCCTTGTGATGAGATGATCCTTTTGAGATAGTCTAAGTGAGTTTCCATTGATGTTTTCATATGGCCTATTGGCTTGAGGAGGAGGTGCTCCTAGAACAAGTGTGCTAAGGACGTAATCCTGTGGCTGTCCACAACCTAAAAGCTATGAGATTACATAGACTTTGTGTATTTCTTAGACTATGTGTCTTATCTCGAATTATTTTTTTTACCAAGATTGAGTCGATACTCCCCTTCCCCACTAGGGTGCGAGTCATGTAGTCTTTGATGAAACTCCATGTGTAAATAACACTCCATGTGTTACCAATACTCCATGTGTTATCTACACTTTGTGTGTTACAGACACTCTGTGTGGTACCTAAAATCTATGTGTTACCAATGCTCCACATGTTTCTACATAAGGATACTATGTATTCTTATGACAATAATGTTTTTGTAACATAGACTTATACTTGGTGTGAGCGACTACAATGACTCTCTTGAATTTACCTCTCATAAGATACACTTCGTGTGCCTCTTTGGTTGTCTAGTTGGTTTATTTCTTAGTGGTCTTCCTTGTGGTTTACTTTATGTAATTACTTTATGGTTTGGGTTCCCTACTGAGTGTTATTTTACTCACCCTTGTATGGGATTTTCCTGCACATGTAATGTCTTGTGCATGCAATCAGCAACTTTGACAATGTCCTTGGTGGGCCAGAGACATGGGTTCTTCCGGGTGACCCGATTAATGTGGTACGCTTCAGCGACAATTAGACATCAGACTGTACTTATTCTTAAGGTAGATTTTTTTGTAGATGATATACATGATATTGTACTTTTCTATTTCATCCGGGCTTTTATTATAGCCTATTTACCTTTCAGTTTGTACTATTACTCTCAATGGTTGTGTTAGTGTGTTGCATATCTGTTTACTCAGTGTTTTTAGTTTCAGTTCTTTTATTGGGGATGAGTGCGTGTTTGGAGGTTTATAGAAAAATTCCTCCCCTTTATAAGAAATGCCGACTTGTCATTAGTCACCATCCCTTAGTCTATGGGAGGTGGACTTGGGGTAGCCATATAATAGGCCCTGAGGGAAAGGATGTGAAATTTATTCCATCATCTGTTCGCTACTAGAATTTTAATACATATTCTCTGTAGGTTTTTTTCATTTCCAAAATACCCTAAAGTTCAACAGATCTATCTATTAGGTTATAAACTAATATTGAAAAATAAATTATTACACCTTAATAAAATCCATGACGTTTCAACCTCCACTACTTAAAACAATTCATTCCTAATATTACCTAATGAGGGTGGATAATTATCACTTGATAATAGTTGCATCCACTGAGTGCGTTTGTCGAACTCTCTCTCTTAGGTCTCATCTTCTATATAACCTCTCTACCATAATACTTATACTAGGGGAAATAACATTCTTTGGAGATAATTCATGCCTCAATCAAAGATACATATAGGATACTCTTTAATGGATACATCTACCATCAGCGTAATCTTATCTAGATTAATAATATGAGATGGGTCTGTGTGATAATGACATAATTGAGATATATGGTTTTTTTGTCACGTCTCAATACCTATGAGGTAAATATAATAGACAGTATACTAGCTACTATCAATCCAAAATATATAAAGGATGAACATAACGAGGTAAAACATTACCCCATCTATGAATCTTTATATTACCCTATCTAGAAAAAATATATAAGAAAACTAACCCCCACCTTGAACTCTACTGGTCGAATGCGATGATCGACATAAGTATTTTTCATAAATTGAGTTGAATCCACACACAAACTGATAAGATGAACCTTTGTGAAATCCTCTTCAATTTGACAAGGTCCTAGTTGTTCTACCCCCGCCTCTAACCAGTATAGGGGTGAACGACATGGCCTGTTGTACAAAACCACATAAGGATTCATCTGTATAGTTTCTTGTAAGATTTTATTGTAATCAAATTTTTCAAGAGGTAAGTTTATGTCCCAAGAACCTCTATAATCTATAAATCATTAAAAAAGTACATCCTCTAAAACCTGTTTCATATGATCTGGATGACCATTAGTCTGTGGGTGATAGACTGTACTCAACAGTTCTGTAAACCCGGTGCCCTCTACTATCCCTTCTAGTTCGGAAACGTAAAATGAGAATCTCTATCAAATACAATATTACATGGAATTCCATGAATAAATATGGTCTCTATAACATATAGACTTCATATCTCACCCACTAAAATGGTCTCAATGATAGTTAGGAAGTGATAAACCTTTTTAAATATGTCTATGACCACCCATTTGATGTCAAATCCTCGAGGTGACCTATACAATCTCATATGAAAATCTATAGTGATGTCATACTATTTACACTTAGGAATGGGAAATTATTTTAAAATACCCAATGGACACCAGTGTTCCACCTTCAACTACTGAGAGGTGGAACAATGATTAATGAAACTATTCATCTCTCTTTTTATACCAGGTCTCCTATACTAGCGTCTTAAATCACAATACATCTTCATATGGTTAGGATATACCACCGAAGAATCGAAATTATAATCTATCATCATTTCCTCTCAAATATATATAAGAACCCATACATTTCTATGAATGCACAAGACCTCATCCTTATTAATGATCCAACCAGGTGGTGGGTCCTTGCCCAAAACACTATCCTGTAAGACCAAACCTTTAGATTCAGAAAGACGCCTCAAATTCACATGATCCATAAGTAAATAGGTCACTTATAATGATGTGAGTACAAGCTACCCATGATATTATAAACTACTAAATGCATATTAGAAAAGTGATATTTCAATTTCCACACACTACAGAACTCCAAAAATTACTATGTTTCAGTCTTCCAGCTCAGAGCATAAACATATGTATCACATTTACCTAGAATATAATCAAGATAAAATTCAAACAACTATAGGTATTAAACCCATATACTTTTCTAAATATTCATGTAACACCATGTAAATATATACAATATGATTTTTTTGTCTTCTTACACCATGAAACACTATCTTAGTAAGTAATGAACCTAGCAATGCAAGACATTAGCCACAACTACTATCTTGAGATCATGGGATGAGTAATTCTGCTCATGTAACCTCACCTGGAGAGACCCGTACATGACTAACTAATCTCCTCTATATTAAAATTACTCCCAACCCAATGTTGATGCATTAGAGTAAACCATATATCCTCATATAGGCTCTGGTAAAATTAGAATTGGTGATGACATAAGCCTTCCTTTCAACTTATGAAAGGCTCTCTCACACACTATTGAACCAATTAATTTAATACTATTTTTAGTCAATCCCCTAAGAGGTGATACTATGAGTGAGAAATCTAGAATTTAGGTCCTCTAATAACATTCCAGCTATAAGAAAATTCTTATATAAAAGAAAATTATGGGATGATCCTGGGAAACATTAGGTATCACTATCATTGTGTAAATTGATAATACTATCATTGTGATAATGTTACCTATGAAGTGGAACTTATTGATACAAAATTGTAATTTGGTGAGATTATCATTCATATTGTGCTATCCTAGTGTGCCCAGAATGATTCCAAATGGTGTGCATGTTTGTGTTGAGTATTAGAGTACACTAATATGTAATCCATCAATGCCACCACAAAAGAATCTAGGTACATGGGGAAAAATTAAATAATCAAATCCATGAATATTACTGGAACATTCCTGAGACCAAATGACATAACCAAATAATAATATAGGACATATTTAGTATAGAATTTTGAAAAAGGTACATATAAATTTTTAACATGAAAAAGATGGTAGCCCGACCTAAAATCAATCATAGATAAAACCCATGCTGGATGGACTAGGTCGAATAGGTCATCTATACATGGAAATGGATAATGGTACCTAACTGTAGGTTGTTTCAACTGATGGTAATCCACAAAAAACCTGATGATACCATCATACTTAATTAAAAAAAGGACAGATGAACCCAAAGGGGAAGTACTGAGTTGTAAAAGACTCTTAGAACCTAATTCCTCTAGGAGCCTCTTGAGATCATGCAATAGAATAGTTTCCATCCTGCAAGGATGAATTGATATTGATGGTGCTCTTGGAACTATCTCAATTGTAACATCTACATCACCCTAAGGAGGTAGTATAGAAAATTCATCATGGAACACATCCCTAAAAAAATCTACAATGGGAGGAAAATCATCTTGATGTGCTCCCAGATCATCTATATAAAGGTTAGCAATCTGAGCTGTCACTCAACCCATCCCATAATTCATGGGTCCAACTCACTTTTCTTAGACTTCCCATTCACCCTTGTGAACATAAATATCACCCTTAGGTGATGTGAAGGATACCCTTTGATGATAAAAATCTATATAAGCATGGTATCAAACTAACTATTCCATCATAATAATGATTTCAAAACCTATCAACTCAAGGGAGAAGAGGTTACATAGGAAAAATACCCACCTATCTCATGGGGGAACTCCTTGAACTGGAGTATAGTCTCTGATCAAATACCCAATGGATAATCGAGTGTCATCAGACCATATAAATACTCTATATTAATTCTAATACTCTCCATATACACCAAAAATAATGAGTGTGAAGAAACTGTATGAAAAAGAGCATAAAATAGAGTAGAGGACACTAAAATCGTATGTCTAACCATATATGGAATGAAACTATTCTCCTCAATATTGGCCGCATTGTATATATATGAACTTGTTCACAGCCTTGAGATACACCCTAACTTCTCAGGGTAGGCCCCATCAACTGGTGCTACAAATCTAGTTTCTAGCTCCCTCATCCACAAACACCTCCTTGGCTTACGTGAACGGTAGTGATCTAGCTCCTAGTCTGACATAGAGCTATCAATATTCTTCCTGAAGGTGGAGCTGGTGTGGATCCACTTCCACAAGAAATAGGTGGAATGTTTTTATATAATCTCTATGGATGTAAAATCCTTCTGGAGTACCTACACATAATCGGGTCTCTATCAGACATGGGTTTCATATGGCCCTTCTTATCACACTGATGATAGACCATGTGGCCACCTGGGTGCACACTACGACTCCAGATTCCTCTCGATGAAATGACTAATAGATGCTTCCTACCACTGTTTGAAGTAGTATTAAGTCTTGGAGATGAACTACTTTGGCTCTGTCCCACAACCTCGCCCTGGTTACACTCATTAATAAGGAACAGATTCACTATCTCAGTGATGGTGGTCAAATTAAACTTGTTCACCAATAATCAAATGTCATGTGTGAGTCCATCCTTAAATAACCTTTCCCTGGATAACTTGTCACCCTAAAGGATCATTGTGAAACTATAGAGATCTGTGAAATGATAGGAGTACTCTATAACAAATAAAGTTCATTACTCTAAGTGAATAAACTATACATTTGATCATCCCTCAATATCTTGGGAATGAAAAAATTATAGAATGCTATCTGGAAATCCCTCCAGACCATATCATGATGACGATATTCCTAGGTAATAACATCTCACCATTTCTTGGAAAATTATCATATCATATAACCTATGAGACTAAACCTACCCTAGGTAGGGATCTATTGATGCACAAAAATAGATAGCATGGCCTCCATCCATTAATCTAGATCCTGTGGACCACCATCCTCTGAAAATGTGGGTGGATTATTCTACTAAAATTCTGATTTAAACTATTCTATAGTTGGGCCAGAACATAGAGATACATTCATGGTATTCATAATCAACAAAAATCAATCTCAAAACTGGTAATTAGAACCTATATTGTGTATAGTAGTAGGTTCCAGAAGTGGAACTACATTAGGTAATACTAGTGGCTTGAGGCCCACTAACTCAAGTGCATGATCATTTTCCTGGAACCTGACTCATGGATGTGGTGGTGGAATAACTATAAAAATTAAAATAACATGCCACAATATAGATTTGAAAATAATTTAAATCATAGATATATGAATAGGACATAAAAATCCATCATATTTAAAAGTCACACCCCTCTTCATGCTCCCATGATTCGATTTGGGTGATATATATGATTATAAAGGGAAAATGAGACACTTCCTACAACCCACTACTATGAATGGGTTAGGTTTAAGTTCTACATTTCATATCAGGGGTTCTATTATATAGTGTGTTATTTTCAAATACAACAATTATTTATTTGTTTGCATAACTATTTAATGGAAACCACTTCATTTAATCATTAACGATCATAGTTCATACACATTTATGTATATAAAATTGTCCAATTATATGATTAACCACTCTTAATTTATATAATACTTTCTTTTTAAATTGAAATTGTCATGTCATGTAACTACAAAATAACTTTTATATTTTGAATTAGAATGAAACCATTCATATATAATGGTTTTATTATATGGGTTTCCTTTCCTAGTTTCTAAATTGATATACACTTTATAAATTACTTTGTTACCCATTTTACCATAAGCATAAATGTTTCATCCCTTGCAACCAATGGTTCAAAGATCAAATATTTCATAATAATATAATTAAGGTTCCACCACCAAGCTATATAGAAAAAACATCTAGGATGATGATACAATTAACAACCAATCATTTATCCATTCCCTATATGAAACATTAGCACAATTATATGGGTATAAAAATAAAAGAAAAAAATATACAATAGAAAATGCTCATAGTAACATAATCCTGGCATGAAATATGAATGACATAAAAATACTCAAGTGAACATGATGGTGCATGAATAAAAAACCCATTTCCATTCCATACAAGGGTAAAATAAGGTCCATATAAACAATAACAAACTTCACATATCAAGTCTGTCACCCAACTGTGAAATCAATAAAAATGTAAAAAATGAAACTCATGATAACAATTCAATTCCCATAAAATTTGGAATTTTTTCTATATATGGGTTAAATAATATAAGTAATATGCTCATTACAAATACATACATAATCCTATTATCCTTTCTACCAAAGAAATAGTAATGAAAGAGGAAAATATGGTTTGATACCACTTTGTGGCACCCCATAATGGCTTAATCAATAACAGTAGCTGAACCAGTGGCCATGTGGCCTCATTCATGCCTCCCTGCATACCAAAGGATGCTGACTAGTAGTGAAGGAATGTAAGAGGATGGAGTGGATATATATGGGTATTATCATAGTGTGGAAAATAGAATCATAATAAAAACGAACAATAGAGGCATAATAAATAAAAAAACATGAATAAGAATATATAAATCATCTAGATATCAAAAATAAAGTAGTAGAAACCATATCCAATGTCATGTAAAAAAATGATGATCTTTTCATGGTGATATACAAATGGTAAAGTAACTTGGAAACAATGTATAAGGAATATTTAAAATACAAGTATATTAAAAGGGATAAAAAGACATAAAATATATTCAATAGCATCATGAGCCTAACCTTTGTCCTGTGCTCGAGGTTCCCATGATATATTAAAATCAAGAATCTATGACTAGATTCATTCCCATTTCCCCACTAGTGCCTATAAATTTTTCCAAGGTACCAAACAATGACCAGAATAGGGTGTGAGATATAGTCATTAGGACTCCACCAATGATTTCTATAAAAAATATATTCAGTGAATATTTGTTGAAGCAACGTGAAAGTATAATAGTAATAAAGGTTGTAAATGAGAAGACATATAATCTTGTTTAAAATAAAACAATGAAATAAATAATTTATTAATGATGAATAATTGTATAATAGAGAAAAGAATCATCTATGGACTATTCCAAAATTTGAAGTATCAACCAGCTATGACATACACCAAATAATCATGAATCCAACTGACAAGGGCTAAGACCTAAGGATAATGGCCAACAAATCCTCTTTAACTCTATAGAGATCATCTATAGAAAACATGGTATAATTTAGACCTCCATTATCAAGGATCCTAAGACCATGGCCATGGAATCCTATTCGAATCCACAAAATGCATCCATAGAAAACCTAGTATTGACTTGGGTGGAGCCCAAGGAGCATCCCTTAGGTGGTCCAAGCATTCTTGTTCCAATGTAATAATACAATTAATAAAATATTTAATATGAAAATGGGTCATTAGTTCCATACTGTATCACCCCTTTTCAATGTGATCTATATAATAATTTAATGGGTGATGTTATTTTCCATTACCTTTTATCAATTACATTCAACGAATGATCAAAGAGGTCTAGGAGACATGATAATGTCTATTACATAATCAATTTAATTTATCATAATCATTTCATTTTCTATTTCATATAAAAGTGAAAATGGAGAAGTCCATCATAGTGTCCATTATTTTAATAAATTCATTAAATAAATTACTAAAGGGATCTAGGGGCCATGATAGTGTCTATTTCCTTTTTTCCATTGAATTTACCAAATTCAATAATTTAATTATTTCACATACAGGTGATAAGAAGGAGTTAAATTTTAGTGTCCTTGTCTCTTGACATAAAAATTACACAATTAAGTATAAGATAATGTATTTTACAATTTATTACACAACTCCAATTTATCCCATCTAATTACTCATTTTATTAATAAATGAAAAGGTAATATTATAGATATTTAACATTTAGAAAATAATTTAATTTATATACAACTCCCATTAGAAATTGGAAATTCAAACTCACCCAAAGGGTAGTATAATCATAGTAAAAAGAATGAACCCATTACAAGGGTGGTTAGGGTTGAGGCTGATAAAATCCATCATTGGATAATGGTGTTTTATCATGTTTAAATCATGGTTTAAATAATCAATTTAAATTTTTATAAATTTCAGAAGTATCACCTAGAAATTCTAACATACGACACTACAATGCAAGCTATAAAACATAAAGAAATTAATAGAAAAGGTATAGAGAATCTAACAAGATGGGTGGTACTATCCTTGTCTATTATGATCCATTAACTCATGATATAATGGGAGAAATAAAATAAATAGACAAGAAACTTGAAAATAGGTCCTATTAGCTCGCATGAAAATAACATTCCATATGAAGAGATAACAAATTAGAGTAAGAAAGAGGAATAAAGAGATTAACGATAAAGATCCAATGTGATAAATGGAAACTGAATAATATATTGTATGAAGGATAAATCCCAATCTTAGGGGAGGGTGTATGGGAGCCCTCTCTCTACTACGCTAATACTGTGTGTGAAAAAGGAGGACGATATTTTGAGTTATAAGGTATTAGGGGTTAAAGGGAGATCTCCCCATCATTTTTAAGCTTCTCAAAACATTTATTGAATAAATAGGGAATTTATATATTAATTACCCCTCTTCATGGGTTCTTCTAAATCCATTTATAGTGTAATAGGATTTTACTAAATAAATCAATATTTTACAATGTAAATGACTAATTTACATCATAAGGTGTCTGCTTCCATACTTCTAAAAAAATATCTACAACTACTATTTCCTCAAATAATTCAAAAAATTTCAATAGAGCCATCTATAATGGTAAAAAATAAGACTAAAAAGACCATACCTTGAGAAAAACTAAGATGTTACAAAATTCACCTTTTTCAGGGTTTTTACCTCCTGGTACATCAATGAAATGCCACTGACACTTTTTGTATCCAGATAGGGATAAATTATCTTGGAATAAACTTACTCTATAACTTAAAAAATTTTGGGATGTTCTACCTTATTTAGTATTATGACTAAGGAATTCACTAGATTTTTGTAATCCAAATCCAAAAAACAACTTGAATTTTCTATGATAATAACTATAAAAACACATATTTTAATACACTTTAATTAATCATTTATTACGTAAAGATACAATTAAAACAACCCAATAAGACCATAAGGCCAAGTGTCATCAATTAATAGGGTATATAACATAAAAACATGATAATAATATAGATTTTGTTTTTAAAAAAATTCATAACATTTTCTTATATTCCATGGATCTTCTAAAACTACACTGGATAACCTTGGGTTGTATATAAGACAGGGGTGAGATATAAAACCTAGTAAGGGAATAAGAAAAAGTCAACACGATGAAATCTTTACATGTGAGCCAATAGGCATATCAGGGTAACATAATGTGGGTGAGAATAATAATCATGAACAATGAGGCATGATATTGAATTATAACATGAAGGTGACATAGAAATGTGGTAACAACATTAAACATGTCATTACAAACATAAATTGAGGGTAAAATCAAAGAGATCATAACATAGAATGATTAGAATAAGCTAAAAAACACCAAAAATGGAATATAATGAGATAAAATCATTACCCAATGCATTATAGGGCTATATAATTTTGGTCCCACCCTTCACTTTCATATCATGCACATGCATAAGTGTGCCATATAGATCATACAACTTAATGATGTATTTGATCAATTTTAACCCCATGATTAATAACTAGAGGTATATAAAAGTAAATATATAATATATTAATTATGGTTAAAAACTATTTGAATACCCTTGAGTGGAAATGGAGATGATTTTTCACTACACAAATGTTTGGCATGGAAAATGACAGGTTAATTTTGGCAGCTTAATAGGAGTACATAAAAGTTCATAGAAGGGGTGAGTGAGAGAGAAATGGGTGTCTCTTTAATTTGTAATCGAAAGGATAGTAAGAGTTATTTATAGAAACATAACCCAACATGAACAATTGTAACTAAAGTGGCATGACATAAAGAAGGTTCCTGAATAAAGAGAAGAAGGAG
Source organism: Viscum album (assembly GCA_963277665.1). Taxonomy (NCBI): domain Eukaryota; kingdom Viridiplantae; phylum Streptophyta; class Magnoliopsida; order Santalales; family Viscaceae; genus Viscum; species Viscum album. Next base: position 863,393 of record CAUJRU010000245.1, on the reverse strand, counting down.
ACGATCCCTTACATTGAGAGGGAACTTCTTTAAGCTATAAAGGATCTTTTTAAGAGTTTGGGTACACCTTGGGAGGGATCTTGATTGATAATTACGGAGTAAATTCTTCCTATATTGGTTATTAGTAAAGATTAATGATATGTTGTGTCGGTTTATATAGAAATAGAGGGGAATTCATAATCAATTTATAAATATAGGTTTTGGACTCTATATAATATAACAAACCAATCCAAAAACTATCCCATGTTTTTTTCTAATGTTTTCTACAAAATATGGGTGTATTAAATTATTTTATAATTAAAATAACAGAAATTGTTAAAATAATACCCTTGGTTATGTGTAAGTGAGTCATATTTATAAAGAATTTATTTTAAAACCTTAAATATAATATTTGTTTTGGATGATTCATTAAGGGTTTATAAAATTATTCAAATAACATTAGAACAAATTATTTTAAATGGGGAAAATTATTTTGGTAATTGATACACTATATTGTATTTATTACAACACTTTTTGACTTTTATTATGTCATAATATATACAATGCAATTATAGAATATTTAGTTTTAACACAAAAATTTGACATTATTGGAAAATTTGGAAAAATTAAACATTGGCTAATTTCAACATGATAATTCAAAAAACAATATTAATTTTATAAAAATAATTATACAAATAATATGATTTATACTTTTAAATAAAAAATACCAATTTATTTAAAATACTAGTTTTTTTAACAATACAAATTTTTCGACCCTTATAAAAATTACATTTTACCTCATAAAATTAAATTATCATTTATATTTACTATTAATATTTGAATAAAATATCATTTCTTTAAAAAACAATTGAATTCATCAAAAATAGTGTCCTTACTGAAATTTTATATTTCCTAAAATCAAAATTTGCGCTTCATCATATTAAAGTCTATTTTTATTCGAACATTATTATTTAACCATTAAAAATTAATAAACGATAAAAAGAATCATTATTATTTTTAAATAATAACATAAAAATTTATACTATTAGGTTCTTGGTATATATCCTTTTATGACAATAGTGTATTCTCTAAGGAAAATGTGTGTGAGGGTGATATTTTTTTGTGGGCTTGTTTGATGAACAATGTTAGGGTTTTGTTCTTGATGAGCCTATATAATGTCCCGGTTCCGGGTGTGGCCCAAAGGTTCCCCGTACCCGGTTGGTCACATGGCCTCAAGAGCATTTCCCCAAATTCCAGAGGCTACTGACTAGCAGTGAGGGCCTTAGGTATGATTGTGGGGAAACTATATCCTCATTGGCTGAGTAACACAGCAGAAATAAATAGTAAACAATAGTGTAAGTAGTAATACCATTCAAGAAAGTAAATAGAGAAAGACTGATAGTATAAACAACTAAAACATATATATAAATAATGTTGCATGTCACAAGTATCTAGGAAAATATCCAAACAAGTAACAATGTTGTAAATACAATATTGAAACCAAAGTATAGAAAACAGTAAACTCCAATAGCCTTGCAAGCCACAACTTGGTCCCATGCTCTCCAACTCCAAAAGCAATCAAGTACCTGATGTATAAGGGATCTTTCCATTGTCTATACCTACAACCATAAAATCTATTTGGGTCAAAAAGAATGAACCAAATAAGAAGTGAGATGAATCCAATTAAGCAACCACCAAAATATCTATACCTTACTATCAGTGAATATATATAGCATGCAATATGAAAAATGAAGTAATAAACTAGGAAATACTCAAATGTAAACAATCTGACAGTTTAAAATTACATTAATTTACATTTATTAATTATTCAAACCATTGAATAATGTAACCCCAGGATCTAGCCTAAGATCTATGTATCCCTGTATAATATAACAAATATATGTCTCAAAGGACCATCTAAAACTATCAAGTAAGACCGAGTCCAAGATTACGCTTTGTATTGGAAGAATCATCACAATCAAACAAAAAATCATTCATAACAACCCTCTATGAAAGCTATCCTAGTCCAAACCATTTGTTTAAACATAACACTATCCAATTTCAAATAACCACCATGGAATATCTCACAATCAATACCCCTAGGTCCACATGGCATCAATAATTTATACATGACCTCTGGGTAGCTCTCACCATCAATACCCCATTATTCAACGTCGTATAGATAATCATAAAAGACCTCCGGGTAGCTCTCATAGTCAATATCCCCTAGGTGAAAATTACACCAAATATATGATGGTCCTGTGTAAATAAACATGAAAACCCCCACCATTTTCTAGGTCCATGTCTCTCACAGTCTAAGGAAGATCAGCAAACATACAACATTCATTAAAGGGTCTACATGCACTTAATAATATTACATGGATCAACTTTAATAAAAGCATAAAAAAGGAATCAAATATAACCAATAAACTATATCCTAAACAAATCAGGGCATGGAAAACATGATATGCCTCATATGATACCTAGGCCTAACGACCAATAACTATCAAACAAGAGAACACACCCATTGTGTGTCCCGGAAACAAGGGTATACAATCTTATGGATAGGAAAAAACTCTTAATCAAACAACCAACCAATAAAAGGTATTAAACAAGGTCAAAATCCAAAATATACAATAACCCAAACATGGGTATTCATCACTTTAGGCATATATATTCTGAATATAATTAGGGAAAGGAAAAAACCACCTACCTCGATGTGGTACGATGGACACTCCCAAACATTGGCCCTTGAATTGGCCTAGAACGTTGTAGATATATAAAAAGGTCAAAATTGTTCAACCTTGAATAACTTACATGAGATGAGAAATTAGGAAGAGATGCTCCAGGGAAAGAGAGAACACACCATTGGGAATCCAACGCACCTGATGACATCTAAATCAGAGTTCAGACAGAGTAACGAGAGGAGCTTGAAGATTTTTAGGCATACATCGCTCTCATGTGTGAGACCCGGGAAGAAGAAAGAATTTCTGGAGATGAGTTGCAATCCCAAGCTGATTAATCAAATAAAAAGAAAAGTATACGATGTGTTAATTTAATGTACACGTTGTGTACTTACCTCAACTAACCCCTGATTTAGGTGGCCTTCCAGGTCACCTACACAACCATGTACTCTGCCATTACATGGCTAGCACACAGTTATACATGAAAACCGAGTACATGACATGTACTTAGGAGTACATGACGTGTACATAGAAATTTATAAATATTCATTTTTCCTAAAAAAAAACATGAAATAATGATCCACACTTGAAATGAAGATCCAGAGTCTTACAAACATCCCCCCTTAAATAAATTCATCCACAAATCTCTATTTCAACGGTGGTGAAGATGAAACTTTAAACAACTCTGGCCACTATGATTGTACATCGGACCCCCTCTCCCAAGCCTTGTCCTATGCTCTCCCATGTTTCCATAACACTCATACTGGACGATTATACCAACCACGGAGAACCTTCATGCTACGATCCAAAATCTATATAGGTTTCTCATTGAAGGATGCATCCACCTCCAACTCAACCTCATCAGGTTGAAAAACATGATACAAGTCTAAAAAGTAAGGCCGAAGCTAATAAAAATGAAAGACATCATGCATAGCCCAGTACCTATGAGGTAACTACAACTAATAGGTAATAGGAACTAATCTCTCTAAAACCTTAAACATCCCAACGTATCTTAGTGAAAGATTCCCCTATCTCATAATCCTCATATGTACCAACCTCAGTGTCAACATTAGAAAATTTGATGTCCAACCTCGAACTCCAGAGGCCATTTCTATAAATTAGATTAATATTTCCACCCATATTGTGCTGTAGACACCCTCTTTCAAATCAACTCCACCTACTCAGTGGTCTCCTGGATAGAAAGAGTTCACAACATAGCTGCCCCTCCTGCATCTAGCCAATATAAGGGTGATCAAAATGGCTTACCATACAAATCCTCATAAGGTTCCATCTGAATCTTAACTTGAAAACTGATATTGTAGGAAAACTCTAATATGGGTATATGTCTCTCCCAACATCCCCCAAAATCCAGGACGAATGCTCATAGCATGTCCTCAAAATCCTATATCGTGCATTCAGACTGGCCATCTGTCTGGTGATGGTATGGTGTACTCAGAAGTACATGTGTACCAAAAGCCCTCAGTAGTCCCTGCCAGACACGAGATGTAAATTGGGCATCTCTATCTGAAATGATAGTGTTTGGAACCCCATGTAGACGTATAATCTCTTATATGTACAACCTTCCAAGCTCATCAACACTGAAGGTTTCCTTATTCAGTAAGAAGTGTTCAACCTTCACGAGTCTATCAAAAAAACCCAAAATGCATCATTCCCTTGAGGCAACCTCGATAATCCCATAATGAAATCCATCGAGATATCATTCCTTTTCCACTCAGGAATGGGTAACTACTGTAAAAGACCTACTGGTCACTGATTCTCTACCATCACCTACTGATATGTGGAATATATCATAACAAAACCAGATACACACCTTTTCATACCTGGTCACGAATACTGAAAGTTTAAATCTTGATATATATTGGTGACTCTATGATGAACTGCCCAAAATGAGGAATGAAAATCCCATATCATATCCTCACGTATATCTATCGACACCTATATGAGTCCATGAAAATGAATGATCTCATCCTCACCTACAGTCCACCCAAGAGTATGGTCCTCTCCTGACACACTCCCCTATAGGAATATGCCTTTAGAATATGATAGCTACCTCATTCGCACTCGATCTAGTGGAGTATAGGTAACAACTACAGAATAAATAAACGTCTACCCGTATCTATCGTGCACCTCCAAATACATCTCAGAAAAAATATCCATAAGCTTGCACTCACTGTTGGCCTCCTGAACTGCATGTATCTGATCCCTACAGCTCAATTCATCAGCCACTATGTTGCCTTTCCCAGGCTTGTAGGCAAGTTCAAAGTCAAAAGACAGAAGGTACTCAACCCACCTTTACTGTCTCAAATTAAAACCACGTTGAGTAAAGATATACTTGAGACATTTTTGTTCAGTGTATAACACAAAATTCTCTCCCAAAAGATGATGTATCCAACAACATAAATCATGTACAACTAAAGAAACCTTGAGATCGTGTGTCTGGTAATTCCTATCATGTGGCCTCAAATGTTGAGACCTGTACGCAACGAATCCTTCCCCTGGAAAAAGCACTGCTTCTAGATCGATACTTGACACATCATAGAAAATAATGTAACTCTTTAAAAGATCTAGAAAAATTAATATCGGTGCATAAATCAACCTATCAACATACTCTTGAAAGGCTGAATCACAGGATTCTATCCACAAGTTCTTCTCACCCTTCTTAGTCAGGCCCATCAGTGGCACTGCTATGTGTTAAAATTCCTAAATAAATTTCCTGCAGTAACCAGCCAACCCTAGAAAACTCAGTTCCTCAAATACGTTCTTCGGATTCTCCCATGAAACTACTAATCTCACTTTCTCTATGTCTACTGATACTCTTGTCTCCAGGATAACATGACCCAAGAGGTAAATCTGGTCTATCCAAAAGTGACATTTCGAGAGATTATCATATAACTGATTCTCTCTCAGTGTAATCAGTAAAATATCAAGATGGATGGCATGGTCATGTCGAGTGTGAGATTACACCAATATATTTTCCATGAAAGAAACTACAAAAATAATCTAAGTAAGGATTGAACACTCATTTTATCAGTGCCACAAAAACTTCTGGTGCATTCTTGAGACCAAACGACATATAAAAAATACTCTTATAGACTATACCTACTCTAAAAGGCTGTAAGAGGTATATATGATGGTATAATGTGCAACTGATGATAACTAGATCTCAATTAAATCTTTAGGAACAAATAGGCTCCTCAAAGCTGATTACAGAGATCATTAGTATTCAACAAGGGGTATTGGTTCTTGACCGTCAATTGGTTTATCTTTTGATAATCTACACAATGTTTGAGGGAACCTTCTACCCTATTTGTGAAAAGGGTAGGTGGACCCCAAGGAGAAGTACTGGGTTAGATGAAACCCTTTTCCTGTAACTCCTCTAACTGCTTCTAGATCTCATGTAGCTCTATTGTAGCCATCCTATTAGAAAAAATTGACACTGGTGTCGCTCCTCGCACAAGATCAATAGAGAAATATACCTCTTTATCTGGAGGTAAACCTAAAAATCCATCTATAAATCCATATCTGAAAGGATCCACCACTGGAGAAAAGTACATCTATGAATTTCCCTAGGCATCTAGATATAAACTAGAAATATGGGCTATAACTCCTCCAAATCCATGATACTCGGGTCCAACTCTTCTCTCCTGAACATCCCATTTTCCATTGTGTAGAAAATACTAACCCTCTGGTGATGTGAAACTCACCCTAAGGCAATAGTAGTAAAAAATCAGGGAATGTGACCAACCAGTCCATTCTAAGAATGATATTGAAGCCTTTCATCTCTAAGACATAGAGGTCCCATAAGAAGTAACACCCACTATCCTCAAGAGGGAACTCCCTGAATTGACGTAAAATAGCCATATTAATCCCCAATGGAGTGTCCTGCATCATAACATCCTCAGAATTAAAGATTCATAGTACAATGATCTCCACAATAGCAACAAATATGAAACTATAGGAAGACCTTGTATCAAAAAGGGAAGAAGCTAAAACTGAGGCAACTAGAATCGTACCTCTAACTATAGAGGGTCTGGGATCCTTATCCTACTGGGTATACTCCACTTCAAAATTATTACCTCTATTGTGGCCCTACGACATTTCCTGACTACCCCGAGCTGATCCACACTGCTATTACTAAAAACCTATAGCCTGACTACCATGGCCATGGCCACCTCCTCGGCCTGAATGGTCGGAAAAACACTAATTCCAGGACTGAGGAGAAACTGGTGGTCCAACTCCGGAATGTGGAGTCTTAAATGATCCCCTCTCACTAGTTGTTGCTGAGAAGAACTGAAAAAACATAGAATATGCCCTGTCTTGCCGCAAGCTCAGCACTAAAATAGGTCTCTCGGGCATTGAGGTCTTGTGTTCCCACTCTTCCCGCATGGTTATCACCTCACCTGGATACCTATAGATACATCCCTACAACTTGGATCACCATGTGAAGGATCCCTATGGCATTTACTGCTATCCAAAAAAGGATTACCAGCCCTCGATGGTGAACGGATCTGGCTCGCTGCTCCCAACTCCCTTAGATTACGCTCAGTAATTAGCACCTAGTTCACTATAGTCGTCACTGAAGTTAGCCTAAAGACATTCACCTGTGATCAGATGTCGTACCTGAGACCATCCTCAAACAACCTAAAAAGTGATAACTCATCACCTACCAAATCAGGTGCGAATCACTAAAGCTTTGTGAAATAAGAAGAGTACTCCATCACTGAATGAGCACCCTGCTACAAATGCATGAACTCTCGGGCTCAATCAGCCCTCAACATCTCGGGATAGAAATAACCATAGAAGGTCCTCTGAAACTCTCTGAAGGGAATATCCAGATGACATCATGCTTGTGTGATAACATCCCACCATCTCTTGGTGGAATCACGTAGAATATACGTCACAAGTTTAATCCTCCTTTACAAAGGAATCTATATATTCTCAAAGATAGAAATCATATCCTCCAACCATGACTCTACAGCCTGTGGTCCTCCATCCCCTAAAAATGTGGGTGTATTCTCCTCTTCGAAAACCCACGTCAACTCATCCATGGTTGGGGTAGGATGTGGAACTCCCTGGAAAGTCTGCATCATCCTCATAAAGCCTTTATAGAATTGTGCATCAGCACCTACATTTGGAATAACAGCTAGTCCCAATACGGACACAATGGGAGGATCTATTGGTAGTACCTGATATATCATTTCTGGTGTCTGTTCATCGCCTTGCAGTTGGCGCACAACCGTAGGATGTCTAGGTTTCATGAATCTACAAGGTCAAGTATACAACTGAGTTCAATGTTATCGAGGACTAAAATTCAGATGTTCATGAAAGGAACATAATAATAATCATTAATATTTTACAAAATAGAGTTACACGACATGTATAACCTCCACATGACGTGTTCCCTTTAAGCATTACATGGGCGTGTTCCTCTACCCATCCTTGTCATGTAACACCCATACACATGGCATGTTCCTCCCAAGACACAGTGTGTACTTGAATTTCCCAACCATCCCAAGTACTCCTACATGACTAAACCACATGGGGTCTGATGACTTAACACTACACGGCGTGTTCTCCCTAGACATGGCATGTATTAGTTAAGTTCTCATCACCTACGTAATTAGTAACATGACCGAATACATAGTTCTTACAACACGACATGTAAAATCTAGAAATGGTGTCTTCTACCAAAATATTCCCAACCCCATGTCTCTGCTCACACAGTCAGTCACATGGTTAAAGAATACATGGAATGTACATATAGTACACTATGTGACTTAAAAAAAATTTGTTTTTCTATAACAGAAGAACACACGGTAGGTGTTCTTAATACCACACACCGTGTTATCTGGGTTTCCGGACAATAAGCCTCTAAAACTTCTCTAGAACCCTTAAAAACAGAAAATTTTGTCTAAGGCATGAAAGATCCCGACCCGTTAGAGCCCATACTCCCATGAATCAAAGTTTGGTATCTTTATTCACATTACACCTTGAAACAATTCAATTAATGTTTAACATGATCCACCAAATTCTGATCCTAGAAGGACCATAACACCTCAGGGACAAAATATTGGCATCCATCTAGATAAAAGTTTATATATTACAATACCCTATCAAAATAGTAGGTATTTTATCACAACAATTCTCACAATAAAATGAATATCTAGCACAACATCTATCACAACAACATGAAATCAAAAATTCAACATAAATGACATGACAAGAATGCAAGACATGTGATCTCTATAAAGTGCCTATATGATGTATGAAATGGAACAAACTCATCTCATTAGGTTACAACAGAAATAGAACCTCAATAATATCAAAGATAACAGCACCACACAAGTGAATAAACCAACGGTGAAATCAATTCAACTGTAACAACTTCAAAACCATAAAAATTGCAATATTCAAGGTAACTTGGATTTTAATTGTACACTGGTCAGCTAAACCTGGGAACAACTCATTACAAACTAACAATTCCTTTATATCCCTATTTATAGGCTCCAAATAGTAAAGAAAATCTGGGAAAAAAAACTCATCTGATACCACTTTGCAACATCCCAGTTCTGAGTGTCGCCCAAAGGTGCCCCATACCTGGTTGGTCACATGGCCCTAGGTGCATTTCCCCAAATGCCAGAGGCTGCTGACTAGCAGCTAGGGACTTGGGTATGATAGTGGGGATACTGTTCCCTCATTGGTAGAGTAACACAACCAAAATAAATAGTAAACATCAGTAGTATCAGTAATACCATACAATAATGTAAATAGAGAAAAACTGATAGTATAAAGAACTGCCACATATATATAAATAATGATGCATGTCACAAGTATCTAGAAAATAATCCAAACATTTCAAAATGATAGAAATACAATACTGAAACCAATGTATAGAAAACAGTAAATTCCAATATCATCGAAAGCCTCATCTTGGTCACATGCTCTCTAGCTACAACAAAAATCAAGTACCTGATGTAGAAGGGTGCTTTCCCTTGTCTATACCAGCAACCATATAATCTGTTTGGGTCCAAAAGAATGACCCAAATAAGGTGTAAGATTAATCCCCATAGGTAACCACTAGAATATCTGTGCCAAACTGTTAGTGAATATATATATAAATAAATATAAAAAATGAATTTATAAACAAGGTAATACTCAAAAGTGAACAATTTAATAGTTTCAAATAAATTCATTTACATTTATTAATTATTCAAACCATTTCATAATGTAACCTTGGGATATATCCTAAGATCTGTGTACCCTATATAATATAACAAATATATGTCTCAAAAGACCATCTAAAACAATCAATTAAGACTGAGTCTAATCTTGTGCTTTGGCATGGAAGACTCATCACCATCAAACAAACAATAATTCATAACAACCCTCTGGGAAACCTCTAACAGTCTAACCCCTTTTGTTTAACATAGAACTAATCAATTTCAAATGACCACCAAGTAATATATCAAAATATAGCCCCCTAGGTCCATATGGAATCAATAATTTATGTACGACCTCCGAGTAGCTCTCACGGTCAATACCCCCTTGTTTAAAGTAGTATAAATAATCATAAATGACCTCTGGGTAGCTCTCTAGGTCAATACTTCCAGGTCAAAATCCACACTGAGGATCTCACAATCGTGTGTAAGTAAACATGGAAATCCCCACTGTTTTCCTGGTCCAAGGCTCTCAGAGTCCAAGGAAGATCAGTGCACATACAATATTCATTAAAGGCTCTACATGAAATTCATATTATTACATGGCTCAAATTTAATCAAAGAATTAAAATGGGCATCACATATAACCTATCAACACCATCCTAAACAACTCAATGTAAGGAAAACATAGTATTCCTCATAGGCATCCTAGACTGAATGACCAATAAATGAAAAACAAGGGAACACACCCATTGGGTGTCCCATAAATAAGGGTATACAATCTTATGCATAGGAAACAACCCTTAATCAAAAAACAAAAAAAATAAAAGGTATTAAACAAGGTCAAAATACCAAATATGCAATACCCAAAACATGGGTATTAATCACCTTAGGAATATATATTCTGATGACAATCAAGGAAAGACATAAACCACCTATCTCAATGTGGTATGGGGAAAAATCCCGAATGTTGATCCTTGAATCAGCCTAGAACAACGTAGGTCTATGAAAAGGTCAAAATCTTTCATCCTTGAATAATATATGTGAGGGGAGAAATCAAGAAGAGAGGCTCTAAAGAAAGTGAGAAATCACTGGTGGGAATCTAACACACCCAGCAGATTCTCAATCTGAGCTCAGACGGAGGAATGAGAGGAAGTCAAATATTTTATGGTGTTCACCACTCTCCTGTACGAGACATGAGAAGAAGAAAGAATTTCTGGATATGAGACGGGACCTCGAGTTGGTTAATCAAATAAAAAGAAAAGTACATGACATGTTCATTTAATGTGTACGCCATGTAATGGCCTCAATCGAACCCTACTGTAGGAGGTCTTCCAGGTCACCTACATGGCCATGTACTTAGCCATTACATGGCTAGAACACATTTATACGTGGAAATTGGGTACACAGTGTGTACTTAGGAGTACAAGGCGTGTACATAGAATATTTCCAAATATTCTCTTTTCCCCAAAACAACCCGAAATAAATATCCATACCTAAAATGAAGATCTGGGTTCTTATAGCCTATAATTTTACCATAAATGGTTTACTTCATGATTTAGTTGTTTAATATCAGATTAAGGTTAGTTAAGGGAAAATACCAGTGATACTATCTCCCAATTAAACTCTGATAAATGGAATTTATAGTGTATTATCATTCTTTTCAATGCTTTAACTACTTCCTTCTATGTCAACTGAACTTTATCATAACCCTTAATATATACTAATCATAATATCACTATATGATGACTATATTATCAATGTTTATGATTATTTAAATTCTTTTTAATCTGACATGATAAATCATATGATGGTCTAAAATAACCAAAGCAGTGCATGTGTTTTATATAAATTCATTTCTTTTTAAGGAATTTATTAATTCTAAAAGTGAATTTCATTTATAAATGTTTTGGTAATTACCCTAATTGTATAATTACACTAATGGATTCCCATAGGTGAAAGAAAGATGTGATTCATTTTACAAAAGATTATACAAGAGATTCCAAGATACAATCATGTATGTTGAGAGTATTCCAACATTTAATATGGTTATAGAAACCAAAAAAACTCAGAGACCACCCTTATAAAAAGGTTATGAACAAAATTTATAGCCACCAACCTTTTAGATATAGAGTTATAAACCATACATATGATATCAAAAAATGAAAACTTAAAAACCCTCAATGGATGAATGGATGAAACAACATGTGAAGTCCAACTACCATACCTCGACTTCAATCCATAAATTGAAAAACCAAGGTTGAATTACACTTTCTAATCAATAAATTCCCAATCATAAGGGTAATTTTAGTTCTATTACATTATGAAGTGACAAAGATCTTGGTAATAATGAATATTTATTATCTCAAGTGAACTAGGAAGGGGAAAACCCATTGAACTTGAAGTTGTTGTCTATGAAAAATATTTAGAGGAAGATTTGCATATAGAGACACCCTTAATGATTAAAGATATAGAAAAATCCAATGTAGAAGACTCAAAGCATCCCTAAACTCCTTTTCGTACAAGGATTAAATTCTCCCCAGGAGACTTAGTAAAGATTTATTGCAAAAAGAGATCTATGGAAATTTCAAAAATGCAGAGATCAACATTCCTTTTCTTGAAGCCATCCAAAAAATACCAAGGTGTGAAATTTTTTATGAAATACATGTGCATTGAAGAAAAGAATATTTCTTGGAAATGAAAATGTAAATTTAGGTAGAAATTTATTTTCCGTTTTTACATAATAAATACCTAGAAAATTTTAGATCAAGGTACCTTCCCCATCCATTTCACAATATGAGAAATAAAAATTTCCTAGTAAGTAGCTGATTTGTGTGAATCTATTAATACAATGAATTATTTTCATTATTAATCCCTATAGGTAGTTGATCTCAAACCCACCCGAGTGAATGTAAAACATTCTAACCAAACCACTCCCAATCTAGTTGGAGTTCTAGAGGATATTCCTAGATGTGTAAAAGCTTATTTTATACCATGATAAATTTTATATACCGAACATGGAAGAAGGAAAAGGTAAATATCACTCCACTATTATTATAGTTTGGAAATTTTTCATGAATTCTAAAAAAATGTTAATGAAGGGACACTTTAAATGACTTTTGTAGAATATATAGTGAAATTTAATATTCTTTATTCAATGAAATAACCACACAGGGAGAAATATTTGATTACATTGAACCATTTTTATATTTTATGTTTCCATAAGTAAGATACTAAAATGTTTTATGACATAATTCTATTAAGATAACACACATAGAAACATATTCTTATTGTTGTATTTGTTTTTTAAAACAAGTTAAATCTAGAAACTGTTATGTATGTTGATGGAATTTATTTCTATGGGAGTTATTTCAATGATTTAATCTATATTACAATGGAAACTTTAGATATAAATGTAATTAATTCTATAATGGATGACTTTGAGTTGAAAAAATCATTAAAAAAATCCCCTAAAATAATTTAAATACTCTTATATTCAACATTAAATATAATTATTTAAAGAAAAATAATAAATAACCAATCATAATTTCAAAAAATTTAAATCCCAACCAAGAACACAAACTTTTGAAATGATTTAAATAAAACATTAGGACCCTATGTATTACCACATAAATAATTTTTTATGGAAAGTATTTCCATTTACATGATGAACTGTACAAAAATGAATACTAGTCCATGACGAATGTGGGCCTAGAGTTTGGAAAATTTTGATAAAAGAGGAAGCTACAGATGCTGTAATTTGAGGATCTAAGGAGGAAAGCATATAAAAATTCAATATATTATATGGAGAAGTGAATATATATATATATATATATATATATATATATGAAAATATCCATATAAAAGAATATTTTATTCATGGGAAATTTTTTTCCATCAATAATAAAGCACATGCAAGACAAGCTTTATCCTAAGTGGGTTAGATCATACAGAGTGACTTATACTTTCCCATTTGGAATTATTGAAATCAACGAATAATATTCAAAGAACCTATTTATTGTAAATAGACAACATGTGAAAAATTAATATGATTATTAGAAATAACCTATAGTGGTGTCAAAATTCCTCCTTGATACTATCAAATAAATAATCCCCATATTACCTCTTTCCTTCACACTAGTATATATGATCATTATTTTAAATCTATTTTCCATGTAAAATTCTTGTTGAAATTAATTATAATTGTATCTTTGATAAGTGTTGGAGAGAGGAAAATGAATCTTATTACATAAATAAATTTTTCTATTTTTTTCTTATTTGTGTTTTTGGATTAAAATAAAATAGGGTTATGTGTTAAAAATCTATTTTTAAAACCTATACATAAAATATTTTGTATTTTGTTTTTAATTCCAGACTGTCATTTGGCTAGGAAAACACGAGCTGAACAATTTTTTTCCTATGAAAAGTTCTATTATATATTGTAAGTAGTTCATTGGTTCTAAAATTGATACCGGTAGAATATTTTTTTTTGTGAAATTACTATTTATTTTATGTAAGTATTTACTTTATAGCTAGGAAAAGAGTTGTAAAAGAAAAATAACTCATTGAAACAAAAGTAATAGGTTGATGGAAATGGAATGATGGAATAAAACCTATGTAACCAGACCTATGAGACTAATTAGTACCCCAAAGAGTATCCCTAAAACAGAATCTGATATATCATATGAAATTGACTAAAACAAGAATATGGTAACTAATCAATAAATATTTCTATGTTAACATATGAATATGTGTGTGTTTTTATGTTATCTATTAAATAAGATTTATAGAAACCTGAGAGAAGACTTACGAAGTATTTATTCTATTCCTTGAATTTTAGAAACATTCTTAGGTTATACCATATATCTTGGGATGGTTTAGTTATAGTTATAGCAACACTCATTCAATAAGTGATTTTCAAAAATATGGCTGGGAAAAAATTCAGTAAGTGCTAATTGAAAAATTAGATGAATAGATTTTGGGAGTTATGAATTTGAATGAATAACAATATGATGATATATATAAATTTATTTTTTAAGTAACAAGGATGTTTAGAAATGATCTTTAGATAATATAGCTTTGGGGAATGTAATTTAAGAAGGTTCCATTTGTTAACATATAAATTCTTCTAGGATCTATTCAATTTAAAACCGAGAAATATAACATTTGATAAAATTGAAATGAGGTAGTGAGATTTTTTATCATACGGGGAATTACATTCTATATAATAGATGAATCGGTTCCTTTCACTATTATGGTATTTACATTTGATATTAAGCAAGGCAATTTCTTGTTATGATATTATTTTTAAAAAATAGAATTTTGTGTATTGCCTAAGAGTGAAATAGTTTATGTGTGGGAGAGTGATGGGAGCCAAATTTTCCAAATTTTATCTCTTTTTTAAATGGAAAATATCCCCTTAATTAATTTAAATCCTAGATAAATCTTAATTTTTTTCTACTTTGGTGAATTCTGAGATTAATTTTAAAAAAAGATAAATCATGTTTTTTAATTATTTTATTTAACCTTAGCATTTTAATGAAAATACATAAATTTATTGATTCAATTATGTTATTATTTAAAGTCTTATAAATATTTTTTTACTAATTTTATTCATTCTGTACTTAATTCAGATAATTCTTTACAAAAATATGGAATTTTTATATATTTTCAGGGAAAAATGTAAAAGGGAGCTTCATGATTACTCAATCAAGAGCTGAGTTGCTAGAGCTACATTTCATTAATTTCATTTATTTCTAATACAATAACTCTATTATGATGGAACATTAATCCCTTAGTATATATAATTATGAGAATCCCTACACCCCCTGTTGATGATTGAAATGTATAATTAAATATCTCTTTTGTTCATGAATTTTTATTTATTTGAATTGTTTGGATTATTTAAAGATTTACTTATTACTATGTTGTTTGAATTCATAGTCCCTCTTTCACTATATTTTACACAATATCCACTTAGGTACTCTCTACCACATTCAATCATGAATAGTGGGTTTATCTGTGGGTGATTCAAAATATTCAATCACTAGGCTAGTTGATATTGGATGTTGTACTAATTATTACATCCCTATTAATAAGAAAATACATCTAGGAGAGTATAATAAAGTGAGGTTTCACTTGAATAGAGAGATAATATGAGAGTAAAATAATAGAAAAATGATTTAATAATAGAGGTTAAGGGATATGTGAGGTTTCTTTAGTAGTCTTTAAACAAAATTGAAAACTAACTCAATTTAATAAAATAAAATTTTCTAACCATTTTATCACTTTTAACCCATAAAACAAAACAAAAGAATATAACCATACAACTATCCACTATGTATACAAATCACCTCCCATTAATACTACATTAATTCAATTTCACAGTTTATTTTTTTGTGTCCCCTTGAGAAGAAACTCATCAGGATCCTACATCATCAACATTGAGACAAAAAAATATTTGAAGGAAAAAACCCTTCAAAAACCATCTTAAATATTATTCTTATGGAACTATAACAAGAATGGTATTTAATTGGCACAATATATATATAAATAATAGAACAAGAAAGTAATAAACATCACTTGAAATACATTATTAAACCCTGAACGTAAAATTTCACATGGAAGCCCCAAATTTTAAAATAGATACCATTTTAATTCATTTATTGCCTAAATTCAATGGTATTTATGAATAATACCTACATAAACACTAAAAGTAATTTCACATTTTATCTTAAATATTAAAACCTATCAGTGTGGCTATGGAACTTGAAAAATTAATACCAATTACATTTTATTTAGAATACTCTCAATTAGAGGCAAAGAAAACATGAAACCCAGTTTTCTTAAAAAATATTTCCCAAATTCTGAAAATAAAAAAATTAGAAAATAAATATATAGAATAAGAAAATATAGTGATGATACAAATTATGAACACCACTAACAACATAGAATAATTTGTGAAGGTTTTCATGAGCACTAAATGAGTGATCAAATTTTAACATAATATTTTTATAATGGTTCAATTCCTATTGATTGTATTATGATTAATGACACAATTGGTTGTTACCTAGTGGAAACAAATCCAATATCTATAAGGAATATTATAAAAACATGGAATAAAACACTGGTAGTTTGGTTTGAGGAGTTTTATATGCATCAGATGTGTTTATGAGGAACATAATTCTAAATTATAGGATAATTTGGATTGAAATGTTTGAAGTGGTAGGTACCTTACTTTTATAAAATTATCTTTATCATATTAAATACCAACCTGAACCTGTACTTCATTATTATATAGGTGTCATTGAAACACACTGCTCAGACTAATTCCCATGATTAAGAGACCCTTCTGAGAGTTTTGAGGAAATATTACTTTTATTACCATACAACTGACCCATTTAGAATGAACTATATGATCCATAAAACACTGTATGGAACATTAATATAGCAAATAGGAAAGGTGTTATTTCATCCAACCTAAATAACCATGTAACCACTTGTGGAAGTGTAGTCATCCTCCCCCCCAAAAAAACATCAACCACCGTATAGGCCTTTACAGTAACTCCCTCCAAAACATGATCCTATCCAAGAAAAATAAAACAAATTCTATAAATAACCATAAATTACAATAAACAACTAAATATTTCATAAAAGATATAACAACTCTTTTAGGGAAACAATCTAACGTGGTGGGGGGGGGATCAAAAGTAAATGTTCAATTAAAATGAATTCTCAACCTATATTTAACCAAAGGGATAAATTAAATTTCTATTCCATCACCTTTTGGAGTGTTATGGAACATAAAAAATAAATGAACATTATATTATAGTCATCCCATCCCGTGGAAACCACTATTCCAATCATCATAAATGATACAAATGAGAAAATACTTCTTCTAAGAGAAATACCATAAAAGTAAAGAGAGTGTATTTTAATAAGACACTAGACTAACCATTTTTCTTCCATTCCCACATATACTAAGTAAACCAAAAGAATATTAATTTTATAAGGAAATGTTGGAAACATTTAAAAATGCATAGGTGTACATTCTCTTAAATATTATTGTGTAGAACATTACATGATATGTAAAGTTATTTAATGATATGTGTAGACACCAAATGTGACTATACGGTGATGAATATGTTATATTGGTGTGTAATTCCTCAACATTGATCTATTTATTACTTCCCAAAAAATGAATAGATCCTTGAACATTTGTGATTCCAGGCACAACACACGAGTGTTTCTTTTTTTGATACCATTATTTATCTGGGCTCCTTTATAAATGTGAAATATCAATCCATTTTATAATAATTTTTAGTTGGGGAGATTAACACTATAAGAATAATAATTAAACTATAAAATATGTGTATCACGCACCCTAATTATGTGATAAATTATGTTTTAATGAGTGTTAAAGTCTTAATTTTTTCTACTAATAATTGTGTGTTTATAATGAAAGATGATAGGATAAATGGGCATAAACTGATTATATTGGAGTGAACATTCATAAAATCCACTAAAAATATAATTAATTATCATTATTTAACATTATCTATGTAGTTCAGTGGTGATATTATCCTTTTTAAGATTAACGATTTTATAAGAACCTTTCAGAAGATACTTCTACTCTATTAGTTAATTTTATTGATGTTCTCCTAATCCCCATGGAAACTTCTCTTCTTTCCCCTTGTCCTATTTTTGAGTTTTCATCATTGATTAATATTATAGGTAATTAATATTGTGTTAAATGCTAAAATTTTCAATACAAATTTGAAGTTACAAAGGATCGAACAACAAATGAGAAGGATGAGGGGGTTGAATCAGTTGTTTTACTTTCTAAATTTTTTAATACTTTTCAAAACATAACACTTACAAATTGTGTATATTTATTTATTTATTATATTTTTTAAAAAATAATGCATACAAAAGTAGGAAATAATATAAATAAAATAATATTTACACGGTCTGTCCTTAGTATGAGAACTTACATCCTTACAATATATAGTCCAATGGGTCTATATAAATTTACTATTAATAAAATGTGAATACAACTTGTATAAAATCCCATTAGAAACCTTTTATATCATTATAGGAAATATTATACAGACTACCATAATTTTACAATGTTTTATTATAAAAATGTGGGCCAAATAAAAGAATAAATAATTTTTTGAAACTGCTCCACAATTTCTCAGTCTGAATCCTCAGTCCGATTTGGCTGGATCTGATTTTCTCAATCCATTGATGTCAATACGATTCATCCTTACTCAATCTAGACTTCTCAAATTCTTTCCAGAAACTCAATATGATATTTATCAGATCCATCGACTCAATAAGATATTATCATTAAGATAAACCCATTCTCAATTTAAAAAACTCAAACTCTACCCAAATGATCAAATGCTTAAATTCTCAATACGATCTTATTCTGTCCGACTGACTCAATACGATTCCCATTTCTAGTAAATTTTTTTAGGTGTCTGATCTTATTCTGAGATCTCAATGAGTAATGAACTATCAATCTAATTATTGAGTGCTCCACCTTTCCACTTAAAAAAAATTCATAATGAATTAATGATCTGAGAAAGAATTGATAGGTGACTGAGAAAAATAAAAGCATGAAACCTAAAAACTTTCCGCACTTCCTCAAATTTGAAAAACTCTAAAAATATATCACATTTAAAATTCGATTTTGACTCATTAAATCCATTTCAAATTTCTCTAATATTTATGAAAAATAAAATTTCATATTTGAACTCTTTAACTCATCATATCTTACTCATCTCATTATGATCTGTTTCTTTCTCAACTCATTATGATCTATTTCATTCTTATCTCATTATGATCTATTTCTTTCTTATATAATTAAAAAAGGGTTTTTTCTCATATCATTATGATATTTTTACTTCTTAGATAATTTTAATCATTTTCATTCTCAGTTGATTACAATATTTTCCTTCTCATCACATTACGATTTGTTTCCTTATCATCTCATTAAAATATATTTCCTTTTCAAGTCATTACGATCTTTCTTTCTTTCTCAGCTCATTACAATGGAATACCCATTACAATGGAATTTTCAATTATCATAGAAATAGAATTATAATTATTTTTCCATAATTATGGAATTAAATGATGAATCCACTAAGAATCTTTTATCTTCTTCAAACTTCATTATATTCACACATTCTTTCTTATCGATCCAATCTTCTAAATTCAGATTTCTTGAATCAGATGAAGACTCGATTTTGATCATTGGAACCAATTCAATAATTAAAATTCCTGCATTTATTCAAAATAATTTATCATGAGTATTTTATACGATTTATATGAACTTCATGATCAAATAATAACCATATAAATTTGTTTCGAAAGATTGATAACTTTCAAACTTCTTACATCAGTTTCTTTAATGAACCTCTTCAACATCATTATGGATCACTCACTAAGAAACATCTAAAATTATAACTCATAAATTTATTTCATTAATTGATTATTATAAAGTAAAATTTCTATCCAAGAACAATTTCTTCCTCATATTCTTTTAGATATAATAATTTAAATTGGATGCTGATGGATCTGATACTCAAAGTCTGGTGTTTCCCAATATGAAATTATAATTCTAGAAACTTGTGCCTATAAAAAACATTATTAAATACAAAAACATTTCTCCCACATTATTTTCGGTTTTAAACATTCAAAAACTTTCAAATTACATAAAAAAATCATTTTGATGGACTGAGTATGATTCATCAATAACAGAAACATTCTTATACAGAAAAAGTTAATTGTCAAAAAATAGAAAAACATTGTTAAAAAAATTCATCACAATGGTTCTTCAATCCCCCATTTTTATTTTTTGAGAACCAATGCTAATAAATTTTACAACTCACAAAATTTTTTCAAAACTCAACTGTTGTAAAAAACCTCATGTTTTCATGGAATTTTATAAAAACATAACCTTTCTCAAAAGAGTGTTTCCTAACACCACACTACTGGAAATTTTTTTGTGTGAATGAATTCTATCCCTCAGTGGAAAGAATGTTTTGTGTCCATGTAAAGAATAAAATTCCCCGCATTTATATTCTCCTCTCTCGCTATTCTTTTTCTCTTAACCATTTTATGATAACCACATCTTTAGATTCATAATATAAAGATAATAAAAAACCTCTTACAAAGTAAAAAGTTGTAACTTTATCTCCCCAATTTTCAACATAATCCAAACCATGGTGGTGGTCTTAATTATGAGATTTGGGAATTCATTGGAGGAGGATGAACATAAATTTGAATCCTCAATTCCACAAACCATTCTTTCATCATTTCTTTTGTAAAGATATGAAAAATATGATACTTTGTAACAATGTATTCTAAAAAAACATCTCTAGTAGGAACTTTCTTTTTTATAAAGTGAAACATTATATCAATGTGTTTTGATATTGAATTTTGGATAGGTTTTTCTGAAATATCAATTGTACATAAATTATCACAAAGTATATTCAATGGGTTTTAAACTTTTTTTTTGCAATATTACAATCGAACGTTATTTAATAAAGTTTGGGTATAATATTGAGTAGGTACAATATATTTAGATTTAGTTATTATTAAAGTTACTAATTTTTTTTATTACTATTCCAACTCACATAATATTCACCCAATAAAAATGTTCCTCCTGGGGATGATTTTATTTCATTACAATCTCTATCCCAATCTACATCAGTATAATCATGTTACTACATATCATAATTTCTTGTATATAACAACCGATGTGATTTTTTTCCTTTGAAATATCTTATAATCCTCTTTTCTACAAACATATGTTATTATTTCATATTATTTTGATACATGGAATACCAAGTCACAAACTAAACAATATAAAGTCTTGAGGCTGCATGGTATCGTAAAATTCTTATCAGCTTCCGAAAATCATTACGAATCACAAATTTTCAAGATTCATATTTTCTGAAATTTTTGCTCACATATTTAGTATTTGAACCAAATTTGGATTCATCCATACCAAACTTTTTTTAGAAATTTCCTAGGATATTATTATTGAAATAATAAAATTTATTTTTCCTTTTTTTGAACTTGTAATCCAAGGAACAATGTTAATTCTCATAACATAAAAATTCTAAAATTCTTCCTTATTTCCTTAGAAAATGTTTTAAAAAAATCTTATATATCCCCATAAAAATTTATACTATGAACATAAACAGTTACAATTACAGTTCTGGAGTCAAAACCTTTCAAAAATATGTTACTATTAGATTTTCTTTTAGACAAGTTCAATATTCCCAAACAATATTCATATTTAGAATACCAGGCTTGTGGAGATTGTTTCAACCAATATAAATATTTCTTTACTTTACAAACTTTTTTTCATCCACATAAAGTATAAACGCACAAGGTTTTTCAATATAAACTTCCTCCTCAATATAACTATTTCAGAAGGATGACTTTACACCCATCTAATAAACTTTTTCATTCTGATGTGCATCCACATAATGAAATATTCTCATAGTTTATAATCTTGAAACTAGGGGAAAAGTTTCTTTAAAATACACACATTCCACCTAATTATATCCTTTACAAGAAAGCCCAAATTTGCTTCTTGAAACATTTCCATGTTCATTTAACTAGTTTGTGTAAACACACTTGGTTCTGATAAAATTTTTATGTGCTTACTGTGAAAGAAGTTCCCTTGTTTCATTTTTCTCAATCTGATCCAACCCTTTATTCACAACATCCACACATTATTTATGTTGAATAGCTTCTTAAATTGATTTTGGTTTAACAATTGAGATAAGTGAATTATGTTTTCTAATATCACCTTTCCTCTTTATGTGTTATAGAGAATTATAATTACCAATAGTGTTTTCATAGTCAACTTGTTTTTGTAAAGTATGTGATTTCAATGTTTCTTTCACAACTGAACATTCCTCATCACATGAATTTTTTAATCTTGATAAATATGTTTTGACTTACATTCCAAATTGTTAGAAATATCCAGTTAATCCTTCGTAGTATTCTCAAAAACTTTTGTTAAGGATTTTTTATTTTCAATTACTTTCACATCATATAATTCCATTAACCTTTTTAAACACTTATTCCAACATTTTTGAATTATTACATTTGGTGAATAACCAATAAAATTTGATTCCTAAGATTTCTCGTCAAACTTTCCCAGATCCAGATTTTTTATTTTAAGTAAACATGGAATTCTATGAACTTTAAATTATTTAAATGATGGATTTTTTTATACCAAATTTCATAAAGAGTTGTGATGGTTTCTGATCTCAAAAAACATATATTTTGAACATGTACAATAGTACTAATGGCTTATCTCCAATAGAATTTTGAAATTTTGTATTCTAGTAAAATACTTCTTCCCATTTCCAAGAAACTTCTATTCATTATTTCTACTACTCCATTTTGTTGTGGAGTATAGAGAGAACTATACTGATGTTTTATACTATTGTTTCCTAGTTTATTTTCAATTTTTTTTCTAAATTAAGTACCATTATATGTTCTCAACATTTCTATGTAAACCCCAATTTATTTCCCGACATGTTTTCTCAAGAATTTGAACATTTCAATAGCCTTTAACTTGTACTTCATAAAAAAAATTTTATCGTCCAAGTGAAATAATTAATAAAATTGATAAAGTATAATTTTTTTAATTAATGTCTCATGAACCCATATAAATCAAAATGAATAAGATCAAGTGTTATAGTAGATTTATTCTCAACTCTTTTATGAATTTTGTTAGTCATATTTACTTCTTGAAAAGTTACAAAAACTTATTATTCTATTTTTTAAAATTCTAGAAACAATAGTGCATTATATAATTTTTAATGTTGGTTTATAATTTTCTATCCAATTTGCCCAAATCATTAGTGCCATAATTTTTTTTTCATCTTTAGCAATCAAGTTACATGAGTTATTGAATTCACCTATTTGGAAGAGATTCCCACTGGTTCTTTCTTATTTTGTTATAAATTTTACATCTTTCACTATTTTGATGAAAAAAAAATCTTTTAAAATATTATTTTCCATTATTTAAAAATTAACTTACATTAAGTAAGTTATGTTTTTCCCATAAAAAATAAAACTTGTTTAGATTTCAACTTTTCCACATAAATCCCAAACATTCTGATTCCTATGATTTTTAAGTAACTGTCATTACCAAAGGAAACTTCTCCTCCATCATGACATTCGACTTGTTTAAAAAAAATTTATATGACCTATCATATGTAAAGAACAATCATTATAAATTATCCATGGTTTTTTCATTTTACTTTCTTTCAAAGCTGTCTCAACAACAAAAGCTTTGTCTTTATCTTTATTATTTTTAGCTTCTTTTACTTTTTGATCATAAGAAAATTTTTTCAGAAGGAGTTTCATACATATTTCAGGATGATGAATAGTTTATTCACACATTCCAAATACTTCTTCCAAACATTCAAATTGACTTTTTAATTGATTGTTTCTAATATCATGATAATTTACCTTTTAAAGTTTCTATAAGTGAGGAAAGTTAGTCATTATACTTTCACTATTTCTTCCACTTTTCTCAAACATTATTCTGGGTAGAGAAATGTTGTGCCAAAAATTATATGTTTTTTGCCCATATATTCCATAACACCTGTAATAGACATCAAATAATGGTTTTTATTCAAGAAAGATCTTTGGCTATTAAAACATTGTTGATTTTGGAAACTTCTTTTAGCTCTAAGATACACAGGATGTGGACCATATTTTTCTTTGAGTGAATTATCTAATTTTGTAGATTTGATATGTTTCTCACATCCTTTCTCCACCCAATACTTTCCAACACCTTTTTTCGAACCTAAAATGTTAAAATATTCAGATAAGAAATTATTTTTGGTGTGTAAAGAATTCTCTCGATTTTTGTATTGATCATTCTCAGAAACTTTTGAAGTCTCAACTTTTACTTCTAAAGATTTTTTTGTATTTTTAGTTCTTCTTCCTCTAGGTACATTCAGACTCAATAATTTTTAGTAAATCTTGTTAAATTTTTTTCCTTAACTTCCAACTTCTTACTGATATATTCAACCATCTTTCCTTGTTCAGTATTACTATGTTTGTAACATAAAATCTCTTAAATGTATTCATCCTCTTACTTGATGAAATATTTTCTTTCGTCAGTAACTTCGTTAAAATCATTTTTTATCATTATGACTTATTTATTGCGATATTTATTTTTTTAGAAATTATTGAACTTCTATTCTAAGCTGATACACTCTATTAGATTCTTCACCTCCTTCTTATTAACTTTTTGAGTGGTCTTTAACTTTCTCAATTTTTTCAATCAAGGTTCAGAATCTTTATAAACTTTCATCTTTAGACAAATTGCTGTCAATTGATTCTGACTCTACTTTCTTACTAAATATATTTATTTTGATTCCAGTGAACTACTTCTTGTATATTATTGATGAATTTTATTCTTTATCATTTTGTTCTACTTCTTCCATCAAGGGTTTTCATTGGAATCTTCTCAATATTCTCTAACTTTTCTATTGGGGAAATTCATAACAAAGTGGAAAATTCCACCACACTCAAAACATTTGAGATGATGTTTACCTCTATTTTTTTTCTGTTCAATAATTTTAGATATAAGAGACATAATCTTATCATTCAACTAACTCTCTTCCTTATCATTGGAGTCATAATGTTCATCTTCTTCATTATCTTGGATTTCCATCTTTCTCATTGCTTTAAAATACAGTTCATCTTTCATATTATTTTTAAAAATTGGAGATTTACTCATTTTATAAGAAATAATAATGTTATACAATTCACCCAGAGATAAATCATCCTTATATTTTAAAGATAAATTTTATAATCAAACGAATATGGGAAGTTTCAAATAAGTTTATTCACAATTGTAGAATATTCTAAAATATCTCCGAATCTTCTAATGTTGCGAAAAAAAAATTATTCAATCTGGTGAATTATTTATCAATGGTTTCTTCATCTATCATTATGATGTCTTCATATATACTACACCATATTTTTATCCTTTCATTGTTCACTTTAGTATTCCCTTTAAAAATAATTTCCAACTTTCCCCACATATTTTTTGAAGAATTGAGAACCATCACCTTTTGATAAAATGCATCTTATAAGGAATTAAGGATTTTATTTCTAGTATCTACATAGAATTATATATTTCTCTTATCAAAAAATTTCATAAGATCATCTTTATTAATAGGTGGACAACCAATTGTAGCAGCATAAAAAACATCCCGGACAAGAGATAGGAGATAAAAAATCATACTATTTTTCAATTTATAATATTTTTTAGATAAAATGTAGGAATTACTCTAATATTGAACAAATTGAAATTATCCATGATAAGGATTCAAAAATTTAAACTTCCCTCTGATACCAATTGAAGTTCCAAAGGATTGAATAACAACTGAGAAGGGTGGGGGTGAATCGGTAGTTTTACTTTTTATCAGTTTAAATACTTTTAAAACATTAACCCCCATAACCTATTAGGATTAATTTCTATATCATATTTGGTAAAAAATCATGCATGAAAAATTAGGAAATAAAGTAATGCTCAAAATGTTTACAAGTTTCATCCACACCGCGAGAACCTATATCCTTTCCATAGCTACTCTCGTGGGTCTATAGAAATTCATTATTAAGAAGAAGTGAATAAATCTTTTTCAACTCCCATTAGAATCCTTATAACTACCAATATGAAAGATTATAGTAACTCTCATCAGTTTAAAATGTTTTCTTATAAAAAAATTTATCCAAATTAAATAATAGGGACATTGTTGAAAATGTTCCACAATTTCTGTGTCCAAATCCTTATTCCAATTTGGCTGGATCCTATTTTATCAATCAGATGATGTCAATATTATTCATTCATACTCAATATGAACTTATCAAGATCTTCTTAGAAACTCAATATGATCTTTCTCAGTCTGATTGACTCAATAATATATTTTCAATATGATGAACTAGTTCTCAATTTGCAAATATCAAACTCTGCTAAAATTATCAACATGAACTTCTTCAGTCCAATTGACTCAATACGATTCTCCTGTCAGTAAACAAAACTTGTAGGTATTTGAACTTCTTCTTATATCTTAGTTTGGAGAGGGAATTCACTTTAATTATTCAATGCTCCACCTTTTTTTTCTTATCTAAATTTCATAATTAATGAATGATCTGATCAAGTATTTATAGGTGACTCAAAAATAAATGCGAGAAACATGAAAACCTTCCCTACTTCCAAAAATATCATGAACTCTGAAAATAGATCACATTTAACTTAAATTTTTTACTTCTTAAATCCTTCTCATATTTCATTGATGTTTATGAAAAATTTAATTTAAAGTTTTAACTCTTCAACTCTTCATATATTTCTCATCTCTTTATAATATGTTTCTGTTACTACTCATTACGATCTGTTTCATTCTTATCTTATTAAAATCTATTTATTTCTCATATCATGATGACATATTTACTTCTCATCTCATTATGATTTGTTTCCTTCTTATATCATTATGATATGTTTCCATATCATCTCATTATGATATTTTTCATTCTTAGATCATTATGATATGCTTCCTTCTCAGCTCATTACAATCTGTTTATTTCTCAACTCATTAAGATATAGTCCCTTCATAGCTCATTGAAATCTTACTTTGATTCTCATATCATTATGATGGAATCCATATTATAATGGATTTTCCCATTAAAAAGGAAATCCCATTATGAATATTTTCCATAATTATAGAAATTATTAAATGATGAATCAAATTAGAAACATTTAACTTCATCAAACTTAATTAGCTTCACACATTTTGACTTCTGGTTCTAATCTTTTGAATCCACATTTCTTGAATCCGATGAAGAATATCTCATGACCACTAAAACCACTTCAATCATTACTATTACTCCATTTCTTAAAAATATTTTTTAATGATTATGTTTCGTGATTTATAAGAACTTCATGATCAGAAAAGCATCATCTAAATTAATTTAGAATGTTAGATAACTTTCTAACACCTCACTTCAATATCTTCAAAAAACTATCTTCAACATCATTATGAAATATTAACTTAGAAACATATGACTTACTAACTCAGAAAATCATTTCCTTCCATGATTATGATGAAGGAAAAATTCAATCAAAAAACAAATTTTCCACCAATTCTTCTAGATCCGATAATCTGAATCCGATATAGATGGATCCGATACTCTGAGTCTGGTGCTTCTCCATTTGAAATTTTTCTTCAGAAACTTATGTTCTGAAAAAAACATTCTCAAAGAAGAAAACTTTTATCCCCCTTTATGTTTGGGTTTGAAAATTCATTAACATTCAATTTTCTTAGAAAACACATTATAATGGACTGGGTAAAATTCCTGAATAAAAAAATATTATACAAAAAGGTTAGTTTTTAAAAAATATATTTTTTTGTTAAAACAAAACATCAAAAAGGTTTATCGAAATTCCATAAATTTTTTTATTAATTAATGATTTCTTTTGCACTGAGAAAAAAATAAACATTAATGAATCTTATCAAAATTAAAAATCTTAATCCTGAAATAAGGATGTTACTATGTAGCTATTAGATGAGATGATAGAACTCTTTATTTCTCCTTATCTCCCATAAATCCAAAATCCATAAAAATTTAATCTTAAATAATTACCTCAAAATTTTAAATATTTATATCTGGAGAATTTAAATAAGTTTCCTATCATCATTGATAGTTTACTCCATCTAGATCATAAATTTTTATTGATTTAACTTTTTGAGGGTGTATAAACAATAATTAGGATGAGTAATTTCTATCATTATTAGTATTATCCAATAAAGTTTGATGCATCCAGTATTATTAAGTGACAAAGATAAATAGACGTGGTAAAAATAATACAAATAGAACTCAAACCATGTTAATGTTTCTAAAATGTAAGTAAAAAAATTCATGGCTATTAGAATAATTTATCCTATCCATGACACCCAATAGTCCGGTCCAGTGATGATATTTCCTAAGAAAATTAATCTAATAGTAATGAAAAATTAAAATAATAAAATTTTACCAACTTGTTTTCAAAATAGAAAGAAAATTGGTGTAAAGTATGACCAACTAAATTGAAACAATAGGAAGAAACATTTACAATTGTCATCCATTAACTATATTATAGAGAGGTTTGTGAAGAAGTCCCATTACTATTTCCTAGATGGAATTTTAGATATTTTTAGATTTAAATTTCACCCAAAGACCAGGAAAAGAAAAAATTTACATTCCCTTTTTGTATATTATCATATAAGAGGATTCCATTTCATCTATTAAATGCTTTATGCAGATTACATACGTTCATGGTTAGTATTTTTTATATTACCTAATGAATTTTATGGAGGTGTTCACTGAATATCTCACTATCAATTTTTACTATTTTGATGATTATTTGAGTAGTTTAGGTGATGTAATTTTTTTATATATTAAAAATAATCTAATGTTAAATTTTAATAAACATCATTTCTTTATTTTAAAAGGTATATTTATTTGAAATATTATGTCTATGGATGTTCTACAAGTCAGTAAATCCAAATTTTATGTTATTTAGTCCATACAATTCCCTTAAAATGCATGAGATGAAAAATATTTCTTAAGACATCTGGGATTTTATAAACACTTCTTTCTAAAAATTAGAAATATTTTACTCCCCCTATCTTATTTACACTAAAAGGTGAATATTTTTTGTTGATAAATATAGTGATCCTCCTTTCAATAAATTTAAATCAATTTTCATGTCACCCCTAGTAATTGAACCATCTTATTAGTATTTACCATTGGAAATCATATGTAATATTTCTAAATATGCAGTTGGGGCAGTATTATCATAATAGGTTAGTTGAGCTCCATATTTTATTTCATGTTCCTCATTCACATTTGACCCAACATAGTAAAACTACACTATAAGTGAAAAATGATTTATTATAAATATTTTACTTTTTAATCTCTGCTAATATATTTTAGTGTCTAAATTTTTTGTATATACCAAACATAAAGTTTTCTGGTATCTCCTTATGAAAAAAAATACAAACCAAATATCATTAATTGGATTCTCTTACTTTATGAAATCAATTTTGAAAATAGGGACAAAAGGAGTAGATAATGTGGTGGACAGACATATTTGTAACATCCTTCCATCATTGGGAATTGACTCAAAATCATGCATGACCATAAATGACATGTTTCTAGATAATAAGTTTTACCAAGTGAAAGATGATATTCTAAGGTATGATGGCACATAGATTCCTTCTGATTTCAATAAAAACTTGGTTGAGCATTTTAAATATGAGTCCTACTGAAAGATTTTCAATAAACCATACCTTTGGAGCACATATCATGATAAATTATTGAGTAAATTTATTCATGATTGGTAGTTTTATTACATCCTTATGTCTTATCATCCTCATGAATGTGTAAGACACTTTGGTCCCCAACAGACTACTCATAAGGTATATTATTCTGGGATGTTTTGGCCAAAAATATTTTGATATACCAATGCATTGTTAATATATTTCCATCAATGTAAAAGTATACGGAATGTATCTAAAAGAAATAAAATCCCAAAATCATCCTTTCTTTTTTCCTAGAAATTTTGGAAGTTTGAGAATTGAAATTTTGAAAACATTTCCAAAAAAGGTTATAAGCATGAGCTATAAGGACCGGTGAATAAAAGGTAGGTGTGGAATTTTTTATAACCCAAATATTCTATAGGATTTTATTTTCTTGGATAATTATTAGTGAATAGGGTTCTTATTTCTATAACCACAAAAATTGAGAAGTTTTTTTTGTATGGGGATAAGATTTAAGTTTCTATAGATTATCACACCCAAACCAATGGGAAAGATGAGGTGAATAATTGAAAAGTAAAATAAATTCTTAAAAAATGATCCAACCTAAGAGAAAATATTTTATTCTTAGAATCGATGATGAATTGTGGGATTATAGTTCTTCTTTTAACACTCTATTTAGCATGTAACCTTATCAGCTTGTGTTTGGAATGAGTTGTCACCTCCCCATTGAGATATTTCACCCAACCATTTGGGATATTAAAAAAAATGAAATTTGAATATTTTTGGCATACATACATAAATGAAAATATAGATTTAGGAGTAATAATAAATATAAATAGACTCATATTAGAAAAATTTAATCTATTTGGAATAAACCAAGGATTCCCATGGTTGTGGTATCCATCATAATAAGTTCTACATTGGCTAAATGGTCCTCCTTTACAACACATGGCTAATGTTCTACCCTAGTTAAAAGTGTTGAAACTAAAAAGACATTAATGGTAAATGAGTAATGGCTAAATCACTTATACAAAACCCTATAGAGTCCCAATTGGAATAACTATACCTTATAGTAGATAACAATCTTTGATAACCACCAGGTTATGTTCTTCCCTCACACTTTCTATTTCTTTATATTGGTTCCTTTGAACTAACTACTCACAAAATTTGATTACTGGTATATTCATGTTTTTTAATATTAATAAATATCTTATCATATGATGTGTTTTTTTCTACATTACATTAATGTGATAATGTTATTGGAGTATATGTCACACTAAATGGTTATAAAAGTTACTATTTATAATTAGAACATTAAAGTACTATGATAATATTTATAAATATGTGTTCTATGTCTAGATGAAATCACCCTATAGGATATAGATGATACATCCCATCCAGTGTTGGAGTCTCATAAGAAATTTAAACTTCTTCTCATGAAGTTATTAATTTTTCATCTCTAAGAGAGTAGGTTTTGATAATAAAATCACTGTAGTAATTTTACATGTTATATGTGTAATTGGATATTCATATCTTCAAATGTGTGTATTGGTCCTTAGACTTGATATTATTATTAATTTACTTCACGAGTCATGAACTTCAATGTATTGATGAAAACAATGATCAAATACACTCATTGTGAAGTGTAATATGTTGGGTGAATCATTAGTGATATTTCATTAATTAATAAATCAATAAATGATTTACACAATCTGAGTTAATGAAAATAGATATATAAATAATTTTTATGAAAATGAAACAATCTTATTATATCCATGCTTATGATGGTTTATTGAAGAGTTCATTTCTGTAAAGTTAAATAAATATATCCCAATAATATAGGTGGTGACAAAAGTAATTCAACATGATTGATGATATATTGAGAAAAAAAATTATATTATGTAGTGATAATTCATAGGAGGAAGTTTTCATTGAGACATTGATGCCTTTCTCTATTGGTGCCTTGATGTATTTCCAGATGTTGATCTTATGAATTAGGCTAGATATCCCAATTCCACTAATAAAGGGGCCTAGAGAGGCACACACAATGTGTTTCTATAACCTTAATTAAATTATATATTAATTTTATATAAGAATAGAATATTATTCTATAGTTATGAGAAATAATATTTATTTATGTTATGTTGATCTCATATATTCAATCACCACTTGTTTGAAAGAATTTATATGTGAGTTCAATATTAATAAAATATTTATTATCAATTTTAGCGAATTTAAAACAGACTTAATTATTGGGTTAATAATGTGGTGATATTGATTTATTTAATAAATAGTCATTTTTCATGTTTTGATAAATATAGAGGATAATTAATTGACTGAGTTATGGGTTTAGTGGGAATGATATATTAAATATAATTTAAATAAATAATAAATAATTATTTTACTTAATAAATGATATTTATATTATATATAGGTGGTTTCCAATTAAAATAAATAATAATAATAATAATAATATTAATTGATGTGGGGTTTTCTTAGATTAAACTAATAGGTTAACGGCCTTTGGAAAATTAATTTTTCTATAAACTAATTATTTTAACCTGGTTACATCATTTCTAGGAAGCGAATATTTTTATACATAAAAATAACCTTAATGAGTTCTATTAAGCCTTGAGAGAATATTCTAAAGAACAATCTCAAGAATGGAGTGATTCGATCCTCCACCTCTCTCTAAAGTCATCAAGAGTACCAAAACAATCCTTTAATCTTGGAAGGGATTCTTATTGTGATCAACGTTGAATGAAAAAAATTTATTAATATTGGACTCACTAGTAATTGGAGATTCTAAAATGACGTTTTGAGGTTCATGGAGCACATGTGGATCATCGTTAAATGGATTCAACACTTGGATCCTTGATCACAATGATAATATGACATGAATGTTCAAATGAATCAACTTCTAAGAGCTAATTATAATACAAGCCAACTCTTAATGATAAAAAATAATTATAAAATACATATGAAAAATATTCTCTAGAATATTAAATTATTTCACTTGTCTATTTATAAGAATATAATCCAAAAATTTGATGAAAATCCATTGTCAGAAACAGTCCCAATTTCTTTCACTACACCCCAGAACCTTCATGTGGTATCATAGTAGTCACATATTGTAACATCTCAGACTTTTCCATTTAATATTTTTAGATATTATATGGTTATATTTCGAGACCATATTCCGAGGTCTAGTGTGCCCAGAATAAATGTTTGAAAAATATTAAACTTCTAAATGCACGAGTGAGAAGTGTTTCTGAAAAAGTTAAATAACTCTTAAACGGGTGCATGGATCAGATATCTGAGGGCCTCTTTGAGCTCAGAATGAAGACTTTACCGTAGGAGAGACTTAACATTACTCGGTGCAGGTCTGTTCTAAAATTGATGTTGCGAGACATAATATGAATAAAATAATTTAATAAAAATTATTTTGTAGACACAACAGCTGACAATCATTAAAAATATTTTTATGGATAATTTACAGGGATATATTTATAACCATGGAAAGCTTGGATAACTATTAGATTGATCTTTGAGGATTCTTTATCAGGTGATGATGATGTATCATAGATCTACGACCGACACACCTCAGATTTGAAGGACGTTGCCTACGACAACGACACGATGACCGTTCTTTGTTAGTGATATATCCGAATCAATGTGGGGCTTCTAATCTTGATTTTATTTACCTGTTCCTAAATTACATGATGTAAGTAGACTAATAAACAAATAGATTGATTTTCGGTGTAGTCATATTTTTAGTATGGTTTTGTTTGTGGGTTATCATGGCTTTTAAAAATATTTTTCTACCCCCAAAACCCCAGTTCATGATCAATGGCCAAGATTTCTTGGTCAACAATGTTAAAACTTTTCCAGCATTAATTTATAAAGTTTCTCCTTATTTTATTTGCAATTGGAACTTTGAGGTTCCTTATTTGACATTTCTGGGTGGTTTTGAGCACGATGAGACCCCCAAATTTGAGGAAAATCAATAACTGAGGTCCTATCTGAGTAGATCGAGACAAAAGGAACTCATATCTATGACCCTTAATTTTTTTAGGCTACATAGGAGGCGCGATGGTCTACATAAGGGACCACATACATGATAACAACAACTAGTGGAGGTGGCAGATCCACATGTGGTGGGTGCGGCCCACGACATTGGTAGTGTGAGATGGAGATGTTGATGGGGACATAATGGCGGAGATGATGTAGAGATAGCAGTGCGATGCTGGAAGTGGATGCAGAGGCGCCAATGGGGCCAATGGTGGTAGACCCAGTGGAAAGTCACATGGGATGTGACTGCTAGAGAATTAGATGGGTTTGGCTGGTTGGTAGGGACATGCAAAGCAGATCCGAGTTAGATCTGGGGAGGAGACCTGTGGCGGTCGACCATGATGGTTGACCATTGGGCCATGATAGCCCGATCTTCTGTGGGTGCACCGACCACGATGGTCAACCATGATGATTGACTATGGGTGTAGTGATCACATGGACGGTCTTCATGATCAGTTAAATAACCATGGTGGTCGACCGTAGTGGTAGGTTGGACCTACCATGATAGTATGTGAGCTAGTCAGGGCAGACACACAACTAGTTTTTATCGAATGAGTGTATATCTTAAACGGAGCACCCAATCGATGATCCATCTACGACGTTGAGACCCTAGCTTGAGATGATCATTTTGGGAAATTTTTTGAGTTTGGACTAGTATAGGTTGAGAGTGTTCCCTTGGTCCTTTCCATTAAGGGTTCTGTATGACATTACATCCACATTACTGGATTGTAATCTTCTCTAGAGACCAACT
Source organism: Viscum album (assembly GCA_963277665.1). NCBI lineage: Eukaryota > Viridiplantae > Streptophyta > Magnoliopsida > Santalales > Viscaceae > Viscum > Viscum album. The sequence continues at coordinate 828,373 of CAUJRU010000245.1, read as the reverse complement.
CTCAAATAGAGTATGGTTTCTATCCCAAAGATTAGAGTGTGATCCTCTATCACCACTAGTAGAGTTTGTAGAATCATATAACCTCATTAGACCGACACTGATCCTCAATATAGCAGGCCGTATCAGTAGGGTATGTGGTATCCCACAGTGTGACTTGGTGTGATCCCCTACACAGGGGGTTGATCCAGATTAGTTATATGGTATCCCCCATTGGGTATGGGTGTGATTTGTAGTGTCCACTAGTTAGTTCTAGGCATGAACCCCTATTTGGGTATCATAATATTCATTGTAAATACATCCTCTTTGGTAAGGACCAAAATGAGTTAGAAATAGTTTTGGCTGTCTCTGATGATATCATGACTCGAGGAGTGAGTTCTCTCAGAATGAGAATGCGTCAAGAAGAATCCAATGGATAGAAGTTGGTTTTGACCACCTAATGGCATGGTGTTTCTCATGAGTATATCTAGATATTCTTGTTGTATATGTTGTAGAAATATACCTATGTAGACCAAACTATAATTTCATTGGTTGTATTCTTTTGTGGCATTACTTTGTGGTATTCCTTGGTGGTATTCATTTGTGATATTCCTTTTTGGTATTCCATTGTGGCATTTCTTTGTAGTTTTGGGGTGTCCTAATGATTATTGTTATACTCACCCATGCACAGGCTTTTCCTGCATGTTTTATGTCTTGTGTAGAAGAATGAGCTTTAAACGGAGTTCTAGGCAGACCAGGTCCATACAATGCTATGTGTGACCGAACAGACCGAGGTGTGTTCCTACGGCTTTCAGATAGCAGTCCTAGTACTTTTACTTCTATGTTGGAATTGTGTTACAGAATCATTGTGGTGGGCTTGTATTTAGACCTTTTTTTAGTTTCTAATAATTTTACTATCAAACTTTGTTGTGAGATCTTAGTGGTATGCATGAATTGTTTACTTAGTAGTTTTTAAATTTCATTATTTTGTGTCTTAGAGATGTGTGCATGTTTATAGGTACATAGGATAATGCCTCCCAATTTAAGATATTCTTACTCGGTGCTAGTTACCAAAACCTATCCTATTAGAGGCTGGCTTGGATTTTTCACGACATGAACCGCCTAGGATGGGTCTTGATAGAGTGGTATCATAGGAGGTTGGTTTGGGGGAAAAGTGTTAAGTATTTCGAGTTTGGATTTCAGGTCAGGGACTCCAGTATTGGTGTGGCGGCTGACGTATCCATACATCAGCACTTTGATTTACTAATTTTCATCTTATTACATGAAAACACTAGTTTCATGGAAAACAATGCTACATTTATCATATAGGAATGGTTTTGTTTTCCATGTCCTTATTGAGTAATCTCTCCAGATATACTCTATTGAATGTGGTACATCGTATTTTATTTCAGGACCCCCCACATAGATAGGTAGCAAGGATCCTTCTACATGATCCTAAGGATGATTCATCCAGTGATGAGGCATCAGTACAGGGACCTGTACTTGATATAAAACATCCATGTGGTTTTCCAGCCATACCACCACCCATCGAGTAGAAGAAATTACCAGTACTACTAGCTGAGGATTCACACAAGCTAAGTGCATTTCACAAGTTTGGGAGGAAGAGACCTCCTAGGTTTCAGTGTGATCCAAACACCCAGTTATCCGAGGATTGGATAGAGACAGTCACATGTGTTTTCCTCCTCATGAGGATTACTTCCAATCAAATGGAAGTCCTTTCCATGAGTCCCCTTCAGGGTCTATGGGGTGATGGTGCAGCTTGGTGACTTAGTCACATGACGAGATATCTCTCTCTAAGAAAGAAATCAAGAGTCTCTTCAGAGAGGATTTTTATCTATCCTGTAATGACCCAACCCCAGAATCCCATAGTTGGTGCATTATTTTAATAAAATGGCATGACTACAGGGAATAATGTCCCGAAAGACCGATCAGTTTAGAAGTCTTGGAAAATAGATTACATACATGAACATTACATTACACATTATAAAATAAAACAAAAAAAAATGATCATTTGAGAACTCCATTAATCCCCTTTCTTAACCCTGCTTACCAATCATAATAAACTTCTTAGAATCTTGGGAAAATAAAACCTAAGAAATGGGTGAGCTCAAAAGCTCAATAAGTGTAAGAAATACAAAGGAAGATAACATAAACATTAGGCATGGTGAATAATTGAAAACACATGCCTTTAAAAATAATAAACATGAACACTTTATGGATGGAATATGATCTGAGTAAATAATTCCATAATAAAACATAGTCATGGGTATTCTACTAGTCAAATAACCACATGAACCATCATTATTATTTTCAATACGAGGGAATGTATAATTCCAGACATTCTGAAACATTTTGTCAAGGCCTTGACCAAGACATCCAAAAATGATTTAGGCCTTGGCCAAAACCACATGTCAAATTAGGAAAGGCCTTGGCCAATTATGCATCTAATTGTCTCATGAGACCTACATATCCACTAAGGATCTATAACGGGCTCCACCCATCACTTACTAAGTCCAATACATTCCTCATATGAGAAGGTTGAAATATAAAATAAACATCTATTTTAAAACTATTATACGAAATGTCAATACATTAACCATAAACCATGAATTTTATAAAAATAATACATCCATAGTCAAACATATCACAAAAACATAAATACAATATGGTAGATTTATATCATAATAAACCAACTTCAAACAAGTGTAAAATTCATCAACGGATATTGACATATATGAAATCAAAACTATTTGAGAGAAATATCTCTTTCTATTTTGAAATTATTTAAGAGTCACATAATTATAGAATAAAACAATTATTTTTAAAATATTCTTATAAGCTTTTAAGATAATCTTCAACGATGTTATAACGGTGGAAAATAGCCACACCCGCCATATAAGTAAAAAAACATTCTTACCTTAATTTTGTTGAAAAGGTCATAAAGTACCTTGTCTGGAAAATGATAAAAAGATTCCTTTCAAAACATATAAGGTAAAATAAGGTTATAAATGACTTTAACCCATAGTCTAGTAAATAGTAAAATTGTTTTGAAATACATTTTTGAGAAAACATGGATGTGGATGATAAAGCGGTCCTAGTAGATACTTACGTAAAAACAACCTCGGATAATAAAGAGATTGTGAAATTAACCCTCACCTTGTGATTTTACATGGTCAAGGGTATGTTAACCTACTGTATAATAGTTAAATCACTGTTATTAAATTATAAAAGAACTATATACATAAATATTATATCATATATGATATTCTAATATTGAATTTTTAATAATATTTTAGTATTATCGTCATTTCGGGTGTTAACAGATTCATTTTACTTTATATATTTTGTTACCTAAGAGATGTTTTTTATTGATATGATGTATTTGATTCATATACAGTATGATATTATGTTCTTAAACATTATTTTTAATCATCAAATGAATATTATTCTTGAATGGTTACGATGTGGAAATGAATCTCATCGCATTCTTGGAGATGGTAATCTGTACGTACGTGCGAGTGAAAATATAATTCTTTTGATATTAAAATCAAATGTAAATAGATGGTATATCATATATACATAATCATTAACATGTTATATTTATTATTTACATAAATTATACAACATTATTATACCCATCCAAAAAATAATGTATTAACTAACTACTACACCATGACGTGGAGATGGTAAGCCATACGTATGCACGTACGGTGACTTTGTCATTCATGTGATGGATTGAATAATGAATATTTTTGTACTATATTTATAATACCATCACAGTATATAGAAGATATTGGAGTTATTATTTTAGAATAGAAACAATAAATAAAGAGGAAGCGGAAGAAGAAAATAACTTGAAAGAGGTGATGAAATATTTACCTCTTTTTCGCGTTCTTCCTTTTAATTTGATCAAAAGTGCACCACAAGTTGGCTTTCTGACAAAAGAAATGCCTCTAAGATTAATAGAGGATAATTTAGAGGATATTTCCGTAGGTTTTGTATGAGAAAAATGGCTTTGTATGTGTGAATCTGAGAGCAGGGGAAGTGCCCTTTTATAAGATGGGTGAGGGGCACCTTAGGAAAAGAATGAAATATTATTTTATAATACAGTACTTTTCGGTTTCTAAGGGATTCAAAATAATTTATTTCACATCTAAGGTGGGGATGGGTCGAAATCCTCTCAACCAAAATGTTTTAGATAGGTTGAGGTCACCATATTAACCTTATCTTTTAGATTTAACTCTTAGTTAAATAGTTTGACATTTAGCATGTCTATTTGTATTTTTATATTATATTGTTGAAACACTTACTATATACTTCCAAATAAACACCAAGTGGTTCATTATTGATATATATAACCTTATATAAGTAATTTTTATGAACCTTAGACTTTTAGGAATATTATATTAATTAATAATATAATATATGTTTTAAAAACTCTTTTATGTCAATTTTGACACTATTTGGTATTTTGTTTTTGTTAAAGTCATAACAGCATGATTACTTCAAAAAAATAATAATTTAATGAACCTTAACATGTAAAATTAACCTATAAAATTATTTTAATTCATAAAAAGTCTCAAATTATATTTATCTGGATATTTATAATATCAATTATTTTAATCTTTCATTAATAAGGTAATTACTGCATCATCATTGTGTCCTAAATAAATTTTATTATTTAATTTCTAAAAATTATAAATAAAATACCATTATGTATTAAATCTTTTTATATATCTAATTAATATTTATAGTCTAATTTATCTTATGTATAACACTATATGAAAAATGTTTTAGTTATGAAAACTTGAGTTTAACACTTTTAACTCTTCTTCAAATTAAAGAATAATAAATGTCCTAATATTATCCAAGTGGACCGATCTGGTCAAATTTTATTCCTAAGGTTGTTTTTGGTATAATTAAACTTATCCAATAGAATTAGGACATGTTTTAGGGTAATAATAATATATTTTTAACCTTTATATACCATATTTACTTTTAACCGTGGTAAATAAAAGTTAAAAGTTACTATTCACCAAAAATTATTTACATCTTACTGAACCAAATTTTACTTACTAATATCAACCATGTCTCTTGGATTTTTGAAATTTAATTCACAGAAGTGGTAAAATCAAGTTTTTTGCAAATTTGCAAATGCTCCTAAGAGGTGGGTAAAAGGTGGTAAAATGTTCAATAAAATTTTTATATATCTAAACATATTGTAAAATGACTACAATGAATTAAATTGAACATATATATGTGTTATGTATATATTTTGAATTAAAATTAATTTAAATTAAATAAATAATTATTTAAATAAAAAGTCTATTTTAAACAATAACACCGTGTTTTTCACTATTCATCAAAAACTGAAAGTTTTGAGAAAAATACCAAAAATTCACCCTAAGCTAATTTCGATATTAACAATCCAAAAATGAAGTCCATTTTGAAAGATAAAATTTATAAAATTTCAAAAATTGGGTATAAATATTCATAATGGCTAGTTTGATTGGTTGGGGTGTGTTTGAACTCGAAGTTGCTTACAACACAAGTTATTGTATTATTCAAAGAGAAGAGTATCGTGGAAGCTTGGGGTGTTACATATCCACATTTTTATCAGTATGCATACACGAAAATAAACATTTATAGTAGGGTAGTATAACCATGGTAGAGTATTCAATGAAGTTTGTAGACCTTTTTCGCTACTCCATAGACATGGTATGAGACCAATTCATTAGGTCTCAGACCTTCGAGCATGGTTTACACTAGGAAATCAGGGCATCAATGGTATCCCTTAACATTTATACCTATGCAGGGATACATGAGGGAGCCCTACTACTGAATATTTTTCTATCGGAGTAGACCCCTATAGTGGGAGCTACTTGTGGGAACCAAGTAGTTGAGACCTTGGAAGCAGGTAGTCGATGGCACTCATAGGGATCCAACCAGGTCATGCGATTTAGGGTGTAATACTAGGACTTGAGTTCAATGGTATATGGATCTCAGGGTGGTTTGAATCATCCCAGGAATAGATGGTGTTACTCATGCGACATTCGGGGATATTTTGCAAGAGATTTTCCAACCTGTCATACATCTCATCGAGAGACGGTTGGGGGACTGTTGAGGTAGAAAAAGAGATAAGATTAGTTTGGATTTTAGGGAAGTGTATGCAGCATGGGGAAAAAGGATAAGGAGGTGGTTGGAGGTTTGACCTATTGCCACCACCACCACCAAGTTGTCCACGCCAGGCTCAGGGAGATGGTGGTCAGGGAGGAGGCCAACTGCAAGTGATGGAGGCTTATGAACCCATGGCTCTAAGAAAGATATGAGGTTTGATTTGTGTCTTTTCCACCTTAGATGAAATTTTTTTAGATACAGGTGCTAGTTATTACTTTCTTGCCACGAACCTTGTTCGAGACTTGGAGATTCCAGTTGAACCATTGACTCGACCATTACTCTTGGAGACTACTACTGAAAGAGATTAAATGATTAGAAACTGCTGTCGATAGTGTGACCTGACTCTTGGAGGTGAGAGTTTTAGTTTGGATCTCTCGGGAATGGCATCGAAGCCTTACAAATTCATTCTTGGTATGGAATAGTTATCCAAAATTCATGCTTATATTGAATATTTTACGAATAGAGTGCGGTGTGTCGCTAGTGATGGAACCAAGTTTTCTTTTGTGGTGAAAAGGAAACAATGTTAGTGTAGGATGGACTCACTCATTGTAATGCGTATCCGATTACTCACCAGTTTGCTAGCCTCACCCTCAGTGCAGTGGATGATACGATTCCTGAATTTCTCATAATGGTGGAAGAGTATGATGATGTATCTACTAAATATTTTACAAGTTTACCTCCCCATAGAGAGATGGAATCATGAATTTATCTAACATACTAATATATCCATGATATCTACACCTATATATCGGATGTCTCTGACAGAGCTTCATAAACTAAGGGTGTAGTTGAAGGACTTGCAGAGGAAGGGATTCGTGAGACACAATATTTCACTCTCTAAATCCCTAGTTTCTTTTCAAAAAGGTAATCATGATCTTGAGGTTATGTGTGGATTACCAAGTCTTAAACTAAGTGAAAGTGAAGAACAATTATACACTACCAATGATAAATGACCACATTGATCAGTTCAAAGGGGCACAATGGTTCTCGAAGACCGACCTCAGATCAGACTATGACCAGTTGCGAGTACGGGGTGTAGATATACCAAATAATGAATTAATATGTCATTACGGTTACTATGAACACTTGGTGATTCTGTTTGGTGTGACAAACACCCCAGAAGTATTCATGGGACTTTCAAACAAAATCTTTCAGCCTTACTTAGACCGGTTCATGGTGGTCTTCATTGACTAAATCCTAGTGTAATCGGTGCTAGTGGGGGATCATGTGAGACACTTGAGGATGGTCCTGGACACACTCTGAGAGAATACAATTTACTAGAAGCTCTATATGCGTCAGTTCTAGATTCAAGAGGTCCATTTTTTGGGACACATCTTCTTAGAGGATGGAGTTGCAGTGGTTCCAGAGAAGGTTGAGGTAGTTCTTTCTTGGGAACCAATCATGAGTGTTACTGAGGTGCAGAGTTTATTTGGATTGGTAGGGTACTATCGAGGTTTTGTACATAACTTCTGTATATTAGAAGCACCATTTAATGCTTTTACATGAAAGGGGAAGCCTTTTGTAAGGATATATAAGTGATAACATTGCTTTCGGGAATTAAGGTAGAGGTTGATGATCACTCCCATATTGAATTTACTGGAGGAATGCGTCGAGTACATGGTGTTATGGGATGAATCAGAGGTAGAGATTGGTTTTGTCCTGATGTAGGGTAATGTAGTCATTAATTATAGTTTTCTCTAGTTGAGTCTGCATGAGAAGAACTATGTGGACTGTGATCTTGAGCTAGTAGGGGTAGTCTTTTCATTGACGATGTGGCAACACTACCTGATGGTCGAGTAGTTTATTGTCTACTCTTATCATAATAGTATAAAATATATCTTCTCTAATAAGGATCTAAACTTGAGATATAGGTGATGGATAGAGTTTTTACAAGACTATGACTTTGATATTGTCTGTACTCACAGGAAGGGGAACGTGGTGGAAGATGATCTGAATAAGTGATCTAGTTTGCAATCATTGAATGAGGCATTAGAGAATATGGACTCATTATAGTTATCATTTTTGGATGGATATGGAGAATATTAACTACAGTTAATGGTTTTTACCCCACCTCTCTTAAAATGATTCAGGGAGGCACAACTTGGGGATACCAATTGCAAGACCATATGTGCTCAGATGTCTATAGGGCATACTCCTAATAAATATTAAAAAGGTGGGGAGCACATCATTACTTTTAGAGGATGCACAGTAATACCTGTTGAGTTGAGGAAGGAGGTTCTGAGGGTGTTTGAGACATCTCCATTGGAGGTACAACTAGCTGTCGAAATGATTTTCCAAGACCTCCGACATCAGTTTTGGTGGCCATAAATGAATAAAATAAGTGCAGAGTTTAATTTTTGGTGCCTTACATATCAGTAAGTAAAGGTTGAGAACTCGGTTCCATCAAGTTTAGATGAACCCCTTAAGGTTCCAGAATTTAAGTGTTATGTAATATAGATGTACTTGTTAATGGGTTTACCATATACTTATACGGGACACGATGCCATATGGGTGATCATTGACTGACTCACAAAGTCGAACCACTTATTAGCTATCCGAGAGCAGAGTTCAATAGAGATATTGGGATGTATCTATATACATGAGATAGTTTGACTCCATGGAGTCCTATTGATAATAATTTTTGATCATAATGATCCCTTTACATCCCAGTTATGGAAGGTATTACATGAGGAATTTGAGAACCATCTACGGTTGAGAACAATGTTTCAACCATAAAAGGAATACTAGACCGAGAAAACCATTTAGGTTCTAGAGGTCATGTTGTGGGCATAAATGTTAGACTTTTTCCATATTTTGGAGGATCGACTATCACTGGTGAAGTTTTCATACTAAAATAGATATCATTCCACCATTGGTATGACACCATTCAAGGCATTGTACATGTGACCTTGTAGGTCACCACATTTCTGGATTGACCTAGGGGAGTTAGCACTCATGGGACGGGAGTTGGTGAGAGATACTTCATAGAAGGTGTAGATAATATAGGAGTATATAAAGACTACACAGATATATTAGAAGTCTTATGCTGGTAGGTGGAAGAGGCCTTTGGAGTTTAAGGAATGAGACCATGTTCTCATTTAGTTTTCACCTCGACAGGGTTTATAGGTATTTGGATAGAGAAGCAAGCTATCTAAAATGTTCATCATCCCTTTCCAGATAACATGTAGTGTTTTCATGGTGGCATACCTCTTGGCTCTACCACCACTGTTAGATTAGAAACATGAAATCTTCCACGTGTCGCAGCTGGGGAGGTACGTGCATGAACCATCACACTCCATCAATTAGGGTGAGTTGAACATCACAAATGGAGTGAATTTTGATGAGTACCTGATGGAGAAAGAGGATTGGTAGAAGAGTATCCTTGTTGGATGGTCTAGTCATCAGGTGTTCATTCATCCTTATAAAAAGAATTTCCAAGAAAGAATATGGGGGAAGGAGGCTCATATTTTTGCACAGTACCCTCATCATTTTGAGTAGCCTTTGTTTTGTATTTTTCAGACGTAAAGCCCTAAGGTAGGGAGAATGTAACATCTCATATTTTTCTATTAACTATTTTTAGATATTATATTTATTGATTTCAAGACTAGGTACCAAGACGACGTGCAATTTTGAGGTCCAATGTTCCATGAATAATTTTTTGAAAAATATTAAACTTGTAATTGCACGAGAACATTGTTTTTCTGATGAAAGTGAAATAAATCTTAAACGGGTAACCATATCAAAAACTTTTAGGGCACCATTAAGCTCAAAATGGTAGATTTACCCTAGGTACGACTTAACTATAGTTGTCTTGGGTTGTTTGTGTAAAATTTTTAATGGGTTGTAACAGGAATAAAGCAATTTAATAAAAATTATTTTTTGATGCAGTAGATAACAATCATTAAAAATATTGTTATAGAGAATTTCAAGGGTTATCTGCATAACCCTAGAAACCTTAGAGAGCTGTTAGGGTGAGCTTTTTGGAATCTATCTCAGGCGATAGTGAAGCATCATGGACCGACGACCGATACTTTTCAGAATCGAAGGACCTCTCACCCAACAATGATGCAATGAACATTCCTCTTCAGAGAGCGATAATAATTGAGGTAGGGTTGGTTATCATTATTTTATTTCATCATTTTTGAATTCCATGATGAACGTGGACCAATAAATGAATAAATTAATCCACGGTTTGGTGATATTTGCAGTATGGTTTTGTTTGAGGGTTATCAGGGTTTATTAAATCAATTTTCTAACCCCAAATCCCTTACTCTTGATTGCTAGACAAGAATGTTTGGAAAATTATGTTAAAATTTTTATCACATGAATTTATACCTCTTTGATTTTCGTTCTTATCCATTAGTACTCTAAGGTTCATGGATCAACATTTCTAGGTGGTTACAAGCACGATTAAACCCCCGAATTCTAGACGAATCAAAAACTAAGGCCAGATCCATGTAGATCCAGAACCAAGGAGCTCGGATCTAAGACCGTTTTATTTTTTGGGAATAAGAGGTGGTCTAGTGATCTATAGAAGGGTCTACCAGCACAACACTAGCAACTGAAAGCGATGACAGTGCGTGGTGGTAGAGCCATGTGCAGCCAACAGTAGTACAGTGAGATAACAATGATGATGAGGATGTAGAGGTGGAGGTTACTCGTTGATGGCATCGGTTTTTGGAGGTGTTGGTGTGGAAGGAAGAGGTATATGAGGCGGTGATACATGTGAGACACGACAACGACAGAACGAGACAGTGGGCTGGGCCGGTTGAAGCAGACCTGGGTCGGATATGAGGATACCGGTACAGAGACCAGAGGAAGTTGACTATGAGGGTCATCCATGGTGATTTGGTAGCTGTAGCTTCATAGGGTGCATAGATTGAGAAGGTTAACTATGAAAGTTGAATGTGGGTAGAGTGACCACACAACCACTTTGCACGATTAGTCAACCGACTGCGACAGTCGACAGTGGCGGTAGTTCCATAGGCTTGGGCAGGCCTATGATCAATTTTTCTCAAATGAGTGTATCTCATAAATAGAGTATCTATTTCATGATTTGTCTATGGAGTTGTGACCCTAGAACTTAGATGGCCATCTTGGGAAAAGTGGTGAGGTTCGTTTTTGGGACATTATCTATTGAGAGTTGTTCCTTGGTCCTTTCCCTCGAGGGTTTAGTACAACATTACATCCAAATCACTATATTGTAATCTATTATAGAGGGAGAGTCTCAGATAGAGTATGATATACCTCTACAATAGTGGATTTAAATCCCATATCACTCCTAGTGAAGTCTATTAAATCATGTAACCTCCTTGAGCAGGGATCTGATCCTCTATTTAGTAGGCCACATTAGTATGGTCAGTGGTATCCCCCAATGTGTCTGGGCATGATCCCCTACATAGAGAGTTGATCTATATTGGGTATGTGGTATCCCCCCAGTGAGTCTGGGCATGATCTGTGGTTTACCCTAGTTAGTTTTGGGAAAACCCCCTCTCTATATTTCATAGTCTTCATTGACCAATACATTGTTTTGGGTAGGGACTAAATGAGTTAGACCTCATTGTGGGTGTCTTCGATGATATCATGACTTGAGTAGTGAGTTTTCCCAGAATAAGAATGCTTTGAGCCCAATCCAATGGCTAGATGTTGGTTGGGATATCCCGATGACATGGGGTATCTCATGAGTATATTTGGATATTCTTATTATTTATGTTATATACATATACCTATGTAGAGTTGACTATAATTTCCATTGTGATATTATTTTTTGGTATTCCATTGTGACATTGCTTTGTGGTTTCAGGGAGTCCTACTGATTATTTTTATACTCACCCCAACAAGGGATTTGCTTGAACATGTCGAGTCTGGTGCAGATGATCATCCATTGGATGGATTTATAGGTGGACCAGGACCAGATGGTTCTTAGTGAGACCAGATAGAATGAGGTGTGTTCCTTCAACTTTCAAACAGTTGTCCTAGTACCATTACTTCCATGTAGGACTTGAGTTATATACTCTTTGCGATGGGCTTGTATTTGGACCTATTTACATTCTAGTATTTTTACTATCATACTCTATTGTGAGATATTAGTGGTATGCATTCAATTTTTTACTAATTGGTTTTTACATTTCATCATTTTGTGGCATGGATATGTGTGCATGTGTATAGGTACTTAGGATAATGCCTCCCGTTTGTGGTATATTCCTAGTCGGCGTTATTCACCAACCCCTGACCTATTAGAGGTGAGCTTGGGGTAGTCAAGCACGGGTCCCTCTGGCAAGGGTTGTGAAAATATTAATATATAATTTTTTATTAACCATTGATTGGAATATGTATTTGTTTAGTTTTAAATTTCCATTTTTTGGTTCCTTGATATGAAATATATAAAATAATATTTTTATTATCTTCTTATGAACATGATTATGAAAGGTATAGAAGACAAAAATTTTAATATCCCTTTAAGAGCTGTTATAGATTATTTATAGATTACACATATTACTTAATATGTAACTAGAAATCACATGCCATGTATCAAAGTTCACCACACCTGGATCAGCTATGTAAATCATGTCACATAATTTGAGATAAGGGTATTGGTGGAATTAAACACAATTTATTTTCCAGATTTATAAAACATGGTTTTAGGGATTAAGTAGAATTTAGTTGGTGTACATGCTATGTAATCCCACACAGTTTTCCGCAAATAATCCATTAAGTCAAAGTACATGACATGTATTTATTACAAGTTGTGTAATGAATTAAAGATGAAAAATAAGACTCATAATTATTACATGGTTTGTAGTTGAAATAGACACCATGTATCAATGAAACATCCTTATATAAAACATGTCTCGTAACATGGAATATATCTTGGATCTCTATGGAATGGAGCACCCAAAGTGTAACTAGAAGTATACACCATGTAATTCATACCCATTCACATAGATTAACCACTTAACAGAGCTGTAAAATGATTGAATTAATTATGATTAATATAGTTAATTTAAAAAATAGAACAAAACTACAAGGTGTATAACTAGTGTATATTCTATTTGATAGGGGTTGTCAGTTGAAATTGATGCAGAGTGCTAATGGAATTTTATTATTGAATCAAATGCTAAATTTATAAATTTTCTATATCATTTTGGAACATGACACAATATATGGACATTGTGAACATCATGTATTTCATGGTGATTAAATGTGGTACATATCATGTATGTTAATGGTGTGACATGGAGGTCATTCACTACTAAATTGAGTACTTGACATGTATCATAGAAATACACACCCTGTAATATTGTGACATACAGTGTACGCTATAAGTTATATAAGGACACAATACATGAAAAACGAATATATAGGAAATCGTCTAATACAGAAGGGTATACAACATTTGTTTCCTCCAGTAAAAATCTTTCAAATTTGAGATAGAATTTAAATCTAACTGGAAGGGCACACACCATATCCCCCATCAATACTCTTCTTATGAAATTATATTAAAATATTTAATATATTTAAAATTATAGTGGATGAGAATCACCAACACTATTTAGATAGAAAACTAAAATTGATTAACAAATTAATTAATGATATAATTAAATAATGAATTGAAGTAATTTTTCTTAATAAAGAACACAATGAAATGAATGTTATATATTTTTATAATTTCATATTCATTGAATGTGTGGATGATTATAATCTTGATTGAATTATATATGTGTTAGATTCCATTTAACTTGAAAATTATTTTATAGGATTTTTGATAATTATTATTAAATTAAAATGAAGATTTTCATATCATCCCATACTATTATTATTTATAATCCCATGAGGTCATATATTCTTTTATTTAAACCAATACCCTTTGGTCCCCTCACCTGTATGTGAGTAGCATATGTAAAGGAAAGGTGGTATTAGATGAGAGTATATAGTTATAGATGGATTTGGGGTGAAACAAACCAAGTATTTACGTAGAAGGAAGGTGGAATGATACAACTCAAACCATTGAATGTTAAAAAACCTAATCACCTAGAGTCATGGGTTAGTTTTTCATCTTATCAAAAAATAAACCATTATAAAATCTCATGATCAGACAACATGATTATTTTATTTCTACCTAGTTCATGGTAAATAATTTATTTTTAGTATATATTGTGCATGATATAATAAAATAAAATTATTAACAAGCATGAAATATGTAAAAAAATAAAATGATTAAATGTAAATTGATTTATCATTACATTGTTCATAACATATGTAAAATCCTTATAATATTTACAAGTATGTAAAATGATAAAATAAATAATATTAAAGAATAAAGAAAAAAATACATCAAATAAAATGTTATTTTAGAAATTCATTCCATTAGTTGATAGTTAAATTGAAACCACATTTTAAAGTACATTTTTTTCCTTCACCAGAGTGCTTTCAGTTATTAGTGAGTTTTGAAATAATGTTTTAGGTCTTCTTAAATTGGTTGAAATAATGATATAATTAACTTCATAATATTTTGTATAATTTTTATAAATGTGTTAAATAAATACTATTCTAGAATTTTAGGAGAGGGGAGTACACTCAATGGATCATATATAATTGAGTTAATGCATTTGGCAAGACCTGCCAACCTAAATACATTAAAATAGATTGTTGTTCCTCTGTTTGGGTTATGAGAAGTGATGTATGGATCATTTACATAAATAATATCCACGAAATTTGATATTTTTAATCCAATATAGCAGGATTTTAGAATTTTATATAATATGAAGAGACTAATAAATAAAATTTATCACAAAAATTTTGCTAATTAATATAGATATATTTTTTTCATTTTCGTGTAGAAAATGGAAAGTAATAAAACCTATAAATTATCACTTAAATTGATAATATAGAAATATAATCTCCTTAAAAGTATGAATTTCATGCTCTGGTATAGATACATTCACATCATATTATGTCAGGAGTGGAAATTCTATGTGTCACAGTCTCATATTCCAATGAAATAGCTTTTTTAGGAGGCTATTGAGGAGGAGATATTGTATTATGGAAACATATAAATGATGCATTAGATGTGTAGTTTCTCATGTTATCTTCCATTTATAATGATCTAAAGAATCTCCATAAGGACATGGATGCATACAATAAGTTTTCTAACATCCATGATATTTATCAAGAGAAGGTGAGAAAATAACACCATGAGATCTACAATGAACTATTCACATTCACAATTAGAGAGGGAACACCAGTTAGAACTAATGTAGTTGAAATTATTAGATATATTGATTGTTTAGATATATTGGGATTCAATATAACCAATGAGTTTTTTATCAATATAATTCTTCCCACAGTAATTAAAAACTTTTATAGTTTTATTACGAATTATAATATGAACAATATTGAAAATTAATTCATAGAACTCCTCACATTGATTGTACAAGTAGTTAGGGATATGATGCAATAAAATCCTAGAGTCTTAATAGTAAATAATAGTATAGTAAATTAAAATGGATCCACGAATACTTTCATGTCTAATTAGTCTTTACACTAACTATCTAATGAGAGTATAATCAAAATTTCGGACATCGAACAAGATAAAGAATATTTTTCATGAGGGAAGAAGGGTCACTAGAAGAACAAATCAACCTTAGTGAAGAATCACATGGAATATTTAAGGGAAATTACTATAAAATATAACCTTTAAATATCTCTCAGTTTAGTATTATATTCATCTTTTGGTTGTCACATTTGTATCCAAATATAGTATCCAAGTAAATTCAAGATTTTTTCTTGAGGTGAATTTGTTCTCCGAGCATCTAATGGAGATATAATTACTACCTTGGATATATGATAAATCCACCATACATTTATGATAGATTTTTCACATTCACATTGTTACTAAAAACATTATATTCATGTTTAGTTTACATTTGGATGGATTTTTAATCTTTTTTGGGGATAAAAGATGGTAATTTTATACATATAACATATTTATGACATAAAAACCTTCAAAAATGGTATTTATATTTTAGAATATGATAACCAAGTGTTGGAAATAAAAAATGAATAAATTTCACATGACTAATTTCACACTCAGCTGTGGAATCACTGACTTGGTCATGTAATGGAGAAGCACATGGCAAATCTAAATCCTGATTGTCATTTAGATTCTTTTGAAAAAAAATCCAATTGGTATGTTTCATGCCTATGTACAATGTAATATGACCAAAACATATTTCATTGGAAAGGGATAAAGGGACATATAGCTTCATGAATTAGCTTATAAAGATCTATGTGGAACTTTTCCAGTTGAATCTTGAGCTGGATATTCATAATAAGTTTCTTTTACCAATGTATTTCGAAGACATGAAAGTGTATACATAAAGTGGTATGAGTTTGAATCCTTTGAAAAATTTAAGGATTTAATGAATTAATGAGAGAATAATCTTGGTAATAATATAAAGAAGCTCTAATAGGATCAATATAGAGAATATATTAACCAAGAGTACATCAAATACCTATGGGAGTTTGGGATTCTATCTCAACTTACTTATCATTATCCAGCATAATGGAATGGTTCTATTGAAAGGAGGAACCAGACCATTTTAGGCATGGAGATTTAGGTTAAGAATCATTCCAATATTCTATTATTATTTTTAGTATATGAATTATAGTCTACATAACACATTCTAAAATGATTGAAACTAAAGATGAAAATGAATTGACATAAAATTTATGGTCTCAAAGGAAATATATTTTGTCACATACTTGTGTACGGGTTTGTAGTGAGTTTGTTAAGGACACTTGTAGGAAAAAAATATCACCCTAAGGTATAAAGTGTATCTTTATAGGATATACCAAGGAAATAGGGCTATATTATCTATAAGACCTCTTAGAAAACAAGGAAATAGTTTAAATAAATTCCACATTCCTTAAGACAGATCAAATATCCAAAAGGAAAAATGGGAGAAATATTAGTTTCAATGAAATTGATAATCAAGATATACAAGAGTTCGCATAGGAATAATTTCTACTAGACACAATATAAGAAGTTATTCCAAATAAACCATTACTATATATGATCCGCATAGAGGTTATAGAATAGAGAAATATTTTTTTTATGGTCTTAAAGATGCTGACTCATTATTGGTTGAAAATGATGGAACTATTTCCTACAAATAATCATTAATCGAATTATAAGTTTTATGATGGTAGAAAGCCATCAATTTTGAGATAAATTTAATGTAAAAAAACCAAGTATGGTTTCCAGTATACCATAAAATATATTTAAAGGATACTGTTTGGAAATGGTTATTTATGAATAAAATGGTTATGGAAATGAAAGTTAGAATATACGGGCTATTATAGTCTTCCATGATAATGATATTTTAAAGATGTATCAGATACAAATTTCATGAATGGGGAACTTACTATAGATTTTTATATAAAAAAATATATATTATTGTTTCTCCATAGGATTCCAATAAGGTATGTAATTTTCATAGATCCATTTAGGGGTCGATCCAATAATTTTGGATCTTAGAACATCCACTTTGATGAATCCATAAGTGAATTTGGTTTCATAATGAATTATGTGATACTTATGTTTATAATTGTTTTAGTGGAGGGAATTTGTTTTCAAGTAGTATATATCAATGAGATATTATAATTTAAAAATATGATAGTAGTCTTATAGTCAGTTAATACATGGTTAAACAAGTGATTATTCTTGAAGGACTTATGTGCAGTAACCAACATTATGGGAATCAAGACCACTCATGATAGGTATAAGGGAATTCTTTTTCAAATTCAGGGTACATACATTGAATAGATACTAAATATATTAATTATTAAATAATCCAAGAGGTTATTGGATGTAGTATCACAAGATATGCATTTTTATAAGAAAATGTTTCATCCTAAAAACTAAGAGAGAAGTAAGATGAGTAAAATACCTTATGAACCTATGATAGGTTCTATCATATATTACAATTTATGTACTAGTATTGATGTTTACTATTCCTTAAGCATGGTATTTAGATATCAAGAAAACCTTAGAGACTAGTATTAGACTACTATAAATACTATCTTAAAGTATTTGAGGTATACTAAGGATTTTTTTTATAGTTTATAGAGGAGATGAAGTCATATTAATTTGAAGATATATAGATTCTAATTTAAATATATATCAAAACAATCTAAAATTATAGTGAGGATATGTATTATTTCTTAATGGAGGAACAATGAAATTAAAATGATCAATGTAACCAATAGTTGCTGATTCAATAATAGTGTATTATTATATTCTAGCTACTACTAAAACTAAATAACTAGAATGGATACAAAAATTTATCCATGATCTTGATGAGGTTAATAATATTAATGTCCATATACCATTGTGTTGTGATTATACTATAGAGGTGTCCCATTATAGGAGCTATAGTCATGTCAATGGATTAAGAATATAATTTGGTATTTTTACCAATTGAGGGATTTTCACATAGGGGTGAGATAACAGTAAGAAGAATTTCCATGGCGGAGAACATGGAAGACCCATTGACTAAAGACATACCTTATTCTAAGTATTAACATAATTTTAGATCTAGAAGATCAAATTTCATTAACAATTGTCCCTAGTGAATATGGGAGTTTGTAGGAGTTTCTTACCTAGAGAAAATTACTTTTTAATTTCCATTACCTATATATACATGGTTTTTAATATTAATAAAAATATTATGACATTATTATTGTTCTTAAATTTAACATTAATATGATAATTTTCTTAATGTTTTTATTGTATTAAAAGGTCATAATAGTTCCACTCTATGATGAGAACCTTCACTACGGGAAAAATGAGCAATTGCGACGGGTTATTTGCGACGGGAATAAATCCCGTCGCAAATAGTCATGTGAAAAACTTATTTGCGACGGGGGTATTTCCCTGTCGCAAATAAGGAGGCTTTTGTGACGGGATTGCTTTCCCCGTCACAAATAGTTTTCCCGCGATGCGCGCCAAATCGCGGGAAACTTATTTGCGACGGGGGAATATTCCTGTCGCAAATAATCGACGGCGGTAAAAGGTATTTGCGACGGGAATATTCCCCCGTCGCAAATACTATGTCGACAGGGGTTATTTGCGACGGGACGCGTCGCAAATAACTATTTACCGGTTGACCGTAATAAATGTTGGCTAAGGTATTTGCGACGGGTACCGTCGCAAATAGTATTATTTGCGACGGGAATCCCGTCGCAAATGGGCCCGTCGCAAATAATCTAACCTATAAATACCCCCATCCGTTTTTTTCATTTCATTCTCATTCCTTATCTTCTCCTTCTCTCAAAATTATATTTCTAGAGTTGAGTTTTTCTCCAGTTTAATTTTTTTCTCCGGAGCTGATATTAAAGTTTTGAAGACGATCAGAACAGATCAATTTTCAAGGTATTTATCTTCATTTTAATTTTTTATTTATTTTTAATTTTTTATTTATTATCAACTTTTTATTAGTTTCAATTATTATTAATTAGTTGTAATTTAATTATGTTTACATTGTTTTATTACTTAATAAATTTAAATTATTAGTATTGTTTATAGTTAATGGTAATTAGGAATAATTAGTAATAAATTTTAATAATTAAGAATAAATATTAATAATTAGTAATAAATACCAATAATTAGGAATAAGAACATTATTACATTATTAGTTTATTTTATTATTAATATTAAAATAATATAATTTTTTATATATATACAATTCTTTTTTGATCTGTGTGTTTGCTGTCTTCACATGTATTATTTGTATGTGGAGATAGAAAACGCACAGATCAAAAAAGAATTGTATATAAATTAGAAAATTATATTATTTTAATATTAATAATAAAATATATTAATAATGTTATTATTTGTAATTATTGGTAATTATTTCTAATTATTGATAATTATTCATTTAATTACTAATAATTAGGAACAATTATCAATAATTATCAATAATTAAGAATAATTAGTAATAATTAGTAATAATTACCAATAATTAGTATTAATTACCTATAATTAGTATTAATTCCCAATAATTAGTATTAATTACCAATAATTAGTAATAATTAGGAATAATTAACAATAATTAGTAATAATTAACAATAATTAACAATAATTAGTAATAATTACCTATAATTAGTATTAATTACCAATAATTAGTATTAATTAACAATAATTAGTAATAATTAGTAATAATTAGGAATAATTAGTATTAATTAGGAATAATTAGTAATAATTACCAATAATTAGTAATAATTACCAATAATTAGTAATAATTACCAATAATTAGTATTAATTACCAATAATTAGTATTAATTACCAATAATTAGTATTAATTATTAATAATTACCAATAATTATCACTATTTAGTAATAATTAACAATAATTGCCAATAATTACCAATAATTAGTAATAATTATCAATATTTATTAATAATTATCACTATTTAGTAATAATTAACAATAATTGCCAATAATTACCAATAATTGGTAATAATTATCAATAATTATTAATAATTACTAATAATTATCAATAATTAATAATAATTAGCAATAATTAGTAATAATTAGTAATAATTAGTAATAATTAGTAATAATTAGCAATAATTAGTAATAATTAGCAATAATTAGTAATAATTAGCAATAATTAGTAATAATTAGTAATAATTAGAAATAATTAGTAATAATTAACAATAATTAGTAATAATTACCAATAATTAGTAATAATTAGAAATAATTAGTAATAATTAACAATAATTAGTAATAATTAACAGTAATTAGTATTAATTACCAATAATTAGTATTAATTACCAATAATTAGTAATAATTACCAATAATTAGTAATAATTAGGAATAATTTGGAATAATTAGAATTAATTAGGAATAATTAGGATTAATTAGGAATAATTAGTATTAATTAGGAATAATTAGTAATAATTACCAATAATTAGTAATAATGATTATTAATTACCAATAATTAGTATTAATTACCAATAATTAGTATTAATTACCAATAATTAGTATTAATTACCAATATTTAGTAATAATTACCAATATTTAGTAATAATTAACAATAATTGCCAATAATTAACAATAATTAGTAATAATTACCAATAATTATCAATAATTATTAATAATTATCAATAATTAATAATAATTAGCAATAATTAGTAATAATTAGCAATAATTACTAATAATTAGCAATAATTAGTAATAATTAGAAATAATTAGTAATAATTAGAAATAATTAGTAATAATTAGTAATAATTAGTAATAATTAGTAATAATTAACAATAATTAGTAATAATTAGGAATAATTAGGAATAATTTGTATTAATTAGGAATAATTAGTAATAATTACCAATAATTAGTAATAATGATTATTAATTACCAATAATTAGTATTAATTACCAATAATTAGTATTAATTACCAATAATTAGTATTAATTACCAATAATCAGTATTAATTACCAATAATTAGTAATAATTAGAAATAATTAGTAATAATTAGCAATAATTAGTAATAATTAGAAATAATTAGTAATAATTAGCAATAATTAGTAATAATTAGCAATAATTAGTAATAATTAGCAACAATTAGTAATAATTAGCAATAATTAGTAATAATTAGCAATAATTAGTAATAATTAGGAATAATTAGGAATAATTAGTATTAACTAGGAATAATTAGTATTAATTAGGAATAATTAGTAATAATTACCAATAATTATTAATAATGATTATTAATTACCAATAATTAGTATTAATTACCAATAATTAGTATTAATTACCAATAATTAGTATTAATTACCAATAATTAGTATTAATTATCAATAATTAGTATTAATTATCAATATTTAGTATTAATTACCAATATTTAGTAATAATTACCAATATTTAGTAATAATTAACAATAATTGCCAATAATTAGCAATAATTGCCAATAATTAGCAATAATTAGTAATAATTACCAATAATTATCAATAATTACTAATAATTAGCAATAATTATTAATAATTACCAATAATTAGTAATAATGAGTATTAATTACCAATAATTAGTATTAATTACCAATAATTAGTATTAATTACCAATAATTAGTATTAATTACCAATATTTAGTAATAATTACCAATATTTAGTAATAATTAACAATAATTGCCAATAATTAACAATAATTAGTAATAATTACCAATAATTATCAATAATTATTAATAATTATCAATAATTAATAATAATTAGCAATAATTAGTAATAATTAGCAATAATTACTAATAATTAGAAATAACTAGTAATAATTAGAAATAATTAGTAATAATTAGAAATAATTAGTAATAATTAGTAATAATTAGTAATAATTAGTAATAATTAACAATAATTAGTAATAATTAGGAATAATTAGGAATAATTTGTATTAATTAGGAATAATTAGTAATAATTACCAATAATTAGTAAT
Source organism: Viscum album (assembly GCA_963277665.1). Lineage (NCBI taxonomy): Eukaryota > Viridiplantae > Streptophyta > Magnoliopsida > Santalales > Viscaceae > Viscum > Viscum album. The sequence continues at coordinate 805,717 of CAUJRU010000245.1, read as the reverse complement.
AATGATTATTAATTACCAATAATTAGTATTAATTACCAATAATTAGTATTAATTACCAATAATTAGTATTAATTACCAATAATCAGTATTAATTACCAATAATCACCAATAATTACCAATAATCACCAATGATTACCAATAATCACCAATAATTACCAATAATCACCAATAATTACCAATAATCACCAATAATTACCAATAATGACCAATATTTTCCAATATTTTCCAATAATTACCAATAATTACCAATATTTTCTAATAATTACCAATATTTACCAATAATTACCAATATTTACCAATAATTAGGAATAACTACCAAAAATTAAGAATAACTACCAATAATTTGGAATAATTACCAATAATTTGGAATAATTACCAATAATTTGGAATAATTACCAATAATTTGGAATAATTATCAATAATTTGAAATATTTACCAATAATTTGAAATACTTACCAATAATTTGGAATAATTACCTTATTACATTATTTGTATATTTTATTATTAATATTAAAATAATATAATTTTCTATATTATATACAATTCTCTTTCCATCTGTGTGTTTTCTGTCTCCACATGTAATATTCACATTCTTTTTCAAAATTATCAACCTACTCGCCAATGGAGAGGTGAAAGTGAATGCGAATATTACATGTGGAGACAGAATGTTAAACACACATATGAAAGAAGAATTGTATATAATATAAAAAATTATGTTATTTTAATATTAATAATAAAATATACTAATAATGTAATAATGTTATTATTATATAATTAATGTTTATGAAAAAATTATATTAGTATTATTAAAATAATAAAAAATCAATATAATATCAAAATTATCAATATTTGTAACATGTTTTGACCAGATATTTTCTTTGCTGAAAACACTGTTACCCGAAGGAAATGTTTTACCTGCAAATTACTATGAAAGTAAGAGGTTGGTTCGAAATTTGGGACTTACTTGTCAGAAGATTCATGCATGTTCAAATGACTGCATTTTATATTCAGGGGAAAATGAGTCGTTGGATAGTTGTCCCACATGTGGGCAACTGAGATATAAAGAAGGACAACACGGGAAGTCTGGTTTGATTCCTGTAAAACAGTTGAGATATTTTCCTCTTACATCCAGACTTCAGCGTTTATTCATGTCTAAGAATACAACGACAATGATGTCATGGCATAAAGAGAATAGTTCAACCGATAAAAGCTTGAATCATCCAGCCGATGGTGATTCATGGAAACATTTTGATAGAGTGCATCCATCATTTGCTTTAGAAGCTAGAAATGTTCGACTGGGCCTTTCCACTGATGGTTTCTGCCCGTTTGGATCTTATGGTAGTCAATATTCATGTTGGCCTGTTTTTTTAACTCCGTATAATTTACCTCCATGGATGTTGATGAAGGAGCCATATATCTTTTTGACTTTACTAATTCCAGGACATCCGAAGAAAAATATTGATGTTTATTTGAAGCCATTGATTGATGAATTAAATTTATTGTGGAGTACTGGTGTCAGTACATATGATGTTGCAACGAAACAGAATTTCATACTGAGAGCAGCATTGATGTGGACAATAAGTGACTTCCCGGCTTATGGGATGTTATCTGGCTGGAGTACACTTGGTCAGAAATCATGTCCTTACTGTATGGGAGAGAACAAAGCATTTATGCTCATTCATGGAAAGAAATCGTGTTATTTTGACTTTCATCGCAGATTTCTTCCAGCTGATCATCCTTTTCGCAGAAACAGATCTCATTTCAGAAAAGGAACAGCTGAAAGGGATGGACCTCCAAAAATGCTATCAGGTTCAGAGTTAAATTCGGTTGTATTTTCATTACCTCCCATCACTTTTGGTCCCACAATAAACCAACAGAAAATTTCTGGTTTTGGGAAAGAACACAATTGGATTAAACGTAGCATATTTTGGGATTTGCCATATTGGTCTGATTTGTTGGTCCGACACATGTTAGATGTCATGCATATTGAGAAGAAATGTTTTGATAATTTGTTTCATACAGTTTTGGATACGCCAGGAAAGAGCAAAGACAATGTAAATGCACGTTTAGATCTTGCCCAAATTTGCAGGCGTCCAGAATTGGAACTATTTGAGAATGTCAGAACAGAAAGGTTACTGAAACCAAAAGCAGCTTATATACTGTCTAAAGAAAACCGTTTATTATTTTGTCAGTGGATTGCAGATTTGAGACTTCCAGATGGTTGTGCTTCCAATTTGGGTAGATGTGTAAAGAATGGTCATATTACTGGATTAAAAAGTCATGATTGTCATGTTATAATGGAGAGACTTCTACCCATTGGATTAAGAGGTCTGTTGAATTTTGTGATTTGGGATTCCATAACAGACATGTCTCATTTTTTTCGGGAAATTTGTGCGGCTACGGCAGATTATGATGCTCTAGGAAAACTTGAAAAAGATGTTGTTGTAATTATATGTAAACTTGAAAAAATATTTCCGCCGTCTTTCTTCGACTCAATGGAACATTTGATGTTACATTTGTCATATGAAGCCAAATGTGGAGGTCCGGTACAGTTTCGATGGATGTACCCATTTGAAAGATGCATGCAAAAATTGAAAAGAAAAGTACGCAACAAAGCATCTGTTGAAGGATCTATTGCAGAAGCTTATTTGCAAGAGGAAATATCTTTTTTCTGCTCCCATTATTTTTAATCTGAGTATCCTTCAAAACACAACCGAATGGGACGGAATGAGAGGAATATTGATGAAATCGAAAATCAATTATCTGTTTTCAACCAGTCAAAGCTTGGTTTTGGTGGAGTTTCTGTCTCATTATAAAATATTAATAATATTATATTTTTAAATAACAATATTAATATGAATAAAAATATTATTTATATTTTATAATATTAAATTATATATATATATTAAAATTATATATATATATTAAAATTTTATATATATATTAAAATTTTATATATATATTAAAATTTTATAATATTATAATTTAATTATTTTTTTTGTAATACTTGAATTATTTTAATATTTGAATGTAAAATAATTCTATTATTTTTATATTAATTAAAATAACTTATTAATATTTTTTTTATTTATGAATTATAATTGTAATATTATTATATTAATTAAATTATTTATTAATATTCTATTATTTTTATTTTTGAATTATAATTCTACTATTATTATAGTAATTAAAATAATTTATTATTTTCATTTGTAAATTATAATTCTATTATTATATTAATTAAAATAATTTATTAATAATTTATTTTTTTTATTTTTTTTATAGTATTTGCGACGGGATACTATGCCCGTCGCAAATACTAGTATTATTAATAGTTTTTGTTTAAAAGTATTTGCGACGGGTCCCGACTCCCGTCGCAAATACTAGTATTATTAATTTTTTTTATTTTTTAAAAAAGAGTTTTTGCGACGGGACCGTCGCAAAAGCCATTTACGACGGGACCGTCGCAAAAGGTATTTGCGACGGGTCCCGTCGCAAAAACTGTTTTAAAAGTTTTTTACAAAAATACGGAATACTATTTGCGACGGAGAGAATGCCCGTCGCAAAAAAAGTCTTTAGCGACGGGCCCGTCGCAAATAAGTGTAGTTGCGACGGCGTTTTCAGCAACGAGCTATTTGTGACGGGATCCCGTCGCAAATAGCCCATCGCAAATACCTGTTTTTCTAGTAGTGCTTGATGTTCAATGATAGTATTCTAAAATACAATTTTTATGGTTAGATAAAAACTTATTACGGGGAATAAATTAAACATTCTCTTAGGTTTTTAAAGCTCATAGGACATTGATGCTTCTTCTTATAAAGTTCACAATTTGTAATCACCAAGATAAGAGTTTATGAGAATATAAACACCTCTATAGATTTCACATGTTATATGTTTCATTAGATATTCATATCTATGGATGACTGTGTTTTTCCTTATATGTGAGTTTATTATTAATGTATACCATGAGTTTTATACCTATATGTATTTATAAAAACAACATAGAAATATTATCGAGGTATAGTAGGATATGCAGGGTGTGTCATGAATGATTTGGAATAAATGAATAAACTAATAAATATTTTTACCTTCTGATTTAATGAAGGTAGATACCTCAATACCTATGATGTTAATGTAATTTTTAGATTATATCTACATTTGTAATAGATTTATTTATGAGTTAATTTTTTGAAATTCAAAATATTAATCAATGACATTAGTTTTTGATACAAGTAAAGAAACATTCATGATGAGTTATCAATAAACAAGGATTATATTATATAGTGAGAATTTGTAAGAGATTGTTGTTTTTGTATCATTCACAAATTTCTCTATGTGTTCCTTGACTTGTAGCAAGATGCTCATCGTGGACATTAATCTTGTTAGTGTAATTCAATTAAAAAAATAGAATAGAGGGTCACATAATAAGTGTGTCAATAAACTTAGTTAAATTATTGACGAATTTAATATTACAATGGATTATTATACTCCAATTTTTAGAAATAATATTTATTAAAGTTTTGTTGTCACATTATATGAAGTCACCACTAATTCGAATAAATATATAAGTTAGTTGAATATTAAATAAATATTTATTGGTGGGTTTATTAAATAAAATATGTGTCTAGTTATTGAAATAAAATATAGTGATATTTACTTATAAAATAAATTGTCAGTATTCAATGTTAAATAAAGATTAAAGTGGATTGAAGAAATTTGTTAAGGGTCTAGAGGGAATGATATGTTAAATATAATTTAAATAAATATTGATAAATTTATTTCATATATGACATTTATATTCCCCACTTGGGTCACATATTTCAAAGAAACAACAAAAACAACAACAATAAAGATAATAATCAATATGGGGTTCATTTAGAATAAAGATATAGGTTAAGGGACTCTGAGAAACAACATGTTATCTTGCCTATTTATTTAAACATGGTTATATCATTTCTATAAAGAGATGGTGTTTTTGTATAAAAATCAACCTACATAATTCTCTCAATCATAGATAGAATATTTTCACGAATGTTATCAAGAATAGAGAGATTTTATCCTCAAAATCCCTATCATGTCTTTTAGAGATCAATAATAATTCTTTAAGACCAAATGGGATTATTATTTCAATTAATGGTGAGTGATGTAACTGATTAGTAATAGTTTCACTCACACCCAATGTTACTATGAATATGTTATGAGGTTCATGGGGGTATTTTTGGATCACCACTAGAGGTATTCTATACTTGGATAATTCATCACAATGATTATACGACAAGAGTGGTTAACCAAATATACAAGGAAGAAAGAATTATAAAGCGAGACAAATATTAATAATATAAATTAATATTAAATTATATATGAATTATTGTCTCTAGAATCTTCTAGTGTTTCTTTTTTTAGATTTGAGGATATACTCTATAGAAGTTTATGGAGAACTAGTATTGGGAAAAATCCATAATACTTCTGTTATTCCCTAAAACATCCACTCTTTAATTTTCTTAAGGACATAAGATATTCAAGGAGTGTAGGTAAGGTGGATAGTTTTCTGAGTTAGTAAGTATTTTTTTTCAACTTTATTCTTTTTTCTCTTACTTCTTAATTGTATGATAATTTTATATATTTTCCTTTATTTTTTTCTTCTTTCTATTTTTTTCATCTTTGGTACTGGAATAATAATGTTAAATTTCCATATCATAAAAGAATTTATTGAAAATTCTTGTAAAATTTCCCTATTTTAAGTTTATTAACATTTAATGGAAATTGTTTTTATGGTTTTCTTGTTATTTGAGAAAGACTTTAACAATAATGGGTGTTTTTTTATAATTGGTTATTTCTTAATGGTAAGATTAATTATATATCTATAAAAACACTGATATGTTGATACCAATTGTATAAGAACTTCATGGGTTAATTATGTCATTTATCATATCAACAAATAATTTAACACTCCCTCAACATATGAAACAATTGTACATAATTTAATCTAGATATAAGTTAGGTTAATGTTAGTCAACATTTTAAAATTAATTCTCTATACATCTATTCTTAATACGATCATTTTCATAACTATACATGATTGATGTATACTTGTTTAACAAATATTAAACTATTATACACACTAAAAAAATTAAAAAAAATAAAAAATAAAAAATCAGGGGGTGATGGAGTGTAATTTTTTTGCCAATATATAGTTTAGGATATTAATTTTGGACTACAAGGAATGATTAAGTGAATGGATATTATAATTTAATTGTAAAGGGTGTAGGGCATGTTTGGTGGAAAGAACCACAGAATTTGATTTTTTTTAAAATGACCCATATTTACTAGATATAGATTTGAAACAAAAATTTGAAATAGATTTCAAAAACACATGTAGTGATTTAGTGGTATGATTGAATCGTGGGTTTTATTTATATGAAAAATATCATGCATCTACTTGGGTTTTACTTTGACATAAAATATGTTACACTGATTTCCATGCTTTCTATGAGTGAAACCATGGAGTTCTTCTGGTTTTTCTCAAATTTCTACCATGAATGGAATTCATTTTCAATGTTCAATATTCAAAAACTAGGTGATATATTCATCCATAATTTTTATTAATTTTTATTTTTGCAGGAGTGTAAATTTTTAGGTGTGGGGGTTTGATCAAATTACAATCCACTATTTTATTCCACTATCATACCACTATTCTTAAATGTTTCTATACTATAAATTATAAATAAAATAATCATATCATTTTTATTTTATTTAATTAATTATTGTTAAAGACTATTAAAATATTAATTTCACTTATTTTAATGTATTCATGTATGTTTGATGTCGTATGGAGAGGTTACAGCGAAATTAAAAAAAAATGGGCCAAAACTATTCTAGAGGCTAAGGGAAATGTGGAATAAAATATAAATTTTTCCTAATATTTAAATCTAACTGGGATGGAAAAAATTAAATTAAAATCCATATGGTGTTGTTGGCACCCATATTTTTTAATTTTAAACTTTTCCATTGAATATTTTAGAAGTTGAAAGATTATATAGAAAGAGAATTTGAATTTCATGGGATCCTATGAAAGTGGACTTGAATATAGAGGAGATAAAATGTTGGATCCTTATATTCTACTAAAATTTTTATTCCTAGTAGTTGAGGGATTTTTATTGCTCCCTTTTCCAAAAATAATGGCCATCCACTAATGGGTAAGACAACTTTACCGCGGGCTCATGTGGGACCAGAGTCAACCACAATAAATGAGAATTATCTTGGGCCATCGAGTAGCTATCTAAAAAATTATAACTCCCACGACATGTGGGCGAGTACTGTATATAGGGCCCTTGGTTTGCGATCCCAGATATGCACATAAATTGAATAAGAAACTCGGTGGGGTGAAACTCAGAGTGGAGGTGATGCATATGGTATGGGTGTTGACCCCATTTCCAAATCAAGGAGAAATATTCACAGAGTGGATTATATACTAGAGTGATGAACAAACAATGTTTCAATGTTGTACAATTTTTTTTTCACGAAAATCGAATTCTGACTGTATTATCATGCCTACCGATGATCTGAACCTCCCAATCACACATCATTCTGATCATATCCATCCATCTAAATCATGTGAATATCATGTTCAAACTAATTCACCCCCATTCAGTGAAAATACAAATCAAACCCACGCACTACAAGACCACCATCTTCAACCTCCCACTCACCGATCCTCTACTCTCTGGAATCAAAGGTTCAACATTATAAAGCATGACTTACATCCTCTTAGAGTCACTTACATCCCTCCGACCCTTCTCTGATTTCCATTCAAGTCCAAGGAATCCATTATACGCCACCACGAGCACCGATCGAGGACATCAATATCATGTCGCAGGAGTCCCTTCCAACATTTAGAAGATGTGGAATGATTATCCTTTGATCATGTGACCAAACTGAAGACAATAACTTGAGATGTTTTTAGAAGTTCAATGAATATGAACCCTCCTCCCATTGGTGTATTTTTTCATCCAAATTAATTTTATTTTTCTGGATCATTTGATTTTATAGAAGGAAAGTAGCAGCATCACAGGATCAGATAAAATGATAATGTGATGAAGCATCCACTACATCGGTGGGGAAACACTATGTTTATTCCATGTAAATAGGTTCCACCTTCAGCCTCCCACGACCTATATAAACATGCTCCCATAAATAAAAAAATTGGGAAAATGAGGAAGGTGGGGAGATCTAGAAAATAAGCAAGGCAGAGGATAAAAAGTATGCTGACTACCACTCACTATAGAACATCCTCAGGTGATGATGAAAATCCTCTCCATGGTCTTTTGACGAATAGGTGATCACATGAGTGATTAATCATCATACGATTTCTAGTTCATGTATGGTGTTCATGATATCATGATATCCCTTTCCCATTCTTTATTGTTTTGTGAATTTTCCATGAAAAGTCATCATCCAAATAGATTAGAATACATGTGGAAGCCACATTGGTGCACACAAGTATGCATCAAAAAACATGCCAACTCAGTATCTAGAGAATACCATCAGCGTTTCTGTATTATAGTGATAATTTAAAACCCATTACATAGTCTTATAAGCTTGTAAACACCCCCATGGGTCTTTGGCGTGATAACAGAGACCGTCTTAAGAACCCATTAGGGAGACATACAAATCACATGAATGAATGAACCTCATTAAATCAACATACAACACGATTCATTACCTTGATCCTAGGATCACATGGTACGTCACTGATTCAAACTCAAATTTACCCAAAAGAAGAAGGTAGGACAGTCCTTGTAGTCTAGCTTGGGTTATCGAAACTTCAGAGACCTAAGAAGTACCTACAGACACATAAATTATATGTATTGTTTTTTCTTATGAAGTGGCCTACTTGGGTTGATTTAAGATGATTTTAAATGATCACTAATAGATTTGAGTTAATTCAAATTATGGTAATGAGTTGATCCTAGTTTATCGCTTGGGGTGGATTGGATGAATTCATTTTTTAATGATTTTAAATTATTATATTTGAGATGGGTTAATTTAAGAAGATCAAACAAAATCATCACTTATTGGTTTAATTACTACACACCCTAATACTAATCACCTATACACTTGAAGGATCAAAGTTTTGAGCACTCCAAGGTAAATGTTCGTACTAGCACTTGAAATGTGTGACATTAAATTCAACAGGGACGATGTAGTTTAAAAATCATCAAATAAAAATCTCAATTAAAGAAGTGATTAGACATTAATGGGGTGATAAATAACATCCAATACAACCCCTTGATACTCCCTTGGATCAACCCATAAGTGGGTTAGCCCTCCATTTATTCTATGGTTTCAATGGAAGCGTAAAGTAGACTCATAAGGGAGGAATTGGAGAAGTAAAAAAAACAATGAAAAAAAAACAATCACTCCACCGTTGTGTGATAATATCACATGGTTTGGTATAAACAAGTTCACACCTTGAGGAAATGGTATCAAAGTGATATTAAGAAGAATATAAAAATATAAGATGAATAACTTTTATAAAAAAACTAAGGTAATTCAATGAACTTACAATTGAAGGAATGCGATTACAACATCAAATTGGCAGCATAACATTAAAACGAAACAAAGCTGAAAGATCCCAAAATCCTTCAGAAATAATACCTTAAATAAGAAATAATGAATCCTTTGGTCGAGCCACCACTCCCCAAGTCTCTTTAATTAAATGTGGTGGGCCAAGGTAGGTGGAAAATTAATGTAGAGAGGACTTTTCCACTTCTTGCCCCGAAGTTGCAGCCAGCTTGCATCTACCAGAAAGACGTGCTGAGAGGACCCTCTAGAATGCCGAAATGGAGTGGGCCATAGAAGAATTAAATGAATAAACGGATGTCCCCTAACATCCTGTAAACCTTCAGCCATAAATAATAATCCGTTCGTGTGATATGATTTAAATGGTGGGCTGTTTTTATGGGCCGTAGAATCTGGCCCAGAATTGCATCTACAACTTGGGCCGCATTAATTACCACCATGTAGGACGAATTAACACTGGATCCAGAAGAATGATTTGTTCCTATATTTTTCATCTATCCTCCAATGTAATTTAGGATTCAGTGGGCCTGTATTTGGGGCCCCATATTCTCATTAATGGGATGATATTCAATCTTCCTTCTCCAGAATAGTTTCCTTTCATCGCCAAATATCCCCATCATCCTTTATGAATACTTTATTGATCCCTTAATGAAAAATGTTAATATTTATGTTTATATCAATTTCCCAAAATATCAAATTAAAATATGGACAATTACATTATTTAAAATCAGATGAAACATTGTGCCTAAATTGGTGCATATTAGGCATGAAGTGCACAAATGATGAGAATGGATGTTCAAAATTAAAATCCACTAACTCAGGACCATAAGATAAAAAATGAAAATTTAATACCATTAAAATGTAATCAAAATATGTGTTTTTATTGTCTAATAACACCCCCCAACTTTAGTTTTGATAGTCCAGAGTAAAATATATCTCACAAAAATGAAATTCGAATGACCTTTTCCAAAAAAAAATTAATACACATATCTCACCCAAATATCTCACACCAAAAAATTATGAAACCCATCAAAATAATTTAAAAAAATCTACGTACATAGGAATATCTCAAGACCAAGCTCATTCCTTTGTTCAAATTCATCGTCATATATCATCCAAAATCAATTAAGCATGATGAAGTGTTGTGTGTCACAATAGACATGGGGGTTCATTTTCATTCGAGGGAGAAAAGATGGAAGCGCTAGGAGAAATAAAATTTTAATAATAAGATGAGTACTCATTGTTTTATTTTATTTGTTTTTTTGTTTTTTTTGGTTATTTTTGAAATTTTTCCATGGTAATTGAAATTGAACTCAATCGAGTCAACCCATGTAGCAAGACTTTGCCGATGACTCCTAGGCTCAAAGACCTTCGGGAACCAAGTGAATCTCACATACTCGGGCATCATCTCGAGTTAACTCAATCAAAAACAAATTCAAATTACCAAAAATAGAGATAAAATTCCCAACTCTGGGCTAGACAACTATGGAGTCACGATCCCCAAGTGCCGAAAGCCACACATTAGGTCATTTAATTTCTCTACGTGCAAATTGATTTTTTTTGTTTTTTATTGAATACTAATATTATGAATAAAATGATCACCAAAACTATGCTATTTATTATGGGTCCCCAAGAAATCAAAATAAAACCCCACAATCTAGGTGACATGCATTGTGTTTTTTATTAAATAGATGATAATATAATGGTGAAAAATCACATCGGACAACCACACTTTCCAAAATCTATGAACATGAACCTAAACATGCATTAAAATCAGAATCAAGGCATGCACAATTCTTTGATATCCAATTTCAGAGTTTTCAATGTGTGTTATCATGTTTATGGTTAATGAAAAGTTTCCTTCCAGACTTTTTTTTGCACAGAAGATCAAAATTTTTTATTTCGTCTCCCCCAACATAGAATAACATTGTCCCTAGTCTTAAAAGAAAAGAAAAGTTAGAAAGGGGTAGGAGAGGAGTTCAAAGAGTAAATTGAAAATCATAACCATGGATCAAATTCACCTGGTTTTTTAATATGAAGTTCATGATGCTCCAGATTACTCCTTTGATCTCTTGGGGGATGTAGGCACCTCCTTGATTGAGGATGTATCACCCAAAATAGTCCATGAACCATACAAAGAAGAACAAACCAGACAAAACAAACAACACGACGACTTATTTAGTTCCAAGTATCTTCTTTTTTATGGTTTTTCTTGTTTTTTTTGTTTTTTTTAAATTAAACTAATGATACTTTGTCTTCTTTTAAATTTCTGGGTAAGGTATTACTCAAGGATCACACCACATGACATAGATAAATACAGTGCTCCCCTTTCATACCCATCATTACTCATAAAAGAAGAATAGGTCAATAGTCTATTTTTTAAATACCTATAAAACCCTAAAATAAAATAAAATACACTTATGATACATTGTCTTCTTTTAAATTTCTCGGTAAGGCATTACTCAGGGATCACACCGCGTGACACAGATGAATATGGTGCTCCTCTTTTATACCCATCCATACTCATAATAGAAGAATAGGTCAACAGTCTATTTTTTTATTAAATATCAAATTGATTAATTTATCCTATTTAAAATATAAAATTGATTGAAACAACAAAATGATTGGAAAATTGAATACCATGGGTTGCCTCGCATGATGCACTTTGTTTAACGTCATTATCCCGACATGGACCCCCTAACTTACCCAATACCAATTTTCAACATTTTAAGGACCCCATATTTTTCCATTTCCACTAGATTGAGATTGATTCTTTGTTTATAATTTTTGTCGTGTGCAAACCTAGGTTCTATAATGAGTGGTAAAATCCAAAGAATATCAGAAAAGGTTGATTCCGTTTCTTTTTTAGTCTTTCCAAAGACATTAAGAATCATTACCTCTTTATTGGTTTCAAGATAATAAATTTTGAAAAATGGAAGTTCTTGGCTATCCCCAATGAATGGAAACTTGGGGGTGGATGGAAAGTCCTTTCATTCAAGTTCGGGTAGGCTAACACTTTCAGACATAGGTTGGGAATTTGAATCAAAATCAATTTCATTTTCAAAATTGGTCAATAGAATTGGTTCCTTTTGAATAGAAGATTCAACCACAAAATTGGAAAGATAAATTTAAGGAATTGGTATGGACTCAATGTTTTTGATTTATATCAATGGTTCAATGGTTGGTGTTTTTAAAAATTTATCAATAGAGTTATACTTAGGAGACTCAATCCATGATGTCAAATTCTCCTCTTTTGAATCCGAAAAGTAAATTTCTTCTTGATTTAAAGAACCTTTAGAAATTCATTTATCTTTTTCATCTATCCCAAATACAAAGGATGGTTCTTCAATAAATACATGTGAGGTTTTTGGGAGAAAATAGTCTTCTATCAATGACGTGGAAGGGATAACATGAGTGGGAATGGGTTCCTTAACCATCTCAAAGTTTCGTAGTTTTAATCTCAATGATGAAACCTTAAAATTCATTATCTCCATTTATTGACACAGTTTATAAATTAATGGATATGTATTAGGATGTATAAGGTGTTGATCCAAAAGGTTAATTCTAGGTGGATAATTATGTTGTTGGAATAGCACAGGAGGGTGTTCAGATTGGCCTTGTTGGGATTGGAACTCATTATAGGAAGAAATATTTTGTGGAGCATAGGAGTTAAAACATTTTGGCTCAATAGGTTGTTGATTATCCCACAAATATAAACTAGGATGGTCCTTGTACAACACACTTGGTGCAGGGTATTCAAAGTAGGGAGAGGTTCCCCATATTTTGATTTTTTCAAAAGGGGTTTCCATAAGAGTGAAATTAGGGATGAGAAAAGATATGTGGGGTGAGAAAAGGAAGGTAGTGTCTAAAATAACTTACTTAGGTCCCCATAAATGTTGCCAAAATTTTATTCACACTCAAATTTACCCAAAAGAGTAAGGTAGGATGGTCCTTGTAGTCTAGCTTGGGTTATCGAATCCTCAGAGTCCTAAGAAGTACCTACAGACGTATAAATTCTATGGATAGTTTTTGGATATGAAGTGTCCAACTTGGGTTGATTTAAGATGGTTTTAAAGGATCACTAACAGATTTGAGTTAATTCAAATTGAGGTAATGAGTTTATCCTAGGTTATCGCTCGGGGTGGATTGGATGAATTCCTTTTTTAATGATTTCAATTTCTTATATTTGAGATGGGTTCATTTAAGAAGATAAAAAAAATTATCACTTAATGGTTTAATGCCTAAACACCCTAATACTAATCACCTATACACTTGAAGGATCAATATTTTGAGCACTTCAAGGTAAAGGCTCGTATTAGCACTTGAAATGTGTGACCTTAAATTCAACAAGGACATTGGAGTTTAAAAATAATAAAATAAAAAACTCAATTAAAGAAGTGATTAGACATTAATGGGGTGATAAATAACATCCAATCTAGCCCCTTTATACTCCCTTGGATCAACCCATAAGTGGGTTATCCCTCCATTTATTCTATGGTTTCAATGGAAGCGGAAAGTAGACTCACGAGGGAGGAATTGGAGAAGTAAAAAAAATGAAAAAAAAGAATCACTCCACCGTTGTGTGATAATATCACAAGGTTTGGTATGAAAAAGTTCACATATTGAGGAAATGGTATCAAAGTGATAAGAAGAAGAATATAAAAATTGAATATGAAGAACTTTTATAAATAAACTAAGATAATTCAAAGAACGTACAATTCAAGGAATGTGATTACAACATCAAATTGGAAGCATAACATTAAAACAAAACAATGCTCAAAGATCACTAAATCCTTCACCACTAATGAGTTAAATAGGCAATAAGAAATCCTTTGGTCGATCCACCACTACCCATGTATCTTTAGTTATATGTGGTGGGTCAAGCTAGGTGGAACATTAGTGTAGAGAAGACTTTTCGACTTCTTTCCCTGAAGTTACAGCCATCTTGCATCCACTGGAAATACGCGCCGAACGTACCTCCTAGAAGGCATAATTTGATTGGGACATAGAGGAATTAAATTAATCCCTAGATGTCCCCTAACATTATTTAAAAGTTCATCCCAAAATAAGAATCCTTTCTCGAGATATTATTTAAAAGGTGGGATGTTTTTTTGGGCCGCAGAATCTGGCCCAGAATTGCATATTCAACTTGGGCCGCATTAATCACCACCATGTAGGACAAATTAGCACCAAATCTTGAAGAATGATTTGTTCCTATATTTTTATTTGAGACTCAAATGTAATTTGGGCTTTTGTGGGCATGTATTTGGTGCTCCACATTCTCATCATTGGGATGATATCCAATCTGCCTTCTCCAGAATTGTTTCCTTTGATCGCCAAATATCCCAACCATTTTTTATGAATCCTCCCTTGATCCATGAATGAAAAAGGTTTATATTTAAGTTTCTATCCATTTCAAAAAATATAAAATTAAAATATGGATAATTACATTATTTAAAATCAGATGAAACATTTGGCCTAAATTGGTGCATATTAGGTATGAAGTGCACAAATGATGAGAATGGATGTTCAAAATTAAAATCCACTAACTCAGGCCCATAAGATAATAAATTAACATTTAATACCATTAAAATGTAATAAAAATATGTGTTTTTATTGGCTAATAAGTCACCAATGTCTTTGATAACCATGACTTATAGTCCCCAAAATAGGATTCCCTCATATGTGATGCCTTCATATATCATTGAACAAGAGATCATGTTGGTCCTTCAGTCTTACTGTATGAAGTTCCTTCATGACTGACGATGACCGCATGTATCCCCTATAGATACCTCCTCCATGTAGGTTAGGAAATAAAGACATGTCACCCAATGTGTTTTGAACCTTATCCATGCAAGATACACCCTCACCCATGCATCAGACATCAATAGACATACCCTCACATGTTGATAGTACCCCTAAAAACACCTAATTAAAGTCATATAAATTGCATTAAGGATGGAGTTTTATATGACCCCATTGCACGAACATAGTCTAGACTAATTATTGTCTTGAATCACATAATAAAAAATGAGATAGAACCTTACATAACCATGTATCCATTTGTATAGGAATATATAGCCTATATATACTTATGGAATAATACCTTTAGATGTGTACTTGTGGTACTCAAAAAAACACAAGGACATAAAATTATCTATGATACTCCATAACATGAATAGTTTAAGGACATGAAATTGAAATAGTCTTCATGCGAATCATGATTCCATTAGGAATATTTGGACATGTCAAATTTATCATAAGATAGGCCTTAGATGGGTCAGATTAATCTATCGTAAGCACTTTTACATTTTCGCTTCACACGGGAGAACACATCCGAGACAAGCCAATTGATCATGAATGAGACCCCATGCATGTCTACTTTGAATATGAAAATAATCATGGACACTGCTACTCTACCCATGTGAATACATCAATGAAATTTTAATAATATCCCTTATGACATGCTCGTTTTGTTCTGAAGACCTACTTTGACTCATGAAATATGGACCCCAGCTAGGGACCTTTGGCCGCATCCTCCTTTTACAATGAGAGTTTCCTTGATGAGATATGGTTGTGTGCTCATGTGACCCTACAACTACAATGATCTTGGATAGAGATCTCATGGTTATCAACACATTTCTTTAATCCATCATAGGATGAAGAATGATTATATAAATCGGGAATCCTTAGAGTGTAATCCCCGACCAAATGGACAACCTTAGTGTGTAAACCCAAATTTCCAGGATAATATAACATGTAAACAATAAATAGGGCATCCCAAGGATTGGTAACTTTGTCTACAATTAGTTTTTAATCCCCAATCACAACCAGAGGGTAACCCTAGAGTGTAGTCCTCAACCAATTGGGAAGCTTTATTGTGTAAGCCTCAATTATCGACATAATATAACATTTCCCCAACCAATAGAGAATCCATATTGGTACAACCCCCAAACATTCCTTAAATCTCAGGGATATCCCTAATGTCTCCTTGAATGACCATACACCTTATCCTATCAGTGGGATAAGGGAGTAGTGAATAATGATAAATCCGATTCATTCCATAATCGGGATTTGTAGGATTCCTTTATAAGGCCTGAACTCCTATGGGCATCCACTTTTGTGTATATCCATTCTTATCCCAAGTAATAATAACTTATGGGATTATATTCTCCCATAGGTCTTCCATTATTCCTCATCCATCAGTGTATGAGAAGAGGAATCATACAGAATTATCATTTTAAGTGTAAGATCTGATAATGCCATTCAGTACATCAAACCCATCACCGAGTTGGGGGACGAAATGAACGTTGAGAACTCTAATTCCCTCCATAACCAGGATAGTTAGGATACCATCCAAAGGCCCGATCTCAATAACATGTTCTCCATGAGCTGGGTTATCATGCCTCTCAAAGGGAAACTTAAATGTGTAATACCCATATAGATATACTCTCATACTAGGAGAATAATCTACCACTATATCTTATTTCCCACACCAAGGATGGATCACATGTGCTTAAGGAGCAGTGATGATTGTATCAAAATTCCAATGAGATTTCCCCTAATATGGGCCCATTATTGGGATGTGAGTCTAATTTTATCCCATATCTTCTCAAAGGGACACATTCCCGAATAATAAATCTAGGGAAATCTCACATTCATAAGTCTCACCTAGGGCCTCTCTTGTTTCATGTCTCACAACAAAGATTCCCATTACAAGAACTATATGAACTCTTATTCCTATCTTAAACATAATACATAGGATGGATCACTAAGGTTCATGACTTATATTCATATCCTTACCATATGTCATTAAACTACATAGATGGGTCCAGTTATACGACCATTAACTATGTCACATGATGTATGTGGGTTTTGATTTCTATTTTCAGAGGATACATAGGATGCCTCAAGTAGGTTCAATCCCATCTCCAAGATACCAATAATCTCCTTGGAAAACATAAACTCCAGAGTGCTTGAACATATTCATACCCCAAAGCATCATAAATAAATAAGAGAGTTCTAGAGATCTCGTGATATACATTCCATTATCCCTATGAATACATGTTCATAATCAATTCACTGACACATGGATAACCAGTCTTGTATCAGGGTATGGGAGGATTTCATGAACATATCATAAATCTATAAGAGTGTCCCGGAGCAGGAAACAATTCCCCCCAAAAGGATGCAATGATATTGACCTCCCATCCTCTCGAACAATTATAGTCCCCAATATTCATAGGGCCTAAAATCCCAGATGACCACCAGCCTTGGGAATGTTGGTCTATACCCACCTATGTATGGGGGGAGCATTGTGAGATTCTAGGAAAGAAGGAAAAATGGATAACCCGATGTGAAGGATTGATCAAGGACTTTAAATCCCTTTTAATCAAACCATTGGGAAAACCCATTACAAACCATAAAAACGGATGAAAAAAAATGATGAAGACAATGTGAAATCCTTTAACTATATCATCCCTTTCACGGGTCAAAAGGATAGGTTTTCTAATTTCTTTCAGTCCAATTTATTGTACCCTAATTGCACAAAAAAAATGTTGAACAAGACATGTTTTTTTTAATCACACTAAACCCTGTGTAAAAATAATGGATTTCCTATATATCATTTAACTTTTAATGTTATTGATCTAACATGTACTCTTATATAAAATAATGCACTGATAAGGTGTATTTTTAAATCCTTAGGACTTCTTAATATTAGTTACATTCGAAATGATGTCATCAAATGTGCCAACAGATTTCAAGATCAATGGACAAGCCACTTTGACCCTATGGCCTCAACACATGTTGTCACCAATATACCAATTCCATTATCAGTTGGTGAAAGTATTGGGATGGGAATACCAAATTAACAATTACACCACAACCCTATAATTGGATCATGAAATCCTTTGGAGGTTTATTTCCCACCGACTACCTTTCCCACGATTGGTTGTAGGAAAGCAAGTGTCCCTTATCTCCACATTAAACCACTTTGGGATCCTATCATTAGAATGTATCATCACTCACCTTCTCTATGTCAGGAAGGTAGATAAGGATAGTCATTATGAATACTCAATCACCAAAGAAATGCCTAATAGGGATCCCATCTGTTTTGGTCATCATAATCATCATGTGACCATGTCTCCACCAGGATCTACAAATGAAATTGTTCCTATCCCAACTATCCAAGTTGGGGAACCCAATAGAGGATCCATTTAGGGGTATCCAAATAATGAAGCTTCAGAAAAATATTAGATCCCTTCTAATAACAATCTATTTTAGGTTAATGAATTTATCCTAATAGTGGCTCAGAATCAACACAGATCATTGCTAGCCAGGATCCCTTAACATCATCATATCCAGCCTCAGTAACTTTTGAATCCCAGGGAACACCCTAGCTCACAGAGATGGTGGAATTTTTATCATGTTTTACATTGGGATAACCTTATATATGGGAACAAAATCCTCAAAGAGTACCACATTCACTAAACCCTAAATGGTAAAATGGTCACCAACCCCTCAAATGGTATACTAGGAACCGACACGCCAATTTTAGGATGCTCATTCACAAAGGAGAACAAGATTTCTTGTGTCTTAGTCAATAAGATATTAGTATGATCCATAGAATCCTTATCCTATCTAGAGGAGAATTCTCTTGAAGGTACAATTATACCCTCTAGAATTCATCCAAGTGACAACAGTTTTTCCAATCATCTACCACTAACACAATAGTAGAATGGCTCAACGATATCCACCTGGCATCTACATAAGGTGTTAGAGACCATGCTTGTATTTTAGAGGGAAATAAAAATGGCTCTTATGGACAATGGTGGAAGTGGATTCAATATCTAGGATCCATGACCGAACTACCATCGTCATCCACTGACCCTACCATTGACATAGAAGAGGGTGTTTTCATGTTCCGTGCCTTCCATCCCCTTTATAATGATAGGTAATTTTTTATGAACAGATCACTCAACTCCAATAATAGAATATGAATCTCTAGAAGATAATTGTAGGGAATAATCCTAAGGTCTCTATCTCAAGATGATAAACCAGTGTTATCCTCTGAAATACTTCCTTGCAGTGAAGTTCCCCAGCCCCTAGGGATGGGGGAAATTTCATATTTTCACCCCTTCATTAGGAGAAATCTTAACATTGTTCCACCTAACCCCATCCCACCGGGTAGGGGGAATTTACCTATTTTCAAAACCCTCATCAAGGATATTATAGAAATCATCTGACCTTATATGTCTCCACAAAACCATTAGAAGATTCATGGAATTTTATTCAATGAGAAGTGTCTATATCATCCAAGACTCATAATTCTTCATCACATGACCTGGGATCAATAAAGACCAATACTTTGTAACCCAGACTCTAGACTCAGTGATACACCATCACTAATGGAGGGACAAATAATATGTGGGAGAAGTGGCCTGGTCTCCCATATATTGAAGTTAGGCAGTGAAAATTATTCCTTCAATGTTAAATATGTTCCGGGGTACTTCCATTATTCCATGAAGAATGGTTTGATAGAGCTCCCTATGATGAGGAAGCTGAGTGAGGCATGATTTTAAGACATGAAAATAATTTACCCATCCATCAATGTATCGAAAAAAACAAATAAGGTTTCTTTTCATTGAATACTATCTTCAAGTAAAGATTGGCATTGAGATATTGGAACCACCAACAACTGAATCCCCACTCTATTCATCTGATCCCTCTAAATAGGTTGAACCAATTGTCCCATGGAGAGTAAGAACTATACCTATCATGTATAAGTCATATTATTTCAAATTAATAATTAAAAAAGTCTATTATTCCCAAAAAATATGTCTCCAAGTATTTTGAGTATGCCATGGAAAATAGTTTTATGTAACTTCTAACAATAAAGTGGTAGGATTGAAAATCAATGAAAATCATTTCCCCAACCATCAAAATCTCAGGAACTCAATAGAGAACTGTGTTGTATTAAATTGTAGGTTGGAAGGATAGGTAAGTGAAGGATTTATATAGTTAAAAGATTATGAGACTCATAAAATATGAAAAAATGTTATCCAATATCTATCAGATGAGCTATTCTCTAGATATGTTATTAACCATTGTGCTTACCGCATGATATTAAACTGCATGACTAATGTCCTTTCAAAAAGATGATTAAATTAATGGTCATTATCCTCACTATAAGAAACTAAACTACATGGATCACATCTTTACCAAATAATGTTAAACTACAAAAAATTGATCCTTAACACATGATGTAAAACTATGTGATAGATGATTCTTCTGTACGACATTAAAAAGCATGGGGTTTCTAAAACTACCTAGGACATGATTCTAATTTTTAATGAGATAATTAGATATGGCTCAATAATATATCCTAGTTCATACACCATATGATGAAAAATAAAACTATCCTATCATTCATTTATTATTCCAAGTGAAAGGAACCCTTGTAATTTCTTGTTTCTCGCACAAAGAATAGATCATGTGAGCTTAAGAATTTCAGTAAGGGTTTCACTCTAAAAATGAGTCTTGGAAGCCTACGATAGTCTCATCTTGGTTCTGAATGTAAGACCATAAAATGCATTACAAGTGTCCTTACTTCATGATTTTAAAACTGCATGATTAATGTCACGTACATGACATACAACTATACATTCCTATAGACCTTTCATGGGAGGACCACCATTGCTAATGTTGATTTCCTACCAAACGTACATTCAAGAACTAAGTACATCTTGATTCTCATGATAATGAGATATGTAGGGATTCATAGATCCTATGTCATGGACCAACAAACTATATTCACATCCTTATCGCATAATGAAAAGCTGCAGAAAACATGTCCCAATGACATGAAAATTAACTATGAAACATCTAAATCTCTGAGAGACATCGTCAAAATATCGTGGAAAGGTCAGTATACTATATGGTGATAGTTCCCCCTTCGATACCTATAGAGCCACATATACTGAATCATATTTTTTTTAATAAGGGAGGTAATAAACTGATGGTGGATGATAATATATAGATCAAAGATCACAATAGATTAGGGGAACTCCCTTGTGAATCCTTGGAGTACACTATACAACAACAATATGCTGTCCATAAGTCTGGTCAAGGTTGCATATCTAATCCCAAAGGTACAATCACCTTTTGTCCTCAGTGGCAGCGGAAAATAAAATAAGTTTTGACATCTTTCAATGAAAACTCAGATAGAAAGGGATGAAGATGACTCTACTCATAGAGTTCCTCATGTTTATAGTGACAATGAAGCCACTAGATTTCCATCTTCACCTAAAAATGTCTCCACAGATGCAAAATTGGAGGAGGATGAGTTTGAACTGAGGAATGACCCTCCCACATTCGAGGAAGCTATCTCCAACACCATAGATGAGCTCATGAAAATGAATATGGTAACCTGATAAGACCCATGAACTACTTTGATTAGTTCCTTTATTCCCCTTGAAGAGAAAGATATGTACATTGTATTTATAAAAGAAAAATAAAGATTTGTTCACTTGGAACTATAGATAAATTCCCATTCTAATTCTAGATATTTCTACACACCATATTGTTCTAACCAATGAGTATTTGGGCTTTAAATATCCAGACATAAGGATGCACCCATCTCATTCCAAAGACACTTCAAAAGTATTAATTAGTACTTGCTACACAGAAGGGAGGCCACTCATCTTATATGTGGTATCCATGGAATTCTAAATTGGTGCCCTCATCAAACAAACAAATGTTGCATGGATAAATAATAGTCTATACAAATTTATAAGGATGATTCTAGGTACTAAGACCAGATATTTTGATGTTGATAAGAAATTCCTTGCACTTATCTATGCAGTTCAAAAGTTGAGGCATTACATGATGCAACAAAAATTCTATTTGGTCTCTCGTATTGATATTCCCAAGTAAATACTTTTCCAAACCATGTTTACTATGTTATTTCCCTGATGGGAAGTAATTCTATAGTAATAAGACATTCAGTTTATATCACATAAGTTAGGGAAAGGGAAATCCCTTGGTGATTTCCTCGCAAGCACATCCTTTCCCATATAATACACAAGAGGACACCATGCTTCTAGATGAAGAGGTTGCCTACGACCATAACACTCGCAATACATGGTATATGTACTTATATAGTGACTCCCAAATCCTTTTCATCACAAGTTTTGGAAAAATGAAGGAAACTCAGGTGGGATTAGGGATTTTATTTATATTTACGAATAAAGAAATTTTCCTTACTCTTTCTCAATTTTTAAAGGATTCATGAATAATGAGGAATGATACCATGCCCTAATTTCCTGCTTAAGACTAGCCCTATAATTTTAAATAGCCTACCTTAATTCCAAAGGGGAGATGGAGATGGTGATAAAGTAGGTCAATAGTGAATATTCCATTAAAAAAGAAGAACTATCCCTCCTCACTACCTAAGTCTTGGGACTGATTATATAGTTCCATTTGGAAACAAAATTTCATGCATCATACATGTTGTTAAACTATAAAATCAAGTCCTAACAACAAGACCTTAAACTATAAGATACCTTTAATCCTCACCATGTGATGTTAAACTATACGGAGCTTGTCCTAACCACATGACAGTAAACTATACAGATTTCTTTCTAGATTCATGAAATTAAACTTAATAGTTCCTTGAGAACTATTTATGGATTGATTCTCATTTACAAGGAGATATTTAGTGACACCCAAACCACTATTTTTGGAAAAAACCATAGTATTGCTTTTCTTTCATGTCATGTGATCAAATGTCTTTACCGTATGACTTTAAACATAAGGGAAAATGTATTTAACACATGATGTAAAAGTAAAATGATCTAAAACCAACCTTATTATTAACATTAAATGTACCATGTAATTAATATAATATGTCAAGATTCAAAGCTAAAATCCTCACCACATGACATAAAATTGCACAACCCATTTATAACTACACGAGGCTTGATTCTCATTTTTGAATGAGATACATAGGGACACATTAATCCTTTATATTTTTCCACCCACTACATGATAAAAATATCCCTATTTTACCCTAAAATTCCCATATATTTTAAGAGGGACCCTTGATAATACTTATTTTTCACACTGACCATAGCTCACATGAGCTTAAGAATCACAATAAGTGCTTCTTCAAATGAACAAGGCATGAAAGTATGTGATAGGTCCATCACGGTCTTGAATGCATGACCATAAGTGTCCTTGAAACATTATGTTAAACTAATTTGTCATGGTCCTTACATCATGACAAAAAACTGAACAAATCCAGAACATTTATCTTCATTCATGTCGAGTCACCCATATCTTTACTGCAAGACATTAAACTGTATAGTTTATCATTAACTACTTGTGGCTAGATTCTCATTTTCATGAGATACATAGATAAATGAAAACTTCCATCTTAGGGACCAACTATAACATCACCACTTATTCATGTCGATCCAAATTCATCCTTTCCACATGATTTTAAGCTCCATAGTTCCTTAAGAACTATGTGTATCTTGATTCCTATCTTTACATGATACGTAGTGATTCCCGAGTCTTCAATCCCAGACCCAAGTACAAAAATTAATAGAAATAATTCCCACATATACATAGGGTCCAGACCTTCGTAGAGTATTTCCCACTCAAGAACTATGTGTGACTTGATTCATATCCACACAGGATTTTTAGTGATGTCTAAATTCCTAAATCCATCCTCATTCACATAAAAACAATACAAATATACCTTCCTATTTTCATATGAGTTAGAAATGTGTAGGGAACTTCATTATGAACTATGTGTGGTTTGATTTCCATAATCATGGGATACATAGTGACACAAATAATTCCATTACTGGTCCTAGTCGAAATACCACAATTTCACATCAGGGGATCAGCGTCCTCACCGAATGACATTAAATTTCATGACCCTTCAGAACTACATGTGGTTTGATTCGAATTTTCACAAGATACAAAGTGATGCCCAGACATCCACCTTTAGGTCCAACTGAAATGTTTACATCCATTCATGTTAGTTCCTTTTCTATTACCACATGAATATAAACTACAAAGAAGTACATCCTTATCATATGACGTTAAAGATAATGGACATTGTCTCGGTCACATGAAATTAAAACTGCACGATAAATATTTCCTTACTACATGATGATAAACTACATCGGAAAATTTACTTACCACATGATGTTAAACTACATGGAAAACATCCCCACTACATGATGATAAAGTATGCAGATGGTCACCCATTTTTCAGTCCTTATCAATAGACCCAAAGAGACTTACCTCAGTCAACTGGAGTACGAGGTGCTTCTACCATATATTAAAAGCATCTCAATCCATATACCACAATTCATGTCCTGATCACCTCAGGTCACAACAAACCATTCATCATTGTTGGAAAATAAAATATATCTCTTGATTTAGCAATTCTATTAAAGAAGAAGGGATTTATACCCACCATCAAATGAAATCTTGGTCTAATATAAGGGTATTTCTATTTCTTGTGAACCTCAGTGACACCGAGGTAGAATCGAACATATCAAAGTGTTACAGGACATTCCCAACATGTATGCCTCATATCATCACTCATAACCTGATATACTCAAGTTGTTATTTATAGTTTTTCCTTCTCCCGCTCAAAAGGATGTTGGTGTGCTCTTGACCCAGGATATCCTAATTAGGATCTTGTGTAACTTCTCCCATATTAGGTTCATGTGAGTAATGAATCTAAACTACCTATTCTTTGGACAAATATGTACTACCTTATAATCTAGAATATAATGGTCCAAAAAAAGACCATAAACTTCTAGTGAAAGAGACACAAAACTTGTTAGGATGAAAACATGCAAATGGAGGCTTGAGAAAAGGTCAATTATTCGCTCTCTAAATTCTTCATCTCCAGAGTTTAGAATGAAATTAGGGTGAAAATAAAAGTCATATTTCTCATAGGGTCTACCCAGTAACCCTAGTAAATGAAAATCTATAATCACTAGACCCCCTGGTCAAAGAAAAAGTTATAGAGATGAATTTTCACATTGCCTCACCATAAGAATATGTTCTAGAGGTGGAGGTACAACTTTTACGGTGTTCAAACCCTTATTGGATCTTGATTTTTTCATAAATCACACTTCATGATTTAATGTTTCTTCAGTCATCGCAAACCTTTCACATCCCCTAAAAAAGAAAATCTCTTAGTTCGATAATACTATTGATAAATATGGGACTCAGACTCACCAACCAATGACATCTTGGTTCGGTATAAAGGGATTTATGATTCTTGTGATCCTGACGTCATTACAGAGGAACTTATCACCTAATATTGTTTTAAGATATCCACGGTGTGACTGTACCATACCTACCTCAGAACCTAAGAAATTTTGACCATGCCTTACAATCTCTATAATATAATTTTCATGAAGATATGATATACTCAACTTTTCATCAACATATTTTCCACCCTTTCTCAAGTCTATAATGCGACATTTCATTCCCAAACCTTTGATGGCCCACACGCCATGATTCAAAACCATAGGGCATAGGGCTTAAGCTTCATAACATAAGAGATGGATTTACATAGGTTTCTAGAACCCTTCCTGGATATATTTTTTTGCATTACCAACTTCATCATCAATGTAACATCCTGTGATATTGTGAATTATTTTTTTCAAATTAATTTAACCTTTTTGATACTTTACATTTCATGAAACACTGAAGATAGTTTATTTTATATTAAGTCACTCTATTTTTCTTGATTTATATGCAACACCATGTTAATCATGAACTAAACAAAACATAAACTTGGGATTTATTTACATGGAACATTGAGGTTTACCAAATAATAATATATCATAGAAATATGATTATTCAATATAATAATAAAAATATTGACATTAAATTAGTGGTTATGAATAATATTAACTAATTTATGAAAATATATGCTTTAGACAATATAATATGAATTCATAGGTTACTAATTAATTATAAATGAATATAAAAACCATTTTAATATGAAAGGAAATATTAATATGGTCACAAAGAAGTTTTACCCCAATAAAATAAATTTTCATTTATGTCTTGAAATGCACTAAGTAAAAAAATTCCTTTCACATGGAATAGACATGGAATATATTACACATAACAACAATATGGAATATGTTACACTCAACACTGACTTGGTGTATATTACATGCAACACCGATATAACATAGGATACCCACAACATTGAGTTTCTACGAAACATATTTATATATATATATATAATTATTTAAATGAGATAATTATAACATAACCATTAAACTTTGTTATATGAATAGTAATAACTACTTTTAAAATATTTTTAATAATTTTTTTATAAAAATAAAACATATTGATATTGAAAGATATGATTTTTCGTAAAGTTCTTTTATGTTTAAAAATACAGTTTTCCAGAGTGAACCACTTTTAATGTCCCTCTATGAAAAATAATAAAATTATTTTTAGATATATCTAGAAATTTAATTAGGAAAAATAAAATTAATATCTGAATACATAATTTATAAATTACCCTTGGGTGAATTTTTAGGGTTTGTTCTAAGAAACATAAATTATTTTATGAATAGTGATAACTACATCATTTTTCTTAAAAACTACATTTTTGTTTTAAAAAAAATTAATGTTAATTTATATTTTAAATTTGTTTTAAAGTAAAATTAGATCAATTATACATATATTAATAAATTTTGGGTCACTATTAAAATTTCACATTGAAATTTTATATAAAAAATTAACAAACTTTTGAACATTTTTCTACTTCAAAAACCCTTAATTTTGTCATGTCCTAGAGATTAGCATTAACTATAATTTTGTCGCTTCTGTGAATTGAATTTTGAAAAACTGATATTAAACATTTAATAATTATAATATTTTTATTCTAATAATTTCAACCTAATTTTTTTACCAAAATAATCAGTAAATGTGATTAAAATAAATAATTACAATTAAGTCCAAATCAAGATTAATTAATGAATAAACCTCAAAATTAAGGTCAGAAATGATCTATACCCCTTTATAACACACATTTTATGTCCATATTTAGGCCATAAACCTTTTATTATTATGGTTTTTCATTTGGTATGACTTTTTTAAGGCCAGAACATGTATACACCTAACTTGTTTCTAAACATTCCAAGTGAGTTCTTTTCCTTCCCTACAAAGGCCACCACCTCTCCCACATCCTTATAAATCTCAAAACTATTATATTCTAAAAATATCTGACTAGTACACTTACTATAAATCCTTCATTTCTCCTATAACCCTTACCTTGGGCAGAAGGTAATCCAAGGAAGACTTTTGGCACAAACTAAAATAAGGTACCCGATTTAGAGTTAACATCTTCACTCAAGCCCTTTATATTATTTTCATTCTACTCCCCCTCTAATTTACTTTTTCCCTTATTTTATAAAATAACTATTATAATAAATATACTAAGATGTTTTTATGAAATGTTTTCAACCTACACTTACCCCATCATCCATCTAATGGGTAATAAATATATTTTTTCTCTGTACAGTGAACTATTGTCTCACAAAATGATGATTGATCATTTTTTTCCTTTACCACCTATCATGGTGGAAAATATTGTAGAGAATATGTTTATATATGTTATATATAATTTTTATTATGTATTTATGCTTATTTATTCCTTTTTACTACACATACCATTTTACTTTTCATTTGGTGTTAATACGATAATCTCATTTACGGAAGTGTGGACTACTGCCCCCTCAAAGCGATGTGATTCATTCAAAAACTACGTGGAATGTATTAAGGATGGGTTTTGTTAAATAATATTATATATATAACATTATAATTATATTATAATGATATTAAATACATATAAAATTATATGCCATTTTCTTTATTTCATTCAATACAATAATAAAAACGAAAACAATGTTCATCCATATATATGTATTACCATCTCCATGAATGGTGTATTCAATTTCATACATATATATTCAATATATTATTAGAGTAAAGATATAATAAATATGAATGATATTTATATCATGGTTTACATTATTGAAATAATGATATAATTATAAGGACAAAAAATATAAAAAATTAAGGCCTAAGCAAAAAACGAAGCAAATATTATGTGAAGTGAAAACTTAACATCAAATTACTAACAAGTAGGTAATATAACGTCATAATATATATATATATATATGGTATTAGATAAAATAATATGGTTCAATAAAATATGTATAATAAATTTATATTTATTATATAGGAGGTTTGAATGAGTTCAATAAGATTCAATACACAAGGTAGGGGGATTTCTTATCATTTTTTATTTTCATGACATACATGCTATGTTTTCCACTCTTTAATTTTGTATGGTGTATATAATACACATGATTGAATTATATTAATATTTTAGTTAAATTTATGGGTATTAACATATCCATTTTATGAACTCCCTTTCACGGGGTTTATGTTTGAAAATTTACCAAATCGGTAAAATAGCTTTGTCTCAATTTTCCTTCTTTAAGACACATGTTTTGTTAGGAACCTAATTTATTTATTTTGAGGTGTAAATAAATCTATTTTACATGTTATATAATGAATATAGTTAATTTAATTATATTATAATATTCAGGTAATTTTTGTTTCTTACATGGATAGTATGATCCCAATTTATCATGTTTTCAGGGTTTGTTGAGACAATCTCATCATTTTTCTAGATTGTTTATATTTATGTTTCCATTGATTAAATATTATGATTCGTATTCAAGAACAATCAAGAGTTTCCTTCTCCTATGTTTATTAAATATATTCTCATCTGTTAGTTCCATTTTCCACTCTTTGGTTCTTAAGATAATGTTTTTATGTAAAATATGATAGTTTCTCTCTTCAGTCAGAAATCTATTTTATTCAAAAACAGTGTTCTCAATTTTTTTTTTCAAATTATCATTAAAGATAATTTCCATGGAAAAATTATTTTAAAAGTGTTTTATTGTTATCAAATATTCCATTATATGTTTTCAAATCTTTTTTAAAATAATATGGTTTTCAATTAAGAAAGTATATTTTCCTGAAAAAAAGTTTTTAATAGATATTTCAAAATTATACCCCATAAGAAGCTAAAATCTATTGTTGATACTCATAAATTTATTGGAAAATTATTCAATGTTTCCCTTCATATTATTTTTATTAATGTATTATGTTTTATGGTATGATATTAATGAAACTCGTTTCACTTTCATAGGTTATATGGTTTTTGAAATCCACTTCTTTTTAGGGGTTATGTTTATGATAAGATGATTATGAAACCTATATTATTTCTTCTATAGTTTGTGATATGATTACATGTTTATAATACCCATTTATTATCATGGGTTATGACATGATTTTATATTATATTGTGGAACATGTATGTTTGATTTTATAATGAGTTGGGTGGGACCTAAATCTCCCTCCAATGCATTGGGTAATGATTTATATCTCATGAGATATACTAAGATGGTATTGGGAGTGAAACTTGACTACTAATATGGACATTATAGTGAAACATAACTTCCAAGATGGTATGAGGAGTGAACTCATGTTACTAAGATGACCATGGGAGTAAACCATGACTATTAAGATTGTATGGGGAGTGAACCCACACTACCAAGATGGCCTTGGTAGCAATTCCTTAACTACTCTGAGTGAACTTGATTACATGTTCACAATGTTATTCCTTGACCTAGTTACATGTACATAAGTTTAGAAGAGGGAATAATTTCGTATCCTTAACCAAATCAGTGAACCTGTTTATAATTATACATGTTCGCAATATTATATGCTTATGTGTCATCTACAATTCCATGTTTTATTCTTATGTTATTCATTCATGGATTATATTACTTATTTACTTTTGACTATTGTCTTTTTAATTACCAATCTTTATTATAATATCTAAATATGAAGGTCTTGATCTTCAAATGTTACACCCTTTTGTTCATGTTATTCTTATGAATTTTCTTTATGTACCCTTACTGAGCGTTTGAGCTCACCCCTTTCCTATGTTTCTTTTCCCCAAGTAATGAATAAAGGTTTTAGTTAGAAATAATAATGTTGGATATCTTTATGGGATATTTTTAAGATCTCTCACCAGGATAGATGATTTTTTTAATGTTTCCAAAGAAACTAAACAATTATGGTCCTTTGGCATGTATTTTTGTAATGTAATTAATATATATATAAAATCATTTAATATCCAGGCATGTTAAGCCAGGTCACTATAGTTTGTTTCAAAGGAAACGTTTATTCAACTTCTAGAGATTAGGATGAGAAAACATTAGTGATATCCCTTGGTATATTTCTAATGATATGTATAGGGATGTACCAAAGGATAAGTTTAAGGATGAGTTAACATTTTGGAAAATGTCCTAGAAATTTGGAAAAGGATAGATTGAAAGGTTTCATAGAAATTCATCCCTGTAAATATAGTACTAATGGATGTGGATTTGAAACTTATGTACCTAGGTGTAACAACTTCGACAAGATGTTCTGGGCCTGACTTGGGGTAATCTGGTACACCAAAATGGGACTTTCTGCACACCTGGTTGACACTCCCATGGGATATGCTTTGTAAATTCACAAACTCTTCAAGAACCATAATGAAAAATTCAAATATAAGTTGACTATTAATAACATAGTATAAACATTAGGTGTCATATATTAAATAAGTAGGATCAATTATTTATGAATCCTATAAGAATTTTTTCATGATTATGTGGTTTTCCACTAGGATAAGTGTTTCTCACACTATGATTTATAGTTTTAGTCAATGTATAGAACCTAAAGGGGTCATGTTAATGAGGAATGCAATGGAAAATGAAATGGTTTTCCTCCCGAGCAACCCAATTTTTTGGGAGATGAAATTATAATCCTCGTTACTATTATTTCTCAATCCAAGAATCATGGTGAACATCTAACCGAGTGAAGGAGGGAACAATGCTCTTCTGATTCCTTCATGAGACAAATCTGAACTTATTTCAATGGTTACATTAATCCATTAGTTTCTAAACAATTTATTAGTACCATGAAAATGATATTTTCTATTCTCTACTATTCATAATAGATATGTTCATGTTGGATGTTAACAGTTTGGAAGGTCAGGATGATAAATGGTGTAATATTTTCAAGAATACGAGGCAAAACAATGAAATTGATTCTGTGTATTGGGATGATTTCAGGAACATATTTTTTCAATAAGTACTTTCCTCATATTATTCATATGAATATGAAGAAGGAATTACTAGATCCTATGTAGAAAGATGATGAATCTGTTGGTTCCTATGAAGAAAATTTTACAAAACTTGCAAAGTACTCTACCGGTATTATAATTCATCCTGAAAGTAATATTGAATGATTATTTAGTGGACTGAAAAAAACTATCTGATGAGAATTATCCACAATGGACTTTTAATTCTATGAATAAATCATTTGATGTGCACTAAAAGTGTAAATTGAAGTCTGATACCCTCTTGGTTTTGACGATAAGAAAAGGAAAACAGGGTTCCTTGGAAAATCCAATGATTCATCACACGGAGAGAAGAAAATGTTACAAACTCACACTTTTCAAAACTGTAGGAAAGATAATTTTAGTGAATTCTTTAATGGAATAAGAATATCTTTCATTTTGGGATTACTTTCCATTGAGAAAAAGATTTTATAAGTGATGAGAAGATGAAATTCAATGAAATTAATACAGAGAAAGAACAACATAATAAACCAACCACACTTCATTGTTTCAATTGAATGAAGTTTGGCCATTATGTGAATCAATTACCCAATACAAGGGCTAATATGGATGATTAGACACAACAACCTATGAAGAAAAAAAATAAGGTAATGTTTATGAAATAATAATGGATAAAGTGAATAATGAGAATTAGGGAAAAACTTATCATTTGCCCCTTTTTTGGGAAGTTCATGTTTTATTTTGTATGAATAAGACCTATGAAAATATTATTCTCATCATCTAGTGATGATTCATGTGATTTTATACCTCTACATGGAAGTTGTAATAATAAAATCCCATTTAAAGTCTATTGGTGCAAGGATGAACCCAAGTGTCTAATAAATTTCTTTTCTAACATAAGATAAGAGAATATTTAAGGAAGGAAAGGTGAATTATATTTTGGATGGGTTATAAGGTTAACTATTAATTGAAAGATTAATTAACACTTTTGATAAATGTTTCAAGATTAAATTATTATCTCTCAATATAAGGATTTATGAATATTGGATATCCTATTCAAACAACATCGTTTTTATGATAATTGATGGGATATCATATCATGAATTTCATGATATGTTAGTACTTTGGGGATGAAAAAGTCACCTTCCTTCATAGATAAATAGGTGAATTGGATTGATGAACAAAAAAGTGTAACGCTTTCCTAAAATCATGGAAGGTTATCTTTTCATGAAAAGTCATCATATTTATGAAAAAGGATCTTCAAGAAAAAAATGTTGTCCTAGTGCCTACATTTATGATGAATCAGAAGGCTCCTTAGGTCATTGTAGATTTATGGCATTGTAGTTGTTAACTTTTTCTTGACCTTGTTCTATATTACTTGCCTTCAAAATATAATGGTACAATTTATCTTCCGTTTCCATGATTTCACTACCCACCTTTGTTCTCCAATGTAGGAATCTCGTTATGAGTTATTTGGGTTAACGTTATAGTTCTAACATTCTCTTTTTAAGGGAAGTTTTATAATTAAATTTTATGATGTGAGATTATATGAATGACAATTTCAAGTATTAAACATTGGATAACCCAAATGAATTTTGAGGGAGAAATTAATTTGAGGGGGGGGGGGGGGGGTAAATGTGACACCCTAATATTTTGTCAACTATTTTTTTGTTAGAATTAATTTATCATTTTTTATAATTTGAATTTCATGAAACACTAAAGATAGATTGTTTTATATTAAATCTGTAGTACCCCCTTATTTTTTTTATGTAACCCATACATTGATGTTTTTATGTTTCTAATGTGTAAGGGTGAAGGATGGGAGAGTTTGGAGAACTTTTAATATGTTTTTGGGGCCAAAGGAGAGGCACACAATATGTGCATTGTTTTCCCAAACTGTGCAGAAATCCTAGTAGAAATCATTCGAAGTTACAGATTTTGGACAGTAGGATTAGCACGGTGTGAACAAAGTGAGGGAGACTATGTTAGGAGGCCATGAAGTGTGATATATATGGTAGTAGCTGACACACGGTTAGCACACAGTTTGATTAACCATGTGGGATCACCATGAATAGGTTTAAAATCACAACCTAAAAAAGTGGTTCTAGGTTGGACTTGCCTTTAATCTACTCATATTCCATAAACAAACTCTAACTCAAATTGTTTCATCCTATAAATTCAAATAGGTTCTCCTATCGATCTAGGGGTGAACCAAAGGCTTCCCTTGGTAATTCGAAGCTGGATTCTTGAGGTATGTGATCATTCTTTGTGTTTATTGATCATTTCTTTAGATCAACTTCTCTTATATTCTTGGATTCTCATATCTACACCCATATTGGGTAGATATAAGTTTTTGGATTCCATATATGATAATATTTTTTCTTTTTGTTGGTAGTATCAGTGATCTAAGGTGGTTTCAAGAAATTATTACCTGGTTGTGTGAGCATTCATTGTCTATATATGGTTTTCATCAAAACCTTCAAGGTAGGTGGCTTCCATATCGACTACTCTTAGTTGAAATAAATGGAATGGTTTTAAATTGATTACTTTGTGTGGATTTGATTGTGAATTGGATGATTTATGATTAATTTAAACCCTTTTTTGTCATGGCTTTGGAAATATCGAAAATCGGTGCTTGTGAATAAATTTTTTGATTTTTAATTTTAAAATGAAGTTTTGAAATGTGATTTTGATGGAATTAAGACAAATGGATTTTATGTAATGGTTTTAAATGAAAGGAATGGTTTTATTGAAATGTAATTGGTGTTTGGAATTGGTTGGTTTAATGGTTTTCGATAAAAAATGGTTTTATTGAAATGGTTTGTGTTGGTTTATTTGAATGGTTTTGGCATATATGGGTTGTATGGGTTCATGTTTGATGTGTCCTTAAATAAGGGATGTGTACTAGTGGGGTAAAAGGTTCGTGGCCCTAGATCAAGGGCATGTGTCAATAGGACACAAGGTGATTGTATGCGAGACCGCTCATGAGTATAGAACTATCAAAAGAAGCATGTATTTATGGGTGTGTTGTGAACCATGGGATGAATATTCCAAAATGATAATGACAAATGGTTTTAAAAAAAATTTGGTTCTTTTTTTGGATGAATGAATTGTTGGAAATTTTTTTAAATAGAACTTGTTCAATTATAGTTTTAAATAGTCTTGAAGCATATTAATATTCAGTTATAAACTATTTTGGGAAATTGTTATATATAAAATGTTTGATATAAATGTTTCCAACCTTTCTATCCTAGTGGTGTGAGTAGGGAAGTCACTGGGGAAAACCTATAAAGTTTTATACTCACCCCTACTTTGGATCTTTATTAATTTTTCTGATTCTATCTCCTATGACATGGGAAAAGGTAAAGTATCACATGTATTTAGAACCACCTCGTGATACTTGGGGTATGTGGTGATGTAGGAGCATGGATCATGTGGAGAATGGAGTCTTGTGGTTGTCTTGGAGTTCATGTAGTTATCTTCCAATGTTTCTCTAATAGTAGTTTGTATTCTACTATGGTACACTTGGTTTGGTTGTGGTTATAAAAGAAGTTGTTGATTTTACTTTCTTATTTCATGCATTATATGGTGTTTGGTTGGATATGGTTGTTGGATAATGGTTTTATTTCTTAAAGGGTAAATCACCCCCACTTGTATCTGAAACCCTTCAACATTTATTTCCAGCATTTGGTGTCTTGGGGATGTCGCATAAGACCTAGTAATTATTCATTGTATTCTCAAGCCAATAAGAATAATTGTGTCATTAAAAATGGTATCAATTTGTTCAATCAGAAAGTTTCTTTGTGATAAATGGTATAAGCTTGTTCGTTTCCTTGTGGAAGAAGGATTCATCAATTTTCTTTCTCTTTGAGTTTAAATTCATTCTTGTCTAATCCTTGTGTTGTGATCATAGAATGTATTAGGATTGTCAGGATTTGAAATAAAGAGCATAAAAAAATGTATATAATATTTTTAAGTTGAACTTCAAGTTAGAAGATAGGTGGGTATATAAGTGTTTTGGAGACACTTATAGGATCTTGGAATTTCATTGTCATGGGTTTAGCCAATGAGATGAGGAGTAAATTAATTTAGAGGAATGACATCCCACTTGGATTTCATTTTTCATTTGGTGTAATTATTTATGATTTTTTTCAAAGGATGAAATTTTTGAAATATGTTGCAATTGTTTTCAAATGAAATATTTTTATAAGAGAATGGTTGATGTGTTTTGAAAATGGTTTAATTCTCAAAAGAAAGAATATGATTTTTCTAATATGATTAAACCTATATGAGTTTGTTTTGGAATGAAATTCTATGGTGGTTGGTGTGATAGAATTTGAAACACAGATCCATTTTTTCTACAGAGTGAGACTTATTGAGTTTGTTGTTTATGTAGAAAATTGAACCTGGTAGGCATTGTAGAAACAAACCAGAAGATGTAGAGAATTTGGCTGCACCTGAGCCACATGTGAACAAAGAGCTGGTTCGAGTATCGTTCAACTATTCCAATCTATGGACACAAGGAAATGTGGGTATGATCCAAGTAATATGGATCATTCTATCTAGTTCATGATGAAAAATCCATCCACTTTTAGGGGTGATTCTGAACCCAAAAAGCTGGAGGTGTGGCTGAATAGGATGAATTATATCTTTGACTTCATTAGAATAACATTTGAGCTTAAATTAAAGATAGATATTTATATGCTTGAGGATCTCGCATGCATGTGGTAGGATATAGAGGAGTAGGATAAACAGGATTAAGGCCTTAGTTTGGAGGATTTTTTGGAAAGGTTTAAAAAACAATTCTATCCTCACACATTCAGGAGCTAGAGAATGACAGACTTCTTCTGGCTGAAGCTAGAAAATATCTCCATCATAGATTATGAAGCTAAATACATGCATGTAGTGCAATTTTCACTAGAGGTTTTAGATAGTGCATTATTAAAAGAACACATATTGAAATCAGGGATAATGTAAGAGATTTGATAAAATATTGTGGTGATCTGTATTAATAATTATACAGAGATGGTGAACAGAGATACAGTGACTGAACGTGACATCTCAAGATTTGTGAGAGGAGGAAGTATGATGATACCAATGGGAAATGGTGGGAACTCTAGTTCTAGGGACAATAAGAATACTGAAACCTATTTCCAAGATGGAAGCGGGAATCAGAATCAGACGGTAGGATCAGGGAACCTTCCTCCACGACCCAATATAAAAGTGGACTGTTTCCGATATGGATCATTTCACCACATAAATCTGGAGTGTAGGAAACAACCTAGGGAATTAAAAAATTTCAAGAAGATGGTAGATCTTTAGTGCTATTGTTGCAATGCTCTGAGGTCAGGTAATAGAGAAACTTTTTATGTGTCACAATCATCTTATGCTTCGACCGGATGAGGGCAACATAATCATAATTTTTTGAAGAACAGAGCTAGTCATGGCGTTTCTAGGAAAGCCATGACTCCTCAGTAAGGGAAATATCAGCATGGAAATAAGGAGTAGAGTGCAGTAACAATGCAGTTATATGGAGTTGAGTAGATTATCGTAGATAATCAAACTAGACCATCTATGGTGAGAGGTACTATTATTTTGAATTATACCCTTATTAAAGTGTTTTTTGTTACTGGGGGATCACATTCCTTCATTTCTTCTCATTATGTCGATTTTTATGCTTAAATCTCTAGTTTATGCCTTTCATGTTAAAACTTCAAACACCTCTTGGTGAAAGGGAGTGTCAGGACTTAGTGTGTAAAGAATGATCTATAACCATTGATGGATATAAGCTAAATTGGGACTTCTCAGTGTCGAGGATAGATGTCTTCGATGTAATCCTGGGTATGGATTGGTTGACAACATTCAAGGCTCACATTGACTATTATAAAAGAACGATTAGTTTCACAACTTAGGATGGTGTTAATAACCACTTTAAAGGACGAAGGGTTGTAAAAACAGGTGCAACGAGATTGTTGGCACCAGTAGTGGGAAAAATTTCATAGTAGTTGGTAGTGTTGACCATGTCATTGATAAACGATATTGAGGGAAATAGGTTTCTAATAGTCATGGATCAATTTCTAGACGTATTTTCCAAGAACATCCTAGGGTTACCACGTACAAGGGAAGTGGAGTTTAAGATTGATTCCCACCTAAGGGAATAGTCCTATTTTCTTTTAGTCTTATAGGATGGAACCAATAGTGTTAAGGGAATTGAATGTGGAGTTAGAGTAACTATAAATAAATGGTTTCATTCGGCTGAGCACGTCTCCATGAGAAACACCTGTCTTGTTCGTAAAGAAAGTAGATAGAACTCTAAGGTTGTGTGTGGATTATCATAAGCTTAAACAATTATGACAAAGAATATATATCCAATTCAATGCATTGATGTTCTATTTGACCATTTTAGGGGCTCTCAGTGGTTCCCTAAAATTGGATTGTGATCAGGGTGTAATGAATAGCGAGTTCAGAAGAAAGATATTCCAAAGAAAAAGTTTGGAAGAAGATATGACCACATAGAATATGTAGTCATGCCTTTTGGTATTACAACTGCACCAGTGGTATTTATGGAATCATTTAATTGAATATTTTAGAAATATCTGTATTTTTTATGGTGGTGTTTGTGGATGACATATTGGTGTATTCAAAGAAAAGGGTTGAACATGAGAAACACTTCAGGACAATGTTAAAAATATTGAGAGATTATTTTTTGTACTAAAGACTATGAAAGTTTGATTCTTGGATAGAAAATGTACAATTTTTGGTCCATTTAATTTATAAAAAAGTTTATTTAGTGTATCCTAAAAAGATAGAAGCTATTATCTCTTAGAAACACCAAATAATTTCTTTGAGATAAATAGTTTTATTTGTCTATATAGTTATTACCAATGCTTTGTGCGTGACTTCTCACGACTATCTTCACTGATTATAGCTATGAAAATGAATAATGTCACATTATGATGGAATGAAAAATGACATAATTCTTTTATAGAGTCAAAATTTCTTCTTACATCAGCACCTATCTGGATTTTTCTAGAATCAGGATAGGGGTATGTGTTGTATTGTGATACTTCAGGATCTCGGTTGGGATGTGTTCTCATGAAGTGAGACCATGTGGTTGCTTATGGTACAAGGTAATTGAGAGTGAATGCGAATAATTACCCAACACATGATTTAGAGTTAGTTGTAGTTTTCCATGCTTTGAAGACATGGTGTCATTATCTATTAGGTGAGAAATTTACCATGTTTACAGACCATAATAGATTGAAAAACATTTTCTCACAGCATGATTTGAATATGAGGAAAAGGGGATGGATGGAGTACCTTAATATGTTTGAAATTAACATGATTTATACACCAAGAAAATGTAATTTGGTGGACAATGCATTAAGACAAAATTCATATGATCTGTTGGTGAAAGTGGCTTCAGATGAGTGGTAGTTTATGTCTACCCTAGCTGACATGCACATTGAGTGTGAAGACCGAGGTTATGTTTCATTTATATCTTCAGTTTCTCTAGTTCATGATTGTTTAAATATGGACAAAGAGGTAGAAACATATAATGTAGAATGTTTGGTTATGAGTTCAAAAATCTGTGGTTCGGTGACCATTGAGGAATGGAAACTTTATGGGATATCAATGTCATGGTTTAGATATCAGATGAATGTACCTATGATTTTTCAGTAACAACTTCTTCATGTATACCACTATTCGAGATGGGATGTTCATCTAGGTATACAAAGAAGTATATGGCATTAAAAGTGTAATTTTGGTGGAGCGGCATGGAAAGGAAAGTGGCTGAGTTTTTTTTTCAAACTACATAAATTGTCAATAAGTTAAGGAAGAACATCAGACACTAGTGGTTATGTTTCAATATTTACCAATCCTAATGAGGAAATGGGTGTAGATAGTGATGGATTTTGTTACATGCATTTCATGAAATTTCCAGAAACATGATGCCATATGGGTGATAGTGGATCGGCTCACAAAGTCGTCCCATTTCATCCGTATTCATGAAACACATACGATAAAGGATATTTCCAAAATATATATCCACAAAGTGGTAAAAAAACATGGTGTACTAGTTTCAATAGTCTTAGATAGAGATCCTAAAATCACATCTATTTTTTGGAAATCCTTCAGAAATCCCTTGAGACTCAGTTGATTATGATTATGGCCTATCATCCTTAGACATATGGGAAATCCAAAAGGATGGTACATATGTTGGAAGAAATGTTTCGAGATTGTGTACTGGATTTTGGTGGCTCATGGGAAGAAAATTTACCCTTAGTAGAGTTATTATATAGTAACAGCTATCAAGCCTCGATATATATGGCTTAGTTTGAAGCATTGTATGGGCGTCCTTTACAAACTTCACATTGTTGGGTGGAAACAGGTGATACTTCACTAGTTGGGTCCATACTTGTCCAAGAAAAAATGGGGATGATTTAGTTGATCAGAAAGAGAATGGAGACGGCTCAGAGTCATCAGAAATCATATGCAGATCATTGCCAAAGACCATTTTCATTCACGGTGAGTGATCATGTGTTATGAATAATCTATCGAATGCTTAGAAAACATCATTTTGGGAAGCAGGGAAAGATAACTCCTCGATATATTGGCCTATTCATGATACTAGAATGGGTTGGAGGGGAGGAATAACATTTTGAATTTCCACCATGGTTCAGTTCGGTTCATAATGTGTTCCACATATCTCAGTTGAAAAAGAATCAGGCTGACCCTGACCATGTGATCATTTGAGATCACAGTAACCTAGTTCCATATGGTTCGTTGGTACATATCCCAGTGTGGATTTTGGATAGGAAATAGAAATTCTTTCAGAGAAAAAGAATCATTCTAGTGTTGTTTTTATAGAAATATAATCAGATTTAGGAAGAGGCTTCTTTACATGAGAAGGAAATGAAAGAGAAAAGGTCGGAACTCTTTTAGTGCAATAATGTATTTCTACTTTATGAGGATGGAATGACCAATGGTGGGGAGAATTTAGTACCCCTATTTTTGTTATGTGACCCTTTTGATGTGATTTTTATGTTTATAAAGTGTAAGGGTGAAGGATAAGAGATTTTGGAAAAATTTCAATAAGTTTTTGGGGCCCAAGGAGATGTGGACAGGATGCACATGGTTTGTCCCAACCGCATGGAAAGCCTTGTAGAAATCATGAAAAGTTGTAGATTCTTGACAATATCTTCATCACGGTGTGCACATTTTTAGGGAGACTGTGTGAGGGGTCCATGCTGGGTGATCTGAAATGTAGTATCTAATGCTCAGTTAGAGCACAATTTGCCTAACCGTGCTGACTAACCATGCGCAGGTTAAAAACCACCTCCTTAAAAATTATATCTCGGTTAGCTTTGGAATTAATCCACTACTTTCCCCCTAAACAGGCTCTAACATGGTATTTTTCTTCTATTAAGGCCAAATAAGGTTCTTCCATTGATCCAAAGGCAATCCAAAGGCTTTCCTTGTTGATTTGAAGCCAAATTATTGAGGTATGTGATCATTCTTCACCGTTCTTGATCGTTTCCTTAGATCTACTTCTACTCGGTTCTCAGATTCTTAGATCAATGCCTATTATGGGTAGATATATGTTTTTGGATGCCAAATATGATAATATTTGTTTTTTTTGTTATGAGAAGATATCTATGGAATTTTCATGGAATTCATACAAGGTTGTTGGAGAATTCTTCATCCGTATGTTGTTTTCATAAAAAACATTGATGTAGGTGGATTCACTCTTGACTCCTCCTATAATAACATAATGAAAGTGTTTCATATTTATTTATTTGAGTGGATTTTATTATCAATTGGATGCTTTATGATTGATTGAAACCCATTTTTTTATGGTTATGGAAATATGGAAAATTGATTCTTATGAATAAAGTGTTTGATTATTGATTTAAAAATGAAGTATTGAAATGGGATTTATTTTTCAATTACGACAAATGGATATGATGAAAGGGTTTTAAATGAAAGGAATGTTTTTATTAAAATGGAATGGGTGTTTGGAATTAGATTTTTTAATGGTTTTAAATAAAATAATGGTTTTATTGAAATGATTTCAATTGGTTTATTTGAATGTTTTTGGCATATATAGGTTGTGTGGGTTTATGTTTTACATTCCCCTTAATAAGGGACATGTACCAGTGGGGTATAGAGTGTGTGAAACTAGATCGGCTATGTGGGTTAGTGGAAAACTAGGTGATTGGATGAGATACCCCTCATGAGTATGGAACTGTCAAACAAAGCATTCATGTATGGGTGTGTTGTGAACCATGAGATGGTTATGCCAAAGTGATAGTGATAAATGGATTTAATTCTTTGTTTTTTCTTTTTCTTGAAGTATGACATGCAAAAAAATTCTTGAAATAACACTTTTTCACTTTTGATTTTAAATAGTTTTGTAGCTTGTTTATATTTAGTTATAAACTATTTTGGGGAATTTTTTTATATAATTTTTTTGATATATATGTTTCTAACCTTTCTATACTATTGGGGTGAGTAGGGAAGTCATTGGGGAAGCCCTACTGAGTTTTATACTCACCCCTGATTTGTCACTTTGGTGATTTTGTAGGTTCTATCTTCCAACACAATGGAAAAGCTAAAGTATCATATGTATTAAGCACCACAATGTGATACTTGGGCTATGTGGTGATGTTGGAGGATGGATCTTATGGTGAATGGAGTCTGGTGGTAATCTTGGAGATCATGTAGGTATCTTCTACTATTTCTTTGGTAGTAGTTTTTTTCCATCTTGGTACACTTGGATTGGTTGTGGTTATAAAATAAGTTGTTGATTTTAATTTATTAGTTCATGAATCATATGGTTTTTGGTTGGACATGGTTGTTGGATAATGGTTTTATTTCTTAACGGGTAAATC
This sequence comes from Viscum album, assembly GCA_963277665.1. Lineage (NCBI taxonomy): Eukaryota > Viridiplantae > Streptophyta > Magnoliopsida > Santalales > Viscaceae > Viscum > Viscum album. Next base: position 762,973 of record CAUJRU010000245.1, on the reverse strand, counting down.
ATCCCTCACTTGTATCTGAAACCCTTCTATATTTATTTCCAACCTTTAGCATCTTGGGGATATTTCTTAAGGCCTAATAATGATTCATTGTATTTTCAAGGAAATGGGAATAAGTGGGTCATTACAAAAGCACTTTGTTTTTATTATGTTATATGAAACACCAAGTTAATCATGCACTACACACAATATAAACTATGGCTTTCTCTACACAGAACACTGAGGTTTACCGAATAATAAAATATTATTAAAATATGGTTATTTTATATAATAAGATAAAAATTGATGTTAAATTAGAATTTATGAATATTATTAACTAATTTATGAAAATATATGGTTCATAAAATATAATATGATTTAATAGGTTACCAATTAATTATAAATGAATATGAAAACTGATTTAATATGAATGAAAACATTATTATGGTCACAAAACTGTTTTACCCTAATAAATTAAATTTTCATTTATGTATTGAAATACACTCTATAAAACATTATTTTCACATATATCCAACTTGGAGTATGTTATACACAACACCAAATTGAAGCACGTTACACACAACATCGACTTGATATATGTTACATGCAACACCGACTTGGCGTATGATGCACACAACATTGAGTTTCTACGAAACATATTTCTTATATATAATTATTTAAATGAAAAAATTATAACCTAGCCATTACACTTATTTATATTAATTTTAATAACTAATTTTAACATATATTTTAAATTTTTTTATATAAATAACACATATTTATGAAGAAAGATATGATTTATTGTAAAGTCCTTTTATGTTTAAAAATACAATTTTCTCAAATAAATCGATTTTAATGCCCGTATATGAAAATTAATAAAATTAATTTTAGATACATTTATAAATTTAATTTTATAAAAAAATATCATTTTATAGTTCATAATTTTGAAATTATCCTAGGGTAATGTTTTGGGATTTTTCTAAGAAACCTCATTTTTTAATGAATAGTGAAAACTATTTCATTTTGGTTAAAACCTACCTCTTTGTTTAAATAATTATTAATGTTAAATTATATTTTTTTAAAGTAAAATTAGATAAATTATAAATATATTAATAAATTTTAGGTCATTATAAAAAATTTAACATAGAAAATGAATATAAAAACTTAACAAACATTTTAACATTTTTCTAATTTAAAAACCTCTAATTTCGTCCCATCTACAGGATTAGAATTAATCTTAATTTTCATGTTTTCATGAATTGAATTTTAAAAAACTGAAATACGCCGATATAATCATTATAATATTAACATTCTAATAGGATCAACTTAATCTTTGACCAATTTTTTTTGTAAAAGTGATTAAAATTAATCAGAGCGATTAAGGCCAAATCTAGCTTAATTAGGGACTAAACATTATAATTAAGGGCCCAAATCATGTAGAAACTTTTCCAACACCCATTTTATTTCTATATTTCGTCCATAGAACTTCCATTATTTATTTTTTTGGGTTTTTATTTTGTTTTTTATGAAAGAACATGTGTACACCTAACTTGTTTCTAAATATTTCAAGTGAGTCCTTTTCCTTACCTATGAAAAGACACCACCTCTACCATTTACTGAAACCAATAAAAACTATTATTTTCTTCCAATAAATGACCAAAAAACATCCCAAAAATCCTACCTTCATACTATAATCCATCCCTTGTGAATATTTCAATCCAAGGAATCATTTTGGCATAAACTAAAAGGAGATACCCGATTTAGAGGTGACGTCTTCTCTCAAATCCTTTCATTTATTTTCATTCACCACCCCCTACAGTTTTTTACCCTGAATGTATTAAAAAAACATTACCATAAATATATTAGTATTTTTTTATGCTAAGTGTTCGACCTAAAGTTACAAACACCTCCATCTAATGGGCAACAAATATACTGTTTCTGTGTACGATGAACTACTACCACATGATATTATGATTGTTCATTTTTCCTTTACAACTTTTCATGGTGTCCATTATGATGGAAAATATACTTATATATATTATATATAATATTTATTATATCTTTAGTCTCATTTATTCATTTTTAAAACTCATATATTTTTACTTCATTATGTGTTAATACAGTATTCTCAGTTGAGGAAGTGTGGACTGCCGCCCATCAAAGCAATGTGATTAATTAACACACAACATGGAATGTATTAAGGATGGGTTTAGTGAAATTATATTATATATATATAATTATAATGATATATTAATTATATTATATAAATATATACATATATTTCATTTTCTTTCTTTCTTTCAATACGACAATAAAAATAGAAACTGCGTTCATGTGTACTTACGACCTACCATCTCCACGAACGATGTATTCCATTTAATAAATGTATATTATATAGATTATTATAATAAAAATATACTAAATATTAATTTTATTTACATCATGGTTTAAATTATTTATATCATGATATAATTATAAGGACAAAAAATATAACAAATTAGGACACAATGAGAAAACAAAGCAAATATTACATGAAGCGTAACCTTAACAAGAAATTGCTAACAAGTGGGTAATATAAATCCATAATAAATACATATATGGTATTAGATATAATAATATTGTTATTTAAAATATTTATAATAAATTTATATTTATTATACATTAGTTTTGAATGAGTAAGACATGAGTCAAGAAAAAAGTTAAGGGGATTTCTTCTCACTTTTTATTTTCTTGAGATACATGCTATGTTCAACACTCATCCCCTTTGTTTGGTGTATATAATACCCATGATTGAATTATAAATATCTTGTAATTAAATTTATGGGTATTAACATATTCGTTTTATGAACTCTCTTTCGTGGGGTTTATGTTTCAATAGTTACCAAATCGGTAAAATAGTTGTGTCAGAATTTTCCTTCGCTGTGACTCAAGTTTTGTTATGAACCTAATTTATTTTTGGAGGTGTATATTATTCTATTTTACATGTTATATCAGGAATATAATTATTTTCATGACATTAAAATATTCATGTAATTTCCTTTTTCATACATGGAGAGTATGATCCCAATTTATCAAGTTATAAGTGTTTATTGAGACAATCTCATCGCTTTTCAAGATTGTTTATGTATATGATTCCTTTGATGAAATATTATGATACATATTCTAGAAAAATAATGATATTAATTATACTATGTTTATTCAATATATCCCCATGTGTTATTACCATTTTGACTCTTTGGTACTTAAGGTAATGTTTTTATGTAAAATCTGACCATCTCTTTGTTCAGTCAAAAATCTATTGAATTAAAAAAATGTTTTCAAAAAAGTTTTAAATTTTTTTTTTCAAAATATCCTTGAAAATAATATTCAAGGAAAAATTAATTTAAAAATATTTTATTATTTTCAAATATTTCATTATAAATTTTCAAATTTATTTTCAATGAAAAAGTTTTTCAAATAAGAAAGGATTTTTTCTTCAAGAAAATTTTTTAAAATATATTTCAACATTATTTACCATATAAGATAACACCTATTGGTGTTACTCATGAATTTATGAAAAAATGATTCAATGTTTCCATTCATGTTATTTCACTGAATGAATTATGTTTTTATGGAATTATGTTGATAAAACCCATTTCTCTTTCATATGTTATATGCTTTTTGAAACCCGATTCTTTTCACGAGTTATGTTTATGAGGAAATGATTATAAAACCAATATTCTTTTCTTCTATAGTTTATGATATGATTACATATTTATAATACTGATTTAATTTCATGGGATATGATTTTATTTTTTAGGAAATTTTGGAACATTTATGTATGATTTAATTATGAGTTGGGTGAGACCTATATCTCCCTCTAATGGATTGGGTAATTATTTATATCTCATGAGATTGAATAAGATGGTATTTTGAGTGAACCTTGACTACTATGATGGCCATGGGAGTGGACCATGACTACCAAGATGGTATGAGGAGTGAACTCATTGTATAAAGATGGCCATGGGAGTAAACCATGACTATAAGGATAGTATGGTGAGTGAACCCATTCTACCAAGATGGAATTGGCAGTAATGCCTTGAATACTATGAGTGACCATGATTACATGTTCACAATGTTATTAATGGACCCGTTTGTATGTCCATAAGTGTATGAGAGGGCCCGATTTCATGTGCTTAACCTAATCAGTGAACCTATTTATACTTATACATTTTGACGATATTATATGTATTAGTTTCCAGCATAATAACATGCTTTATTCGTATGTTATGCTTTCATGGATTATTTTCTTTATTTTCGTTTTTTATTCAAGTCTTATGAAAAACAGAACTTTATTATGATCTATAAATATGCATGGCATGATCTTCAAAAGTTATACCTTTTTCATGTTATGCTTATGGATTTCCTTTATGTACCCTTACCGAGCATCTAAGATCACCCATTTCATATGTTTCCTTTCCCTAGGTTATGAAGAAAGATTTTCGGTAGAAGTACTAAATGTGGAAATCTTTATGGGTTATTTTAAAGATCTCTCACCATGATAGAAGATTTTGTTTCCATGTTTCCAAAGACACTCTACAATTATGTTCCTCTATAATTTATTTTTGTAATGCACTAAATATTCATATAAAATGATGTAATATCCATGTATGCTACGTCGGGGTCGCTATAATATAGATGTTTGAGTCTTCAAAAAGCTTCCATATCCCTAGGAAAGAAGTGGAGATCATGTTTTCCATGGCAATGCTAGCAACACATACTCTCCCTAAACCACTGATTAAAGGCATATCCTCTTTGCAAGAATGGAGGTACAATCCTTGTGATCCCTCTCAACACCAAGGTGGAATAGAACATCTCATCGTTTTATAGATCACACTCGACATGTTTTCCCCATCTCATAGCCACATACTCATGCTTTTCGGTTATGATTTATATCAACCACATTCCAACTATTTACCCGGAACTATCTCCCCTAGCATTTCACCCTAAACCATATTTACTTAAATAAATCTTTCATATCCCTTGAAATAGAGTGGATATTAGTTTTTTTGTCCATTATATTATAAGGACCTGAACTTTTTTATTTGTTTCCTATATTAATGTGTTATTTTATTTTATACTCAACAAAACTATATTGTTTAATTAATGAAGTGAGTATAATTAAATGAGACTATTGGGTTTTGACTGTTATATGCTCGTTGGTCAATATGACTGTTGGAAGCTAAAATCCTAGCATTAAAATTTTTGTTTATAATTATAAGTGATCTTGGTTAATTAATACATAAAGAAGATTCAATGACCTCATCCAGTAGACTTAGGCCGTTTGAAGCCCATCTGACGGAACATGGGAAGGATGTATCACCACTGGGCATTGCTCTGGACCAAGCCCAAGCTGAACATCATCATGTGAAGCTTGAACGAAATCGCCTACGGGAGAAGTTCAAGCTGATAGAGGTCACCACTCGGGAAATGTTGGTCGAGCCACCCCATGATTCTACCACCTTAGCAAACCTTACACTTAAGTCATATGCTGATTTCATTAGGGGATATGTAACAAGACCATAACTGCTTTGTGTAATCCCTTTATATAAATAAATTTTTTGTTTTAGTAAAGTTTGTAAATTTAAAATATCCAGATAAATATAGTATGTATATTGTTGAAGAATTTTGGAAAAGGAAAAAGGAATATTTTTAAAATATTTATGTTAACTTTAAATAATTAATAATGTGTAATGTTTTTTAAAAAATGGTCTTCTATAGTTGTGTACAGTATGAAATTTAGAGTCCAATAAGATCAAATTATTTTTTGGTGAATAGTAAATTATAAATAGTAATTTTACACTTATGAATAGTAATGTGACCATATGGAACAGTAATTTCACTTAAGAAAGTATTCTTATAATTTAGGCACCTTGATTAGGTAATGCAATTCAATAAAATAAGTAAATAACTATTTCAAAAATTATTAGTGAAGTACTAGTTTTTTTTTCAGGTAAATAGTGTTTTTATTTAAAAATTAAATTAAAAATATTTAGAAAATTATTTTCATAAAATGGAGCTCATTTTTTAATTCAGAGCATCGATATTAGGTTAAGGTGAATTGTAGGGATTTTTCTGAAATAGTTGAATCTTCAGTGAATATTTAAAATACAGTTTTGAGTTTTGGGTGTTTAATGACATCATTAAAGATGTAATAATTATGTAATAATTCTGGTCATCTTATTAATAATAAGTTATTATTTGAGTTGTACCAAGTGGCCAATATCATGGGAAAATACCATGGGAAAGCCCATGGTCTTTCCAATACCACCGATGAGGTGTACCTTGGAAATTAATGTTTTGTTCCCTCACTTCTCCTATAAGTACCAAGCCATTCCCTAACCTATTTCTTTCCAAAATCCTCCTCAACAATGTTATGGTATTTTTACCTCTCAAGGAGTCCCCCCCAAGGTTCCCTAAAGCCTCCCAAGGTTCCGACCATCATGCTTTTGAAGTTACTCTCCAAGGCAAGGGAACCTTTCACCGTCCTCTTTTAAGTCATGACTTCCTTTATGTTATGTCTTATAGTTCCATTTTATTATGTGATGTATTTTTATTATATATATTTACTACTTCCCATTTGAGTTCAAAATTATGATAGACCCTTTCTTCTCTCATCAATTGATTTTCTGAATTTTTAAGGGATGTCGTTAGGCTGCAAAATTTGTTGTAAAAGAAATCACATCTTCTCTTTCCTTTCATGTTTCCTTTTCTTATGGTATGTAATTTAAATATCCATACCATGTTTTTATATCCATGTTATTGTGTATTTATATTATAATATGAGTTATTAATGAGTGTTTTAGCCCTGTACCCTCTCTTTTTAATATTTTCAAAAACCATGTTATATAGCTGTTATGCTGCAGGAATTTCGTCTTAAAATTTCTCTCTCTTTCTCTCAAGAAATTCTCTTGTTTTATTTATCTGAATACCCAGAACAATATAGTTTCTATGGGTTTTTATGAATTCAAAAAAAATGTATATGTAATTGTGGAATTGACATAAATATAACCCTCACTCCCTTTCCATGGGTTATAAATGACCTAATAATCTTATTTTTTAAGAATTTTTAAAATGTCACGATTTTGAAATGAAACCCATTTCTTTTATTCTCTATCGGATATTTCTAAAATGTATGATTATGATATATTTGGATCACATGAAAGTAAATACATATTAAGGGTTCACCCTGATAGAACTCCAATTCATTTGGTAAGGAATTAATCTCTAGAGATGATGAGTTTAATGATGCCTTGGTGAATAAACTTGGTATTTTTTATGACACCTTGGGGATGGACCATGCTAATATGTTCATGAATGTCTAAATGAAATGTTTTAGTCATGTATTCAAGTTATGTTTCAAGTTATTTTCATTATGATATTCCTATTCTTCCATTTCTCATGTCTTTATGATTTTTGTCATGTTCTTAATGATATTGCTCAAGATCACATGTCAACTGTTTCACTTGTTGTCATTAATGAGCCTTCTGCTCACCCTTTCCTTTGATGTATGTCTACGGGTTATAAGATGTAGTAATTGTACTTAGGATGAACATATTATGAATCCTCAAAAGTGTATAAGAGGGATGTTTTATGTTGTTTTCTTGTATTTTGTTCCTGATTTCCAAGACACTAGACGTTAAAGATCCTCTATATTTAAAATGTAATGAACAATTATGTAATAAAAAGGAAAGATGTTGTAACGTCCTGGGTCTGGGTGCCACTCAATGGGTTCCCTGAACCCTGTTGGTCACATGACCTCAAGAGCATTTCCCCATATGCCATAGGCTACCGACTAGCAGCGAGAGCCCAAGTCTGATAGTGGGGAAACTATGTCCTCATTTGTCAAAGTGTAGCACAACAGAATAAAATATACAAACACAAAACAAAAGAGGAAGCAATAAACCATACACATTTAAAATGAACAACTATAGTAAAAGATAACCAACAATCATATAGATAATGGTGAACCATGTTTCTAGTTGGAAGAAAACATCCAGAACATGTTACACAACAATACAGTACAATACAATACAGAGTACAGAGAACAGCAAAGCAAAACAAAATAGTGCAACATGAACTCAGTAGCATCACAAGCCTAAGCTCGGTCCCACACTCTCCTACTCCTCTACAACAATCATGTACCTGTATAGGTACCCATGCCCTTATCCACACCTGCAACAACATAGTCTATTTTGGCCAAAGGCATGACCCAAACAGGGTGTCAGAAATAAATCCCAGTAGGCACCCACCAAGGCCCATGTCCAACTGTGTGAAAATACACAACAATAGTGTGGAAAAGTAAATACAATAAAATAGTAAGTACTCGAAAGTAACTATCACTACCAGTTTCTTTTCCATTTAATTATTCATTTAACCATTAAATTTAATAACATTATTTGCTCATCAGAACCATGCCCTCAGGAAAATCAGAATCTTGCCATTAGGATAATAGAGTAAAACCAAGCCCTCAGGCTTGCCCTCAGGCTATCGAATATTACCCTTAAGCTTATGAAGTGTCACCCTTAGGCTCAGAAAACACTACCCTCAGGCATAAGAAGCATTTCCCTCAGGCGGAATAGAAATTTTCTCTCAGGCTAAGAAGTACCTTGCCCTCAGGATATACAAACCATGCTCTCATGCTAAAAATAACACTGCCCTCAGGTTCAAGTAAATGGGCTGAGACCAAAGCATCAACATAGAATTTATATACAATTCCTCTCGAGGAAAAAGTAATGCACAATATAAACATGGCATACCCTCGGGTATCCTGGCGAAACGGCTAAATAGAGGAACGCATCCTTGGGGTGGTCCTGGATCCATCCAGTGATCCCAAACAATAGTTTTTTATCAAATTTAATTACCTATACAAATCTAGGTATTAAAATATCCAAGGCCTCAGCCACATGACACCCCAACATGGGTTCTTAGCACAATGATACACACAAACGCACAACAGTTGGAATTTAAACACCATGCTACCTACCTCGATCTCCCTTGATCGGTATATGTAAAAAACGCTCCTCAAATCGGCCATGAATGACATAAATATGAGGTGAAATAAAACCTATTAAAATGTAAATAACTTTACCTCGAGAAAGAATTGGTAAGAACATCTTAAGGAGAAGGAAGGGCTTACCCGTACAATTCCAACGAGATTAACAGAGGTAGAAACAGATTCCCGGTGCTCGCTCGGATGATCTCCAAAGCTCCGACCATCTCTCCCAAGACCTCCTCCAGTTCTAAGCCAATTCAGTGAACAGGGGAGGCTACTACACATTTTATGTGAAAAAAATACATAGAGTGTACTATTGATTACATGGCGTGTACTTTACATTTTTTTAACTGTTCCTCCGATGACTTCTTTCCATCGTGGCACTGTTCATCTGTCGACATGAGTACACGACATGTTTTCCTGATTACACAGCCTGTATTGTCACTTAGTTAGCAGCTACTTCCACCACCTTACTATTCACCTTCTGACTGACTACACGTCGTGTAAATAACCACTACATGGAATGTAGTCAGTTTTACACCTTTTATTGCTGACATGGATACACAACCTGTGTACTCATCCCACACGGACAATGTACATGGCATGTGGAAAAGTACAAGACGTGTACCCACAAGAAGTGTGATTTCCCCCCCATTTTCCTTATTTTCTCAAAAACACTTAAGGAAAAGAGAAAAGGAGAAACTTGTACCTCAAGAATATGAACCGGGTTCTTACAAACTTCACCCCTTAAAGAAATTCGTCCCTGAATTACCCTTACAAGGGTGGAGAAGATAAAGTTGCGAACAACTCAGGCCACTGAGCACGTACGTCGGTCTCCCGCTCCCAGGTTTTATCCTGTACTCGGCCATGGTGCCATAGCACTCGCATGAGGGGAACTGAATGTCCTCAGATAACCTTTGTGCTCATATCAATGCCACGAATCGGATGCTCCTCAAAGGTCACATCGATCTAAAGCTCAACCTCCTCTGGCTAAAAGACGTCAGACGGGTCTGAATGATAACATCGCATATGAGATACATGGAAGATGTCGGGAATAACTCGATACATCTGTGGTAATTGCAACCGATAGGAAACTGGCCTGACTCTTTATAGAATCTCAAATGGCCCCACATACCTCAGTGAAAGTTTACCCTATCTCCTGATCTATCTATGTCCCATCCTCAGCAAAACATGCAAGAAAACCTGATCCCCGACAATGAACTCCAAGGGTCATCTGTAGTGATCAACATAAGATTTCTGTCGAGACTGTGTGGTAGCCATCTGTTTCGGAATCAACTGGACCTGCTCAGATGTCTCCTTCATGAGACGTGGTCCTAGTAAAGCTGCCTCACCTTCCTTTATTCATCACAAAGGTGATTGGAATGTCCTACCATATAAATCCTCATAAGGTTCCATATCAATAATTTCTTGAAAACTATTATTATAGGAAAAATCAACTAGGGGTATATGCTTTTCCCAAGAGCCCCCAAATTCTAGGATGCATGCATGTTGCATGTCCTCCAGCACGTGTATCGTACGCTCTGACTGACCATCGGTCTGAGGGTGGTAAACTGTGCTCAGAAGCACCTGTGTACCTAGTGCCCTCTGAAAACTCTGCCAGAAATCAGACGTAAAATGGGCATCCCTATCTAAAATGATAGAATAAGGGAACCCATGAAGACGTATGATCTCTTGTATATACAACTTCTCGAGTTCGTCAACACCGAAGGTCTCCTTGATCGACAAAAAGTGATCTGCCTTTGTGAGTCTGTCCACAACAACCCACGCAACATCATTTCCTCGAGGTGACCTCGACAACCCAATCATGAAATCCATCACGACATCATGCCATTTCCACTTCGGAATGGGTAACTGTTCTAACCATCTAGCTGGTCTTTGATGCTCTACATTCACCTACTGACAGGTGGAAAATCTTGTAACAAAACCAGATACATCTCTCTTCATACCTGGCCTCCAATACTGACGTCTCAAGTCACGGTACAATTTGGTAAATCCATGATGAACTGCCCAAGATGAAACATGAAACTCCCACATCATCTCCTTGTGTATATCCCCTTGAACCCACACTCGTCCATGGAATGGCAGTACCTCATCATCGCCCATCGTCCACCCAATAGGAGGGTCCTCACTGGCCACCGACTCCCGTAGAACTGGGTCTTCTGAATCAGATAGCTGTCTCATCCTCACTCTATCCAGGAGGGTAGAAGTCACAGCTAAAGATGAAAGATAGGTTTTCCCATGACTTTTGTGCACCACCAAATGCATCTCAGAGAACAAATCCATAGTCTTCCATTCACCACTGGCCTCATGAACCACCTGTGTCTAAGTCTTCCTGCTCAATGAATCAGCAACTACATTACCCTTTCCAGGAGTATAGGCAAGCTTAAAATCGAAGGACTGAAGGTATTCGACCCACCTTCACCATCTCATATTCATGTCACGCTAAGTAAATATATACTGGACACTTTTGTGGTCGGTGAAAACCAAAAAATTCTATCCCAAGAGATAATGTCTCCAACAGCGTACCACATGCACAACTGTAACACAATCGAGGTCATGCATCATGTAATTCCTCTCATGTGGACTCAACTGCCGACACCTGTACACAACAACTCAATCGCCCTGCATCAACACAGCTCCCAGACTAACACCTGATGCATTACAGTAAACGGTATATCCCTTTCCCTGCTCTTGAAGTACCAGGATTGGTGCTAATTTTAACCTTCCCTTCAGCTCTTGGAAGGCTGTCTCACAAGCTTTCGTCCAAACGAACTGCACACCCTTCTTAGTCAAACCCGTCAATGGATCTACTAAGCGGGAGATGTCCTATATTAAGCGTATGTAGGAACTAGCTAGCCCCAAGAAACATCGTATCTTGAACACATTCTTAGGATTCTCCCAGGAAACTACTGCTCTCACCTTCTCTGGGTCTACTGCAACTCCTGCCTCCGAGATGATATGAACTAGGAAGTGTATCTGGTCCATCCAAAAGTGGAACTTTTAGAGCTTAGCATATAGATGATTCTCTCTCAGTGTACTCAATATGATCTCAAGATTGGTGGGATGGTCATGTCGAGTGTGATAGTACACCAAGATGTATTCCACGAATAATACCACAAAAGAATCCAGATAAATATAGAACACACGATTCATCAGATCCATGAAGACGGCTGGCACGTTCGTGAGTCTGAACGGCATCACCAAGTACTCATATAGACCATACGTACTCCTGAAGGCTGTGAGAGGTATATTAGATGGTCTAACGCGCAACTGATGATATCCGTATCTCTGGTCAATCATCAAGTTCACCTCAAAGTTGATCAAAAATATCATCAATCCTTGGTAATGGATATCAGTTTTTGACCGTCAACTGGTTCAGCTTCCAATAATTGACACAAATTTAGAGGGTACCATCCGCCTTCTTCTCAAAAAGGACCGGCGAACCCCATGGAGAAGTACTAGGTCAGATAAAACCCTTTGACTGTAACTCCTCTAACTATCTCTTGAGCTCCTGTAGCTCAGGTGTAGCCATCCTATAAGGATGAATGGACACCGGTGCCTCTCCTGGAACAAGCTCAATAAAGAAACCCACCTCATGCTCTAAAGGTAGGCCTGAAAAGTTGTCCGGGAAGACATCACTGAAATGATCAACCACTGGAGGGAAGTCCTTCTGACAATTCCCCTTACCATACATATATAAACTCACAATCTGGGCTATGACTCAACCTCGCTCGTGATGCTCAGGTCTAGCTCGACTAGCCTGAACATCCCAATCTCCCTTGTTTAGAAACTCTCCGCCCTCTGGTGACGTGAAATGCACCCTGCGATGATAGTAGTCTACAAAGGCTCAAAAGGGAACCAACCAGTCCATTATAAGAATGACATCATAGCCCGTCATCTCCAAGATGTAGATGTCCCATAGAAAGTGACACCCACCAATCTCAAGGGGGCACTCCCTGCACTGACGCACACTAGCCATTCTAGTTCCCAATGGAGTTTCTAGCGTCATAACATCAGAAGAAGAAGAAACAAAGAGCACAAGGCTCTGCACAATAGGCACAGATACATATCTATGTGTAACACCCGTATCGAAAAGTACTGAAGATAAAACAGAAGCTACAAGAATATTACCTATGACGGTAGAAGGTCTGAGATCCTCCTTATGCTGGTTCTGTTGCACTGCATATGCCTACCCAGTGTCGCAACCCTGCGACACATCCTGGCTACCCTGAGCTATCCCACCCTACTGCATCTGAGATCCTAGTGTCTGGATACCATGGCCACGACCACCATCTCTGACTGCATGCCCTGACGTATTCCAGTTTCCCGACTGGTAAGAAGCTGCTGGTCCTGATCCCGCACGCGGAGTCTGCACAGAACCCCTCTCACCAGCAACTGATGGAAACGCCCTGCAAAAGCGCTACAGATGACCCATCTTGTTGTAAGCTCGACACTCCACTAGGTCTCGAGTACACTGGGGTCTCTTGTTCCCCCCTCTACCACACTGGTAGCAATTGACCAGGCCACCCAAAGTAATTTCATGGCTAGTACTGCCACTGTGATATAAACTCATCTATCACTTCCTCTTCCAGTTAGAAATAGTACCAGAAACTGGTGCTGAACTGCCCTGGCCCACACCACTAGCTTCCCACAGGTTCTATTTTGTAATCAGTTCCTGTTTCACAATAGCATGCACTGTTGGCAGCCTAAAAATAATCACCAGTGCTCAGATTTCATATCGAAGGCCATCCTCAAATCATCTGGCCTTCAACGTCTCATCACCCACCAGAACAGTTGCAAAATACTAAGGATCAGTGAAATGATCAGAATAATCCATCACCGACATAGCGCCCTACTGCAGGTTCATGATCTCCCGATCTCGATCTACCCTCAACATCTCCGAGAAGAAGAAGTCATAGAAGGCCGTCTGAAAATATTCCCATGCCATGTCTCTGTGATGCTCTATCTGAGTGGTAACATATCACCACCTCATGGAGGAATCCCGTAGCATCTAAGTCACGAGCTTGACCCTCTGCCAAGGAGGCGTCTCAAGATGCTCGGAAATAGTCTACAATGAATCCATCCAAGACTCTGCAGCCTGTGGTCCACCATCCTATGAAAATGTAGGCGGATGCTGCTGTTAGAAGATATGAGTTAGCTCATCCATAGATGTGGCAGCCGACGGTGCTCCCAGAAAGGTCTGCATGAACAACATGAATCCTTCGTGGAACTGCCCATCCGCACTTGTGTCCGATATAATGGATGACACTGCATTTGGATCTGTTGGGGGATCCACTAGTAGCTCGTGAACCACCATCTTTGGAGTATAATCATTGCCGCTCTCTTGGAGGACAATGCGTGGTCGTCTCAGCAACATGACTCTACAAGGTCAAATGCTCACCATAGAACAAGATTATCAAATACTGAAAAACGAGGGGACCAAAAAGGGAACAGGAGGAAGAAGGAATTCATGATATTCAAAATAAGACTACACGGCGTTTATATTAACTACACGGTGTGTACCTGACTTTTCTTCCCCTGCCCGGGTCCTTCTACATGGCTATGCCACACGGATCCTGTTGAACAAGACTACACGACATGTATGTCATATACATGGTGTGTATAGTTTAATTTTCCAACTGCCCGTGTTGTTCGTGACATGGCCGACTACTCGGCAAATAATAAACGACGTGTTACACCCACACATGGTGTGTACAATACCCCATTTCTCAGCCACACAGCTAAGTCCACACGGTCTGTCCCTGGTCAAGACTACAAGGCGTGTCCCACAGGTACACAACGTGTTCAAGAAGAGATACACCGACCCGTGGTTGTTAGATACACAGTCGGGTCCCCTGGTTACACTACACGGCATGTTCATCATTAACACAGTGTGTACAAGAAAATATTTCACCGATCCATGTTGTTAGTTACACGGCCGGACTCCGGGTCAATCACTACACGGTGTGTACATACGGTACACGACGTGTTTTTCCCAAGCCTTTCCCTACCCTGTGTCCCCAACCACATTGTCCATGAAACAGGAAGAGACTACACGCTGTGTAATTAGGGTACACAGCGTTTACTTAGGGTACACAACGTGTACTTAAAAAGTTTTCTTTTCTTCTCGAACTGAAAAAAACACGATGTGTGTCCAAGGAACTACACGGCATGTATCCTAGGTTTTCCAAACAGTAATCCTCTAAAACTACTCTGGAACCCAGAAAAATACTGAAAACAACACCTAAGTGAGGAATGCCGACCCGTGAGGGCCCATACTCCCCATGAATCAATTTTTGGCCTCTTATATATGTTATAACAAGATAAACAATCGATGATCAACCAAATTCCAGTCATTGAGGGCCTATACTCCCCAAAAACCAAAGTTTTGCATCCATACTATCAACAAGATCACACATAAATTACCCTATCACGTAACAGGTATCTATCTAAGAAAATATCACAAAAACATGCTTTACTAGCACAAAAACTATTACAACAACATGCAATTTCTAATGCGCCTACATGGCATGGAACTATGCATGGAAAGTGATTTCTAGCATGTGCCTAAATGATGCATGAGACGACATACTCTTATCTCATCGGATCACAACTAAATAGAACCCATGGATAACATATAAACAGCGCAATCACAAGTGCATCACCCAACGGTGAAAACAAATCAATTGTAAAATTTGAAAAATTAGAAGAATTTCAAAAATATGAGGTAGACTGGGTTTTTCGTGTACACGGGTTAGATACTCCCAAGCATAGCTTATTACCAACTACTATTTCCATCCTATCCCCAAATAAGGCTCCAAATAGTAAGTCAAAGAAAGGAACCTCCCTTTGATACCACTTTGTAATGTCATGGATCTGGGTGCCACTCAACGGGTGCCCCATACCCGGTTGGTCACATGACCTCAACCGCATTTCCCCAAATTCCAGATGTTGCCGACTAGTAGTGAGGGCCCAGTTCTGATAGTGGGGAAACTATTCCCTTATTTTTCAAAGTGTAGCACATCGGAATAAAATATAAAAACATACAACACTAGTGGAAGCAATAAACCATACACATTTAAAATGAACAACAACAGTAAAATATAATCGACAATAATATAGATAATGGTGCAACATGTTTCTAGTTCTAAGAAAATATCTAGAACATGTTACATAGAAATACAGTATAATACAATACACAATATAGAGTTCAGTAAAGAGAAACAAAATAGTGCAACAAGAACTCAGCAGCATCGCAAGCCTAAGCTCAGTCCCATAATCTCCTACTCCTCTGCAACAATCATGAACCATTATAGGGACCCTTTCCCTTATCCACACCTGCAACAGCATTTTCAATTTGGGTTGAAGACATGACCCAAACAGGGTGTGAGAAATAAATCTCAGTAGGCACCCACCAAAGGCATGTGCCCAACTGTGTGAAAATATGCAATAACAGTGTGCAAAAGTAAATGCAGTAAACAAGTATGTACTCAAAAGTAACTATCACTGATTTTTCCTTTTCCATTTAATTATTCATTTAACCATTCAATTTAATAACATTCTGTGCTTATCAGAACCAAGCCCTCAGGCCAATCAGAATCTTTCCCTCATCCTAATGTAGTAAAACCACGCCCTCAGGTTATCGAATATTTCCATTAGTCATACGAATTGTCACCCTCAAGCACATAAAACACTACCCTCATGCATAAGAAGCGTTGCCCTTAGGCGGAATAGAACGTTTCCCTCATGCTAAGCAGAACCCTACCCTCAGGCTATACAAACCATGCCCCTAGGCTATAAAGAACACTTCCCTCAGGCTCAAGTAACTGGGATGAGAACAAAGCATAAACATGAAATTTATAAACAATTTCTCTTGATGAAAAAGTAATGCACAATATAAACATGGAATACCCTCAGGTTTCCTGGAAAACGGATAAATAGAGAAACGCACCCCCGGGGTGGTCCTGGATCCAAGCAACGAGCCCAAAAAATAGTTTATTATCACAGTTAATTACCTATACAAATCTAGGTATTCAACAACCAAGGCCTCAGCCACACGACACCCCAACATGGGTTCTTAGCACAACTAATCACACAAACGTGCAAAATGTGGAATTTAAACACCAAGCCACCTACCTCGATCACCCTTGATCAGTATACGTGAAGGATGCCCCTCGAATTTTCCACGAATGATGTAAATCTGAGGTGAAATAAAACCCTTTAAAATGTAAATAATTTTACCTCGGGAAAGAATTGGTAAGAACGACTTAAGGATAAGGAAGTGATTACCCGTATGATTCCAATGAAATCGACGTAGGCAGAAACGGATACCCGGTGCTCGCTCAGGTGATCTCCAAAGCTCCGACCATCTCTCCCAAGCCCTCCTCTAGTTCTAAGCCAATTCTGTGAACAAGGGAGGCTACTACCAATTTTATGAAAAAAAAACAAACTACACAGTGTGTACTATTGATTACACGGAATGTACTTTCCATTTTTTAACTGTTCCTTTGACGGCTTCTTTCCACCACAGCACTGTTCATATGTCGATATGAGTACATGGCGTGTTTTCCTGATTACACGGCGTGTATTGTCGCTCAGCTGGCGGCTGCTTCCACTGCCTTACTATTCATTTGCCGACTGACTAAATGGCGTGTAAATAACCACTACACGGCATGTAGTCAGTTTTTACACCTTTCATCACTAACATGGATACACACCCTGTGTACTCATCCCACACATCCAAAGTACATGGTGTGTGGAAAAGTACATGACGTGTACCCACAAGAAGTGTGATTTCCCCCCATTTTCCTTATTTTCTCAAAAACAGTTATGGATAAGTGAAAAGGAGAAACCCGTACCTAAAGAATAAGAATTGGGTTCTTACAGAGGCCATAGTTGGTATGAAAGTATAGTTTTGTTATTTATGGAAATTAAGCTGTGAAACCTTTAGGAAGAACCATATAGGAATTTTTAAATATAAGAAAACTTCAGGGTATTTTGGTGAGTATTGAGTAAGTGGTTAATCA
Organism: Viscum album; assembly: GCA_963277665.1. NCBI lineage: Eukaryota > Viridiplantae > Streptophyta > Magnoliopsida > Santalales > Viscaceae > Viscum > Viscum album. Next base: position 744,916 of record CAUJRU010000245.1, on the reverse strand, counting down.
AAAAAATACATCCCTATCTGGATACGATATGGAAGAGGTGGCTCTAGAACATATGTACATATTGGTAAAACCCAAAAACACTACTTTGAGCTAGACTCGAATGGGAACTGGTGCATGAAAATGGGCCTTTTATTACTCTTGGTTATGAAAATCTTGGGGGATTTTTTTGGTTGATCACAAGATTTTTATGAATCATTATGAAGGAATTATAGAGAAATGTAATTGTCTAAGGATGAAGTTTTAGTAAATAGAATCCTTTATAATTAAAAGATTCGTAAATGAAATAAGTTTATCAATAAGGATTTATTATTTTAGAAAATGGAGGGCAATAGGAGGAACTGTGCAAGTGGTGACCATAATGGACCATGCACTGACAACCCTCCGATGGAAGCCGGAATGGAAAAATTCATGGGAATGATGAACCAAATGACTCTAGTTATGAGAAATAACATGATTCAATCTGAGACACTGATCTCACTGTGAAGGGGACAACATTCTGTTGAGTCCTTTATGCGTCAACAACCACCAAACTTTAGTGGATCGACTGACCCATTGATTTCTGAGTAATGGATTAGCTCTATCGAGAAGAACATTTCTATGCTCCGCTGTTCAGAGCTATGGAAGGTCACCTTGGCTATCTATTGCTTAGAAGGAGAAGCTGATCAGTGGTGGGAAATGATCAAAATCAAAATGCAAAGAGTGGAAGCTAAAGCTATGGAGTGGGAAGAGCTCAGAGGGATATTTTTCAGTAATTATTTCCCTCATTCCATGAGAACATGAATGGAGAAGGAGTTTCTCGAGCTGAAACAGAAGGAGAATGGATCTATGGGAAGCTATGAGATGAAATTCACAAGGCTTTTACATAACACCTCTATCTTTTTTATAGATCCAAAAGGGAAGGTTGATATATTCCTAGCTAGACTGCGACCTCATCTGTGGAATAATCTAGCCAACTGAGACTATAATAGCTATGAGGAGATCATGCAGAGTGTGATGAAAGTTGAGCTGGAGTTTGGTGATATGCATTGGTCTCATAAATCAAACGACTAGAAGAGATCGATGGATCCCAACATAGGAAGGACCTTTGACCAGGGATGATGAGGAAGAAAGTATAACATCCCTCGTGTAGTAAATTTGGTAAGAAGAATTAGGGGAACTTATTTCTCAGGAGCAGGAAATGCTACAAGTGTGGAAGAGATGGCCATATTACTAGGAATTGTCGTAGTGAGGTGGAACCTCAACTCCTTAACACAAAAAACAAGGGGAAGATGTTGAAAGCCCTACCTGATGTCCAGTTCTTTATGTGTGGAAAACATGGTCACTTTTCCAATCACTGTCCAAATCCGAGAGCAGTAGAAGGGAATCTCTATCAGCCTCAACAAAGGTCAAGGGAGCAAAGTCATGCTTTTTCTATAACGACAGCTGAAGTTGAATCTCCGAATGATGTGGTAGAAGGTACTCTTGTTGTTCTCTGAAAGCTAGAAAGTACTCTGTTTGATTTTGGTTCGATGCATTCCCTTTATTTCATTCAAGTTTTCAAATAATTTTGAATCAAACCCTGACTTTCTTAATGTAGAGTTATCGGTCAAGACTCCTGGTGGGATTATCAAATAATCGTTAGTGTTTAGAAACTCTAATATTTACTTTGGTGAGAAAAATCATATCGCAAATCTAGTAGTCATTCCCATGCTGGTATTTGACATTATTCTAGGGATGGAATGGATCTCAAAGTATAATTCTAAGATCAAATGCAGAAGTAAAGAAATCTCAGTAGTCTTGAATGGAAATCCTACAGTTATCTTCCGAGGAGAGATATCTCAACCTGATCATTGTCTAGAAGAACCTCTTATATCCTTTTTATGGAGTTGACTAGTGAATAATAATTAGGATATGAGAGTTTAAGGATAGAAAATGGCCCCATCGTCCAAGAATATGTGGACGTATTTCCTGAGGAGTTACCCAGACCTCCCCCGGAAAGAAAGGTAGAGTTATCCATTGAAATCGTACCTGGATCTCACCCAATATCAAAGACCCCGTATAGGATGGAAAATGTAGAGCTATAGGAATTAAAGAAACAACTCCAAAATTTTTTGGAGAAAGGGTTTATCCGACCGAGTGTGTCCCCATGGAGAGCACCGTTCTCCTTGTGAAGAAGATGGATGAATCGATGCAACTGTGCATTGATTATAGAGAACTAAATGGGATCAAAGTGAAGAAAAAAATACCCTCTTCCATGAATTGATGACTTATTTGACCAACTTTGTGGGGCTCAATTATTCTCTATGATTGATATTTGATAAGGTTATCATAAATTTATGGTAAAGAAAGAATATATTCAGAAAATTGCCTTCCTATCAAGATATGGGCATTATAAGTTTGTCGTTATGCCCTTCAGATTGACTAATGCACCTGATATTTTTATAGATTTAATGAATAGAGTCTTTATGGACTACCTTGATAAATTTGTGGTAGTTTTTATTGATGATAACCTGATATATTCCAAATGTCGCGAAGAGTATGAAGATCATATAAGGGTTATTTTGAAAATTCTAGGGAAGGAGAGGCTTTTTGGGAAGTTTAGAAAATGTGAATTTTGGTTACAACAAGTAGCTTTCTTGGGCCACATTTTAACTAATGAAAGAATCACAATTGAACCTACAAAGACAAATGTTATAGAGTAGTGGCATCAACCTACAACAATTTTTAGGACCAATAGGGTCCTGTATACCCTGAGAGGGTGGGTGAATCAGGGTATGGATATTATTTTTCAGATGTTCTTCCTGCCCCACTAGATCCTGACCTCTTTATTACAAGGGTCACTTTGTTTGAACTTGTGTGTTTATTATGATCACTTCTTTTCTTCTTTATCTGAGGATAATGCTTTAAATTCAATGCAGGGAAGTAATCAGGCAGACACAGAGATTTTTACTTGGTTCACCCTCACTAGACTACGTCCAAGGAGCATACAACGATGATGTTCTGCTGTACCAAACCCACTAAGGCTCACTGCCAATAATGTTTGGGATAGATCACTTCTTATGCCCAGGCTCAATTCCTTTAAAAGGTTCGGTATATATCACTTCTATTCCCAGGCTCACTACCTTTACAATTATTAGGGTTAGCTCACTACTTTCCCAAGTGTTACTCCCTATTTTTCTCTCTCTTCCTCACTGCCGGTGGAGAGGATCACCTTCTTCCTCTTCCATTTATCAATGCTCCAGAAAAGATCCACTCACAGTTTATAGACCTATAGGTATCTACATTTTAATGAAGAAATGTGTCTTCATTTGTATGTAGATGCTCTTTTGATGTCCAACTTTCACCCGTAGATGAATCTCTCTTTGCACCGAAGGTATCAGGCAAACTTCCAGGTTCCACGCAGCCCGAAAACACCGCAGGAAAATCAACCTTACTTGGCGTGCAAGTCTAATCTGGCGCGCAAGTATCGGCGCGCAAGTCACAACTGGCGCTCAAGTCACTTCAAACACTTGCGCGACACAATCTTCTGAAACTCCAAACCTACGTGACTCACTTCCTTCTTCTCTTAAACCACCTCAGGCCCGCAACTAACACTTCACGCGTAACTTCCTTCACTGGCGCACAAGTCCCACTTGCGCAACACACCACCACATGCGTGACCACCACACCTGTGCGATGGGAGCTCTAAATCTTCAAAGTGTTGAACTCTGGTGAGAAATGAGGTGGGGTGGTCCTGTATTTATAGGCAATTTGACCACCCTGTGAAATGACGCGCAAGTCACCTGTGTGACCAAGTCTCTGTGCGCAGGTCTCTTCCCCTGCAAGTCACTTGCGTGACCCACTTCCAAACATGCACGAACCCATTTTCTTTTACATATTTTGATCATCTGATCTTGAAAAACTAGAGGCACTCAAGTTTCCAATGCTCCTAGGCACCGGCGCGCAAGTCCTTTCTTCGGCGCGCAAGTCACCTGCGCGACCAACCCAACACTTGCGCGACCGTTATCCCTTTGACATATTTTGATGATTTGATCTTCAAAAACATATGGCACGAAAGTTTCCTATCCTCCAAGACCTCGGTGTGCAAGTCCCTTTTCCAAAAACACTTTAATTCACTTTTCGATTTTCAATCTCAACAATTTGGCAAACACTGGAAAACGGCACCACCTTGTATCTGTTCTTTTAATCCCACCTCCAGATCATCCATTCTTTTGTCGAAGTTCTTAAATCAAACATTGATCATTAACCACAACTCTTGAACTCGAAATTCCACCATGAAATCCCCTTTGTCAAAAAATATGTATGTCATGGTTTGCATTGTCGACAATCACAACACAGATGTTCAGTTTGTCAACAAACACAATCAACTCAAAAATACTTCAATGATGCCTTGAGGGAGTTTTCCCAACAAAAATAACTAATATTTGTAGTTTTCATGGATTAGAGGGATATTATAGGTGGTTTGTGAAAAAAATTTCATGAATTTCTAATCCATTAACCAAGTTAACTCGAAAAGGGGTCAAGTTCATCTGGGAAAAGGAGTGTGAGGAAAGTGTCCAAGAGCTGAAGAAGAGATTGGTTACTGCACCCATGTTGACTCTACCCTCAGGTGGAGAAGGATTCATTATTTTTAGTGATGCATCTCTCAAAGGGCTTGGGTGAATCCTCATGAAAACTGACAAAGTCATTGCTTATGCATCTTGACAGTTGAAGAATCATGAGAAGAACTATCCTATGCTTGATCTGGAGCAGGCTGTGTTCATTTTTACTATGAAGATATGTAGTCACTATATTTATGGGGAGAAATGTGATATATACACAGACCATCAATGTTTGAAGTATATTTTCACACAAAAGGAATTGAACATGAGACAAAGGATATGGTTGGAACTTCCTAAAGACTATGATTGTTCAATTCATTATCATCCTGGAAGAGAAAACAAAGTTACTGATGAATTAAGTAGGAAATACCCAGTTTTCCTTTCCATGATGAGGATTTAAAGAGATCCATTGATCAATGACCTAGTAAAGTTGGAAAAAGGAGTTATAAGGGAAGGGACATCATCAATCCTAATCCAAATGATTTCTCAACCATCATTACCATAGAAGATCAAGAAAGCTTAGAAAGTAGATCCATTGTTACATAAGAAGGTTAAGGCTATGAAGGATGGGGAGTTTTTTGAGTTCAATACTGATCAAGAAGGTGTAATGAAATTTCATACAAGACTATGTGTTCCTTTTATTCCAGAAATAAAGAAGGATCCGATGGATGAAGCTCAGAGATTTACTTTATCTATACATCCTGGTAGCACGAAAATTTATAGGGACCTTCATGAATATTATTGGTGGGATAATATGAAAAGGAAGATTGCTGACTACACTTCGAGGTGCCTGGTATATCAGCAAATGAAGGCAGAGTGGAAACTTCCTTAAGGGGTATTGCAACCACTACCCATACCATCATGGAAGTGGGATAATATCACTATGGACTTTGTCACTGGTCTCCTAAGAACTTCAAAAGGAAATAATGTAATATGGGTTATTGTGGACTATCTCACAAATACTGCCCATTTTATCTATATCTGGGAAGATTTATCTCTTGTTTAACCTGCCATGATTTATGTGAAGGAAGTTGTAAGGCTACATGGAGTTCCACTTTCTATCATATCTGATCGTGATCCGAGGTTCACATCAAAATTCTAGAGAAGTCTTCAACATGCTATGGGCATGGAATTTAATTACAGTATAACCTATCACCCCCAAACTGATGGCCAATCTAAAAAGACTATTCAAACACTCGAGGACATGCTAAGAACATGCTCAATGGAATTTAAAGGAGGATGAGATCAACAACTCTCTTTAGTTGAGTTCTCTTATAACAACAACTTCCAATCGAGCATTCAAATGGCATCCTATGAAGCTCTATATGGGAAGAGATGTAGAACGCCTACTTGTTGTGATGAAGTTGGTGAGAGAAAGCTTCTTGGGACTGATCTTGTGCAGGAGATGACATAAAAAGTCCATTCCATCCAGCAACACATCAAGGCTTCTCAGAGTTGGAAAAAGTGCTATGCTGACAAAAATAGAAGGGACATGGAGTTTGATGTTGGTGCCATGGCTGTTCATTGAATTTCACCATGGAAGAGAGTCATGAGGTTTGCGAAGAATGGTAAGCTCAGCCCTTGGTACATTGGCCCCTATAAAATCTTTGATCATGTAGGGGAAGTGGCCTATCAGCTTGAACATCCTCCAAATCTAGCACAATTTCATGATGTCTTCCACGTATCCCTCTTCAGAAAGTACATACCTGACCACATGTACTAAACCCATAGGTGGTACAACTGGAACATGACCTCTCTTATGAGGAGCATCCTGTGAAAATCTTGGATCGTAGAGGCAGGGTTCTATGAAACAAGACTACCCACCTTGTTAAGGAGTTCTGGAGTAACCACAAATGTGAAGAAGCCATGTGGGAACTAGAGTAGTCTATGAGGAAGAAGTACCAACACATTTTCTCTTCCAAGGGTATGAGTTAATATTTAATGGATGAAATTTCTTAAGGGGGGAAGAATGTAATGACCAGAACTTTTTATTTGTTACCTCTATTTGTGTGTTATTTTATTTTTTACTCGAAAAAACTATATTATTTAATTAATTAAGTGAGTATAATTAAATGAGATCGTTGGGTTTCAAAAGTTATATTACCGTTGGTCAATATGACTGTTGGAAGAAAAACTCTAAAAGTTACAGTTTTTGTTTATAAATACAAGTGATCTTGGTTAATTAATACAAAAAAAAGATTTTATGGCCTCATCCTGTAGACTCGGGCCATCCGAAGCCCATTTGACGGAACTTGGGAAGGAGTTAGAACCACTGGTCTTTGCTCTGGAATAAGCCCAAGCTGAACTTCATCATGTGAAGCTTGAACGAAATCACCTACGGGAGAAGTTCAAGCTAATAGAGGTCACCACTCGGGTAGTGTTGGCCGAGCCACCCCAAGATTTTGTCACCTTAGCACACCTTACACTTAGGTCCTATGCTGGTGTTATAAGGGGCAATGTAACAAGACTTTTGCTGCTTTGTGTATTCCCTTGATATAAATAAAATTGTTGTTATTGTAAAGTTTGTAAATTTTAAATGTCCGGATAAATATAGTTTTTATATTATTGATGAATTTTGGAAAAGAAAAAAGGGATATTTTTAAAATACTTATGTAAACCTTAAATAATTAATAATGTGTAATGATTTTCAAAAAATGGTCTTCTACAATTATGTTCAGTAAAAAATTTAGAGTCTAATAAGATCAACATAATTTGTGGTGAATTGTAAATTATGAATAGTAATTCTATGCTTATGAATAGTAATATGACCAAATGGAATAGTAATTTCACTTAAGAATGTATTATTATAATTTAGGCACCTTTATTAGGTATTGTGATTCAATAAAATTAGTAAACAACTATTTAAGAAATTATTAGTTATTTAATGGTTTTTTTTCAGGTGAATAGAATTTTTATTTTAAAATTAAATTAAAAATATTTGGAAAATTATTTTCATAAAATAGAGTTCATTTTTGAATTCAAATTATCGATACTAGGTTAAGGTGAATTTTGGGGATTTTTCTGAAATAGTTGAATTTTTGGTGAATAGTGAAAATACAGTTTAGAGTCTCGGGTGTTTAATGACATCATTAAGGATATAATAATTATGTAATCATTCTTGTCGACTTATGAATAGTATTTTATGCTATGAGGTGTCCCATGTGGCCAATACCATGGGAAAATACCATGGTAAATCCCATGGTTTTTCTAATACCACCGACGAGGTGTCCCTTAGAAATTAATGCTTTGTTCCCTCACTTATCCTATAAGTACCAAGCCATTAACTCTCCCATTTCATTCCAAAATACTAGAAAATGACGTTTTGGTATCTTTACCTCCCAAGGAGTCATCCCAAGGTTCCCTCAAGCCTCCCAAGGTCCTAACCTTCATTCTTTCGAAGTTACTCTTCAGGGTAAGGGGACTTTTCTCCCTCCTCTTCTAGGTCATGACTTCCTTTATGTTATGTCTCATAGTTCTATTTTATTATGTGATTGATTGTTCTTATATATCTTTACTACTATACATTTCATTTCCAAATGATGAGAGACCCTTTCCCCTCACACGGATTGATTTTCTGAATTTTTAAGTGACGTCGTTAGGCTGCCGAATTTATTTTAAAAGAAATCACATCTTCTCTTTCCTTTCAAGTTTACTTTTCTTGTGGTATGTCATTAAAATATCCATACCAGGTTCTTATCACCATGGTATTATGTATTTATATTGTAATATTAGTTATTTATGAGTGTGTTACCCTTGTACCCTCTCTTTTTAATATTTTCTAAAACCATGTTATATAGTCGTTTTGCTGCAGAAATTTATCTCAAAATTTCTATGTCTTTCTCTCAAGAAATTCTCATATATTATTTATGTGAATAACCAAACATATTTATTTTATATGGGTGTTCATAAATACAAATATATATATATATATATATTTTATTCTGTAATTTACATAAATATTACCCTCACTCCCTTTTCATGGTTTATAAATGTCATAATGTTCTTTTTTTATGAAATTTTAAACTGTCACGATTTTGAAATGAAACACATTTATTTTATTCCGTATAGGTTTTTTTATGAAATTATTGATTATGATATATGTGGATCACATGAAATTAAAGACATATTAAGGGTGTACCCTGATAGCGCTCCAATGCATTGGGTAAAGAATTAATCCCTAGATATGGAATGTTTCACGATGCCTTAGTGAATAACCTTGGTAATTTTTATGACACCTTGGGTATGGACCATGGTGTTATGTTCATGAATGACTAAATTAAATTCTGTAGTAACATATTCCAGTTATGATTCAATTTATTTTCATTATTATATTCATATTCTTTCATTGTTAATGTCTTTATGATTTTTATCTTGTTCTTATTGATATTGCTCAATATCACATGTCAACTGTTTCACTTGTTTTCCATACTGAGCCTTATGCTCACACTTTCCTTTGATTTATGTCTCCAAGATATGATAAGAAGTAATTGTACTTAGGATAAACCTATTATTAATCCTTATAAGTGTATTAGAATAATGTTTTATGTTAAATTCATTTATTATGTTCCTGATTTCCAAGACACTACACTTTAAAGATCCTCTGTATGTAAAATGTAATGATAAGTTATGTAATAAAAAGGTGGGATTCCATACATATAGATGCATAAGGTATTCAACCCACCAAATAAAAACAACTTCTCCTTGAAAGAAAGGAACTCCAATCATTATGGTCCATAGCAACACCACGACATAACTATAGATACCCAGAACATTTACATATAAAATTACATGATATTATATATAATTTTACATCAGAAAACAATTCATGGATCGGGAAGTCTAGTGTATTTGGATACTAGGTACACAAAACTGAAAACAAAAAACATTTCTTTATTTAATATTCATATTGATCTCCTAAATTCCATTGTGCTCATAAATCGGTATAGGATAACCTGGTGATAACATGAATAGAGGGATCCGATAAAATCTCAGTAAGTGATTAAGACTAAAAATAAAGCTTTAGAATATTGGTTAGTAATCATGAAATAATGATTTAAAAATGCATATAACTTAATTGAACATATGGAACCATAACATTTATAACTTGGGATCATATAAACATAGAATCATAGTAATGTTGTAGAAACATAACAATTGAATTTAGCATGATTCAAAGCATGTTTCAAATATAGTATCACAATTCAAGGTTAACCACCAATAACATTTCACATGGTAGAACAAGTCAAGGCTAACCACCAAGACTGTTGCATATGGTAGCACAAGTCAAGGCTAACCTCCAAGACTACTGCACATAACGCCTCATGAAACTCAACTTTACCCAATGCATTGGATTTCTATATGGGTGAAACCATCTTAACATGTTCATGAATATGTTTTCCACATAAGGAATCATAAATAATTAATCCTACATAAACATAAAGGGTACCCACAGAAAGAAATGGGTATTATAATCATGTTATAAAGCATAATAAATGGGCATATCATAAGTGTCCCTGAAAAAAATTAATTAAATAAATAATGAAAATTCATAAGGTGTTATAGGAATATATCATAATAAGTGATTCCAAATTTAATTTATAACTTGTAAAATAGTTTTTAAGAAACTTTAAGATTAAAACATTTTAGTGTGGTTTGATGAAAATATAAAAGATCATTTAAAATAGAAAACGGAAAAATATTTTATATAAAAAATAGAAGTGAACCCTGATGGTTTTAATGATAAAAGGAGTGGTTTTATAAATATAATAGTTTCTTAAAAATATATCATATAGTGTACTTGAAATTTGGTAAGAATTCAGGAAGTTCCCTTAAAATGGGTTTTCTTATCGAGAAGTATTGAGGAGGGAATCACTTAAAAAATGTATATCCCTAAAATAGAATGACTAATGGATATTGATAAATTATTTTTTAAGTGAAAAAATATATTATAAGATGTAAATAAATATAATATATGATTTAATTTGGGTAAAAAGAGAGTAATAATAACCCGAAAAAATATTGGAGGTTCGGGTAGAATCCCTTTGAGTCTGATGGTGTTATCCACTTGATATTAATGACCTGAATGATCAAATTAGGATTATTAATTAATATTTAAATAACCTATTTTACATTTAATTGATTTATTATAACCTTTTTTAGTTCATTCATAATTTTTTTGATTGGTTATAAGGTTCAATTTCATTGTTCGGGTCAGTTTGTTTCATGATTGATTTACTTATATACACAAACAGATAACCATGTAAAATGAGGAGGGTTGTTTAGAATTAGAGTTATATTTTTTATTTAACATATAAAAGGTTAAATTTTTTTAAATTTCATTTGGTTAATTTTATTTAAGATGAATAATTATATAAAACATTAGTGATAACCTTTTGGGTTAATTGGTGGTTTTTTGATTAAAATGAACACATTTTGTTTTATAAATCCAAACCATGTGTACAAAAAGATTCCAGAACCGTAGATGAGAAATAATACAGATATTTTAGTCTGGTTGAACCATAATAATGGTTAAATTACTATAATTGAATACATTAATGGAAATTGAAATCCCATCGTGCATGAATGCGGTAAATTAACACATCTCAGATGGTGTTTTTTCTACTAGTATAAATGAATGGTAAAGAAAAGAAGATAATAAATTATTCCATTATAATAACAAATTTATAGTTCATATAAGGTATTGGGGTTTTCATAACAATTGTATTTGGATAGTTGAGGATATAAAATAAAACAAAGGAACTTGAATGGAAAGTTAATGAATTGAAAAGAGGAATTTACCACTTAGATTAATATTCCTTGAGAGACTCCTAAGGGGAGAAGATTTGGTATTTTGAAGATACCAAGTGATATTGGAAGTGGGGAGGTTTTTGGGGAGATATTTGATCTGAATTTAGGAAAGGAACATGGTTTGAGTGGAGTGAATAGAAGATGGGAGTGTAGGTTATTTTTATAGTGGAGGGGAGGAGGGTTTTCCTAATATTTTAATCATTAGATTATTATTTCTCCATAAGACAAAAATAGTTATGATTCCATGAAAAAATAGAAATATGTTCATGTGAGTTTGGAACAATGTCCATTTAAATCATCCATGACTCAAGTATGATGTAAAAAATCAGGTTTTAGCAGTGATCAAAAATTATCATATTTTACTATTCATAAAAAATTCAAGTATTTCAGATAAATACGAAAAAATAAAACTTACCATTTTTTAATGTGTATAGTCCAAAAATAAAATATATTTTTTAAAAAATAATTTTATAAATATTATTAATTTAAATTTTAATGAAAATAATAATTTCTTTGAAAAATACAGATTTTAAAACTATAACTGATGTTATAATCCTTTCAAAAATTACATAAGGTCTTATAAAATTAGATTAAAACCAAAAAACATAAAATTGTTAATTTACAAAAAACCTTTTAGGAGAATAAATTTTATTTTAAATTAATTAATTATAATTAATTATTTACGACAAGAAAAAAATACAAATACTTTTACTATGGTCATATTATCACTTATATGATGCATAAATTTTATTTCTACATTCATGGGTGAGATTACTATTCTTTTGGATGATTTAATATTCATAAGGGTAGGTTACTATTCAAAAGGTTAGGTTTGTATTAACCCAAAAAATATTGTTATCTTATACGACTTAAAACATGTTACTGCTCCCAACTGCGTTTGTTATATTTTGGAAATTCATAAAACAGAAGTGGAAAAAATTTCATTTAACAACTTGGTTTTAACTATCTCCTTAAATAATGTGTCAGTTTACATAGGCTTAGTGTTTCATGAATTTAATTAAATTTATTTTTTAATTTTTAGGGTTTTATATTCTTCCCCCTTTATAAAATTTCTACCTCAAAATTTTGTTTCACATACTAAGGTTATAGAAGGTGAGGGTTTGAATACATAACTAATAATCATAAAAAGGAACTTTGAACAAAAAAGGATAAAAACCTAAAGGAATAATACATCCTAACTTTTGATTCCATAGGTTTTAATATAGGTTATCCATGATTTATTTCCTAACATATATTATTATGGGATTTTGTTCTTCCCTTAATAATGGTTCGTACTAAGCTCATGAATTTACCAAAGCATATCCCTCGGGAGTTTCAAACCAAGAGTGCAGCAAGATCTATTATCATTCATCAGTTCCATTTCATTTCTTGTTCAAAGTGGTGTTTTCGGGTTTTACCCCAAGATACATATGTTCTAGAGCCACCTCTACCTCTTTGTATCGAGATAGAGATGTATTTTATAGATAAACCACTTACTATATACTTACTAAAATTTATAGATGTTTTCTTATACTTAGTCTCATCCTTAAGGTTATGACTAAAGTTCTCTATTACTAATATCCAAAAATAACTATACTATCCTCTGATACCAACTATAGAAACCCTACCATTTGACACATAACATTACATGATTTTATGAATAATTTTAAATCTGGAAACAAGTCTAGGATCATGAAGTCTAGTGTCTTTGAATACTAGGTAAATATATCTGAAAACAGAAAACATTTCTATATTTAATCTTCATATTGAGCTCAAAAATTCCATTGTGATCATACATCGGTGTAGGATAACCAAGGGATAACATCAACATAGGGGTGATCTAAAAGCCCAATAAGGGATTAAGCATAAGAATAATGTTTTATCCCATTGTTTAGGAAGCATGAAATAATAATACAAAAACTTATATAATGTAATTGAACATATTGAACCATAACATGTATAACGTAGGATCATATAAAAATGAAATCATTGTAATGTGGTAGAAACATAAAACATGAATTTAGCAGATGTCAAGGATTGTTGCACACAGAGGAGAATAAGACAAGGTTAACCACCAATACCATTGCACATGGTATCACAAGTAAAGGCAAACCGCCAAGACCATTACACATGGTAGCATAAGAAAAGGCTAACCACCAAGACTGTTGCACACAACGACTTATGAGACTAAACATTACCCAATGAATTGGACTATTATCTAGTCGCACCCATCATAACATGTTCATGAATATTATTTCCATATAAATAATCTTACATAATCAATCATACATAAACATAAGGGTACCAACAAAAATAAATGAGTATCCTAATCATGTGATAAGGCATTATGAATAGGTGTATCATACAAGTGTCCCGGAAAAAACATTAGATAAAGCATGGAAATACCTAAGGTATAATAATAATATATCATTATATGTGATTCAAAATTAATGTGATAACATGTAAAAGAGTTTTTAAGAAACATTAAAATTAAAACATTTTTGTGCGGTTTAATGAAAATATCAAAGATCATTTAAAATAGAAAAGGGCATAATATTTTATATTAAATGAGAAGTGAAACTATAAGGTTTTTATGATAAAATTAGTGGTTTTATATATATAAAGGTTTATTAAAAACAAGTCATATAGTGTACTTGATATTGGGAAAGAATTCAGGAAGTTCCCTTCAAACGAGTTTTCTTATCAGGATGTATTAAGGAGGAAATCAATTAAAAACATGTATATATATGAAATATAATGACTAATGGATCCTGATACATGTATTTGGACATATAACCATCAATTATAATATATATATAAAGAGTATATAGTATTTAATTTGGTTAAAAAGTGAGTAATAATAACCCGAAGGAATAATGGAGGTTTGAGTAGAATCTCTTACCTTATGTCAGATGGTGTCCTCCACTTGATATTAATGAAATTAATAATTAAATTATGTTCATTAAATAATAATTCCAAAACCCATTTGACATTTAATTGATTTATTACAACCTTTTTGAGCTCATTCATAGCCTTTTTTATTGGTTATGATGTTCAATTTCATCATTCAGGTCCTTTTATTTCATGATTTGTTTACTTATATACAGGAATAGATAATCATGTAAAATGTGGATGGTTGTCAAGAATTGGAGTTATATATTATTATTTAAAGTCCATAAGGTACATGTTTTTAATTGTCATTTGGTTACTTGGATTGAAGAATAATCATTATATGAAGCTTAAGTGATAACCTTTTGGGTTAATTGGTGGTTTTTTGATCACAATGAAAAAATGTTGTTTTATAAATTAAAACCATGTGTAAAAATATATTATAGAAAAATATATGAGGAATAATACATATATTATAGTGTTTTTCAACCATAATAATGGTTTAATGAGAATAATTGAAGATGGTAATGGAAATTGAAAACCTATCGTGCATGAATGCAGTAAATTAATACATCTCGAGTGCTGTTTTTACTACTAGTATAAAAGAAGGGTAATAGAGAGATGATAATATACTATTAAATTATCATGAAAAATTATATTTAATATAATTTAATGGGGTTGTCATTACATTTGGATGAATATAGTTGAGGATCTAAAAGAAAAAATGGAAGTTGAATGGAAATTAAAGGAATTGACATCTTATGTTAATCTACTTTGAGAGCCTCTTAAGGGGAGATGATTTGATCTTTTTGAGTGACCAAGGGATACCAGAAGTGGGGAGGAGTTTTGGGAGATATTTGGGCAGAACTTAGGGAAGGAACAAGGCTTCAGAGGAGTGAATAGAATAGGGGAGTGTGGGTGGTTTTTAAAGTGGAGGGATGGAGTGTTTTCTTAATATTTTAATCATTAGTTTTTTATTTCTCCATATAACAATAAATAATGTTGATTAAATTGAAAAATATAGTAATAAGTGCATGTGAGTTTGATCCAATATCCATTAACATCATCCATGACTCAAGCATGATACTAAAATTCAGGTTTTAGCACTTATCATAAATTATCGTATATTACTATTCATAATAAATTCATGTACTTCAGAAAAATCCATAAAATTCACCCTAACCTATTTTTGACATGTTGAATCCAAAAATGAAATCCATTTTTAAAAGATAATTTTTTAAATATGAATAATTTAATTTTTATGAAAAATCATAATTTACATGAAAAATACATATTTTATAACTGTAATTGATTTTATAATGATTTAAAAAATTACAAATGTTCTTATAAAATTTTCTTAAAACCAAAAGACATAAAATTGTTACTTTATGAACACCTTTTTAGAAATAAATTTTATTTTAAATTTATTAATTTATTTTCATTAATTATTTATGACCTATAAAAATACCAATACTTTTACTATGGTCATATTATTGTTTATAAGATGCATAATTTTTTTTTTACGTTTATGGGTGAGGTTACTATTATTTTGGAAGATATACTATTCATAAGGCTAGATTACTATTCAT
This sequence comes from Viscum album, assembly GCA_963277665.1. NCBI lineage: Eukaryota > Viridiplantae > Streptophyta > Magnoliopsida > Santalales > Viscaceae > Viscum > Viscum album. The sequence goes on along the minus strand of CAUJRU010000245.1, from coordinate 729,051 downwards.
AAGGGTGTGTTAATATTTACCAAAAAATTATGTTTGTTCTATCAGACTTCAAACATCTTACTGATCACAATAGTGTATGTCGGATTTTTGAAATTCAAAATACAAAAGTGGAAAAATTTAGTTTAACAACTAGTTTATAACTATCTCCTTAAAACAAAGTCTTTATTTACAGAGTCTTAGTGTTTCATCCATTTCATTAAATTTATTTGTAAATCCTTGGTGTGTTACATTATTTTCCCCTTTGAAAATTTCACCCTCAAAAATTCATTTTACTTACTAAGGTTAAAATAGGTGAGGGTTTGAATATTTAGCTAATAGGCATAAAAAGGAAACTTTGAACATAAAAGTTTAAAAAAATTGAGTAAAAATATATCCTGGATTGTGATTACCTAATATTTAATATAGGTTATCCATGATTTGATTCCTAGCATATATTATTATGGGAATTTTTTGTTCCCTTAAAAATGGTTCATACTAGGCTCATGAATTTACAAAATCATATCCCACAAAAGTGTCAAACCAAGAGTGGAGAAAGGCCCGTTGTTGTGCACCAGTTCCCATTCGATTCTAGATCAAAGTTCTGTTTTCAGGTTTTACCATAGATACATTTGTGCCAGAGACACCTCTACCTATTTGCATTAGATAGGGATGTATTTTGATAAACCACTTACTATATAATTAACAAAATCTAGGTATTTTTTGTTATACTTAGTCTCATCCTTAAGGTTCCGACTAAAGTGCTCTATTTCCAATCTCTAAAAATAAATAAACCATTCTACGATACCAACTATAATCACCATAGCCTTTTACACATAACATTAAATGATTTTATACATAATTTGACATCAGAAAACAATCCATGGATCTTAAAGTCTAGTTTCTTTAAAGACTAGGTACGTAAAACTGAAAACATAAAACATTTATTTATTATATCTTCATATTGATCTCCTAACATCCATTGTGCACACACATAGGCATAGGATAACCCATAGATAACATGAAAAGAGGGATGATGTAAATTCCTTGTAAGAGATTAATAATAAAAATAATTCTTTAGCACATTGGTTAGAAAGCCTGACATAATGATATAGAAATGAATATAATGTAATTGATCATATGGAACCATAACATGTATAACTTGGTATCTTAAAATCATGGAATAATAGTATTTTAGAAATAACATAAAACATGAAATTAGCATGGGTCAAGGATAATTTCACCTAGAGGATCACAAGTAATGGTTAACCACCAAGACCATTGAACATGGTAGCACAATTCAAGTCTAACCACCAAGACCATTACACATGGTAGCACAAGTCAAGGTTAACTACCAAGAACGTTTCACATAACATCTCATGTGACACAAATTTACCCATTACCTTGGATCACTATCTGGGTTCCCCCATACTATCATTTTCATGGATATTAATTACATATAAATAATCATACATAATCAATCATACATAAACATAAGGCTACCCACAGAAAGAAACGAGTATCATAATCATGCCATAAAGCATAATGAATAGGAATATCATACAGGTTCCCAGGAAAAAAATATTATATCATGAATGGACATTCATAAGTATAATAGTAATATATATTAATATTTGAATCCAAATTGATGTGATAACTTATAAAAGAGTTTTTTAGAAATTTTAAAATAAAAACATTTTAGTGCGGTTTAATGAAAATATCAAAGACCATTTAAAACAGAATAGGGAATAATCTTATATATAAATCACAAAGTTAACCAAAATTATTTTAATGATTAAAATATAGGTTTTATAAATATAATGGTATCTTAAAAGTATACTGTATAGTGTACTTGAAATTGGGTAAGAAATCGGGAAGTTCCCTTAAAACAGGTTTGCTTGTCGAGAAGTACTGAGGAGGGAATCACTTAAAAACATATATATCCCCGAAAGAGAATGTATAATTGATCTTCATACATCATTTTGAAGATATAAACAGAATTTTTAAAATATAAAAGCAGAATATTGGATTTTATATGGGTAAAAAGAGATTAAGAATAACCCGAAGGAATAACAGAGGTTCGGGTAGGATCCGTTATCTTAAGTCTGATGGTGTTCTCCACTTGATATTAATATCCTGAATAATAAACATAGGTTCATTAATTACTAATTAAAGAACCTAATTGATGTTTAATTAATTTATTATAACCTTTTTGACTGGTTAAGTGGATCAATATCATTGTTTTAGTCCATTTGTTTCAAGATCAGTTTACTTGTATACACAAACAAATAATAATGTAATGTGAGGGTGGTTGTATAGAATTGGAGTTATATTTTTTTATTGAAAATAAATAATGTTAAATGTTTCAAAATTTTATTTTTTTACTTGTAGTGAGGGTGAATCATTATATAAAACTTTAGTGACAACCTTTTGGGTTAATTGGTTGTTTTTTGATCACAATGAACACATTTTGTTTAATAAATCCAAACCAAGTGTAAAACAAGAATCCAGAACCTTATATGGGCAATAATACTGATATTATAGTATTATTCAACCATAATAATGGTTTCATGACCATAATTGATGATGGTAATGTAAATTTATAACCCATTGTCCATGAATGTGCTAAATTTACACATCTCGGATGGTGTTTTTACTACTAGTATAAAATAAGGGTAAAGTAGAGATGATAATGACATATTGCATTATCATAACAGCATTATAGTTCATATTAGGTACTGTGGGTGTCATAAAATTTGGATGAGTAAAGTTAAGTATAGGAATGAAAATAAAGGAACTTGAAAGGAAATTAAAAGAATTGAAAAAAGAATTTACCTCTTATGTTAATCTTCTTTGACAACCTCTTAAGAGGAGAGGATTTGGTATTTTGAAGAGACCAAGATACTCTATAAGTGGGGAGGAGTTTGGGGAGATATTTTAGTATAATTTAGGAAAGTAATAAGGGTTTATAGGAGTGAATAGAAGAGGGGAGAGTGGGTGGTTTTTATAGTGAAGGGGGGGGGATGGTTTTCTTAATATTTTAATCATTAGTCTATTATTTCTCAATAAGACAAGAAATAGTGATTATTAAATGGCCAAAAATAGTAATAAGTTCATGTTAGTTCGATCCAATGTTCATTTACATCATCCACGTCTCAAGAAAGGTATAGAAATTTAGGTTTTAGAACTTATCATACAATATTGTATTTTACTATACATAAAAATTAAAGTATTTCAGAAAAATCACAAAAATCCACCCTAACCATTTTTTGATATGTAGAATGCGAAAATAAAATCCATTTTTCAGAAATAATTTTCTAAATAATATTAATTTAATTTTTAATAAAAAAACATAATATACTTGAAAAATATAGATTTTAAAATTATAACTAATTTTATTATTCTTTCAAAAATTAAAAAAGGTCTTACAAAATTATTATAAAACTAGAATACATTGAATTATTAATTTATGAACTCATTTTAGACAAATTAATTTTCTTTTAATTTAACTAATTAATTTTAATTAATTATTTATAACATACAAAAATACAAATACTTTTACTATCGTCATATTATCACTTATAAGATGCCTAAATTTTATTTACACATACATAGATGAGGTTACTATTCTTTTGGATGATTTACTCTTTGTAATGGTAGGTTACTATTCATGAGGTTAGGTTGAAATTCAAAAAGAAATTATGTTTGTCCTATTAGACTCCAAAAAATCTTATTGATCGCAATCGTGTACGTCAGATTTTTTAAATTCAAAATACAGAAGTGGAAAAATTTAGTTTAACAGCTAGGTTATAACTATCTCCTTAAAAGAAAGTGTTGTTTTACAGAGGCTTAGTGTTTCATGCATTTCTTTAAATTTATTTGTAAATCCTTGGGGTGTAAAATTCTTCCCTGTTATGATATTTCACCCTCAAAATTTCTTTTTACATACTAACGTTAAAACCAGAGAGGGTTTGAGTACTTAGAAAATAAGCATAAAAAGAAATATTTGAACATAAAAGGATAAACTCATAATGAAAAAGTATATCCTAACATGGGATTCTTTAGGTTTCAATCTAGTTTATCCATGATCTGTTTCCTAAAATCTATTATTTTGGGATTTTTATGTCACATTAATTATGGTTCATACTAAGTTCGGAAATTTACCAAATCATATTTCCCGAGTGTGTCAAACCAAGAGTGCAACAAGGCCTATTATTGTGTACAAGTTCCTGTTCGATTCTGGATCAAAGTGATGTTTTTAGGTTTTCCCATAGATACATCAGTTCCAAATCCACATGTACCAATTTTTATCTAGACATGTATGTATTTTCTTGATAAACCACTTACTCCATACTTAGAAAAATCAAGGGATGTTTTCTTATACTTAGTCTCATCCTTAAGGTTCTTACTAAAGTGATCTATTCCTAATCTCCAAAACAACTAGACCATCCTATGATACCAACTATAGAGACCCTATCCTTTTACACATATCATTACTTGATTTTATGCAAAATTATACATGAGAAAAAAAAAGACAAATATTGTCAAGTCTAGTGTATTTGAAGACTAGGTACATAAAACTGAAAACATAAAACATTTCTTTATTTAATATTAATATTAATCTCCTAACCTTCATTTTGCCCATACATTAGTATAGGTTAACCTTGGGATAACATAAACAGATGGATGAGTTAAAATCCCAGCAAGGGATTATGTATAAGAATAATTCTTTATCACATTGATTACGAATCATGACATAATGATATAAAAATGCATATAATGAAATTGAATATATGGAACCATAAAATGTATAACATGGGATCTTATAAACATGGAATCATAGTAATGGGGAAGAAACATAAAAAAGGAATTTAAAATGAGTTAAGACTCATTTAACATAGAGGAGCACAAGTCAAGGATAATAACCAAGACCGTTTCGCACAGTAGAACAAGGAAAGGCTAACTACCGAGACCATTACACAAGGTAGCACAAGTCAAGGTTATCTGCCAAGACAGTTGAACATAAAAACTCATGAGACTCAGCATTAATTAATTCATTCCAGTGACATCTGGGTTCACCCAAATTAATATGTTCATGAATATACTTTCCACATAAAGAATCAAACATAATCAATCATATATAAACATAAGGGTACACATTGAAAGAAATGGCTATCATAATCATATCATAAAGCATAGTGAATGTGAGATTCAGACAATTTTACATGAAAAAATTAATTTGACCAAGAATGAAAATTAATAAGGTATAATAGGCATATATCATAATAAGTGATGCCAGATGTAAGTGACAACATGTTAAAAGAGTTTTTAAGAAACCTTAAAATTAAAAAATATTATTGTGGTTTAATGAAAATATCGAAGATCAATTAAAAAAGAATTATGATTAATATTTCATACAAAACCAGAGGTTAATCAAGAAGTTTTTCATGATAAAAATATTTGTTTTATAAATATAATAGTTTCTTAAAATTGAATCGTATAGTGTACATGAAATTTGGTAAGAATTTGGGATGTTCTGTAAATATGAGTTTTCTTATTGGGAAGTATTATGAGGGGAATCAATTAAAAACATTAATATCCCCAAAAGATAATGGATAATGGTCTTGATACATGATTTTGGACATACAAAAAACAATTATAATTTGTAAATAAACATAATATAGGATTTCATTTTGGTAAAAAGAGAGTAATAATAACCCGAAAGAATAATGGAGGTTCGTGTAGAATCCCTTACCTTAAGTCTGATGGTGTTTTACACTTGATATTAATGATCTGAATAATCATATTTGGTTCATTAATTAATAATTAAAAAACCACTTTTACATGTAATTTATTTAGTATAACATTTTTGTGTCTATTTAGAACCTTTTTGATTGTTTATGAGGTTTAATTTCATTATCCGGGTTCTTTTATTTCATGACCGATTTACTTATATACAAGAATGGATAATCATGTAAAATGATGATGTCTTTCTAGAATTGGAGTTATATTTAATTATTTAACATCCAAAAGGTTACATTTTTTAATATTTAATTTGGTTACTTAGACTGAATATAAATCATTATATAAAACTTTAGTGATAACCTTTTGGGTTAATTGGTGGTTTTTTTTCACAATGAACACATTTTGTTTTTTAAATCAAAACCATGTGTAAAAACAAGATTCTAAAACCATAGATGAGACATATTACATATATTATAGTGTTGTTAAACCATAATAATAGTTTCATGACCATAATTGAGGACGTTAATGGAAATTGAAAACCCATCATCCTTGAATGTGGTAAATTAACACATCTCAGATGGTGTTTTTACTACTTGTATAAAATAAGGGTAATGGAGAGACGATAATAACTTATTCCATTATAATAACAAAATTATAGTTCATATATGTTATTTGGGGTTTTATTACATTTTTATGATGAGAGTTAAGGATATAAAATAGAACAAAGGAACTTGAAATGAAAGTAAAAGAATTGAAAAGAGGAATTTAACTCTTAAATTAATATTAATTGAGAGCCTCTTAAGGGGAGATGATTTGGTCTTTTGAAGAGACCAAGGGATGATAGAAGTGGGGAAAAGATAGTGAGAGATTTGAGTAGAATTTTGGCAAGAGACAAGGATTGAGAGGGGTGAATAGAGGAGGGGAGTGTGGGTGGTTTTTATAGTGGAGGGGAGGAGGGTTTTCCTAATATTTCAGTAATTAGTTTATTATTTATTGATGAGACAAGAAATAGTGATGATTCTTTCATGAACCAACCCGGGTCGACCCTGAACATGTCACCCAAGCTAGCCCGGGGTATAGCTCGAGGGGAGTTCCCGATCCCCATGGGATGGCAACTAGTGTCGGGCATCAACACTTAACCGTTTGGATTGACTTGGCCCGTGAACAAAAGATAAATAGGTAAACGAAAACTAACGATAACCAAATAAAACTAGCAGCGGAATGAACATAAACTATACATACCTCCTTGTGACCTCCTAGGTCACCACCCAACTCCGAACCAAGCATGTTCCAACATTAAGAAACTAAACCAGGATCCTATACGAGAAACTGAATCTACAACTGCAAAGATATAATAGGCGTGAGCACTGAGATGCTCAGTAGGGATGACAAGAATAAACCACGGAATCCAACAGTTCCCTTTTCCGAAACTATCCACTAAAACATGTTCTAAATACAGATATATAAGTAGGATTTTCATATTTTAAAAATAAGCAACATGTTTTTTCCATTAAAACCCCCAAAATAGGCTGCACACCATTTCCAAAATCATTTGTAATTTTATAAATGAAATCCAAAATAGAAAATACCAAAGTTAGGATTGAGTAAAACATGTAAAAATTGATTATTAAAATAATATAGTGCTATTAAAAGTAAACAAGAAATGTAAATTATCTCGTAAATATGTGTGATACTGAACATCCCTAGAAGACCCCTAGACGTACTCGGTTTCGGAACCACCTACTGGCATATGGTGAAGCTCTTAAGTCTATAACCAACTGGCCTGCCTAACTAACCAATCTAGTATAAAAGCCCGCCTGTCCTAACAAAAAATCTAGGGGTTACCAACCCTTCTAATCGAGGTTGGTAAGTAACCATCACTCAATAATCTAAAAGGCTCACATGAACCCATGGTGGTTATAATAATACTGTGGAAGTAGGAAGACCCTCGCATGTGTGACTCATCTCACCGCACTTGCCTACCCCAAACACGAATGCTTCTTATATGTTCACCCATGAAGGGTTATGCTCGATAAGAGCAACTTATATAATTATATATATATTCATACATGTCAAATATACAAAGTGGCAACTGGGCCATCACATCATTCGGTTATCAAAAGTACTTTATTAAAGACTTGGAGTTTTAAATTGGGTCTCTAGTTTTACATAATCAAATGCCTTTATGAAAACATTTCACAAGCTCTTCTAAAACAACTCTAAACACCACTTTTGAATTTAAAAATCCAAACGGGCCCTAAGGTTCCAAGTTTCAAATCATTGAAATTAAAGTCATTTGTAATACTATATTCAATTTTGTAAAAACAAACCAAGTGTTTCCTTACATCACACACTCAACAAAATATATACACCAAAAGAAAAATGAGCGCATACTCATGTATTTATTTTCAAACCAACTTAAAGAACTGCATGAAGAGACCCACAACATTTAGAAAATAAGAACTTATTATAAAACCAAGCATTCGATAAAACTACAAATTCAAAGAGACATATGAAATAATTTCTACAAAAACACTACGTTCCATAAATCTAACCAAAGCAGGACAAACAAGTTCAAAAAAAATGTGTCTATAAGAAAACACTACTAAAGTCATCAAAAAATACCATTGCAGATAAAGGCATTTAGTTCCAACCAAGTTGGGAAGGCATAAACAAGTGCGTAAATTGAGGAGCATCCAAAAATCCATTTTTAATCAAATATTTCAACAGGAAAACACTACCATAAGTTATCTATAAACATAATAGAGGTGAGAAACATAATCTGAGAATTAATTAATATAACACAAGCATTAAATGGATTAAAATTGGGAGAAAAGTCATGAAAACAACTACACATAACCAAGGAACTATTTCAAATCCATTTTTAACACTTTTAACAATAAAAGAAACACTACAATGAATAAACTATCAGGATTATAAGGGTGAGAATAACATTTATAAATTAAATGAAACCATGAAAGTGCCTATGGAAATCATTGGAATGATAGAAGGGATGGAAATGCCTTCCTCAAGAGCAGGACAAAGCCAAATCTTTCTAGCTCAAGCAGCAACTCGCTCGCACACACGCACTTCCAAGTATATATATATCTATATATATATATCCTTAAACTAATTCACTTGTTTCCCAAGCCATGAGGGAACACTCACAGAGAAGAAAAATATATATATACATATCCATACCTGGGAAAATGCGTGTGCACCTTCAAAACTGACCGCAACTCCTTAGGATAAACCCCCGAGACTCAAAATACCCACAAATCCCTAAAATAAAATTAATCCAAACAACGAAATCATGATATGATTAAAAAAAACTCTATAAAAATCACCAAGTTCACAAGTCAAACCCAAATCACATCTTCACCATTTTTAAAAAACAAAACTAAGGGAAATACCCCCAAAATCACAGCAATTTAATTTAAAAGCTCATATCCCATTTTATCAATACCCCAAGTGGATAAACACGTAAACATAATTAACGAAACACGATAATGACCAATTTTTGAACAATTAACCAATACCAAAGCACCACAAAAAGCTATAAGAGAATACCATAGGGAGGCCAATTACATTTTAATATCTATCAAAAAGAGATTTGGAACTTAAATAAGAATATCATTGTAGACGCATATTGACAGAAAATAGGAACCGACTCAAAACTTATTCTTAACAAATTATAAAAATTTAAGAACTCTATAGAAAAATAATTAAGGGCATAAAAAAGTTGAAAAAAAAGTTTTTAAACTAAAATAAAGAGCGTGAACATTAGCGGAGTGCTCCAGAAATAAAATATTTGAATTCACCTTCCTCGGAGGAGAGAGAATACAGTCACGCTTCAACAGAAGGGATATAAGAACTTTCTAGACCCTTTGCACACCCTAAAAATTGAGAAACATGCATAAAAATCCCTATAAATTAGGGTTTGGACAACTCAAAGAAAACCAAAAAAAATTAAAGATAAATCATGGTGAATGATACCAGAGAGGGAGGTGAAATCGAAGTGAAGGCCATCAAAGAGGAGGAGGGGATTTGCACCAGTCGATAATAGTGCAGACTGAGCAGGGGAAGTCGGCCGGAGGTTACGGAGCCGGAGTGAAGCCATCAGGCACAAGCCGCTGATGCAGGTCAATGGGAACATGGCGTGCTAGAAGAGAGGCTGGCCAACAAGTAGAATGAGTGGGGCTACACATGCACAAGGGATTGAGGTTGCGCCGAATGTGATCAGTGCAAGGAGGATCTCTGACGAGGTCTGTTGGACTGGTGTGCTGGAAGTCGAGCGGGGAAAGGAGTGAGGCTATGCCAAACTGGGGGGGGGGGGGTGCATCGTGGGTAAGGGAAGAGGGAGGGGGAATGGTAGTTTTAGAGTAAAAACCCAGAATAATAATAATAATATAATAATAATAATAGTAATAATAATTGATATGTTAATAAAAATAATAACCTAATAATAATAATAATAACAATAATAGAATTAGAAAAAAAAGTTTCTTTCTCAATAAAAATAATAATATTATTATTAGTAAAAAATTATAATAATATTAATGATATTAATAAAAAAATAGTACTTATATAAACTAAATGATAATTAAAATGAAAGCATTGTTTCAGTTCATTTTGAATAATAAAAATAATTGGTCAAACGTGCGGTCTCCATGGCCGAACACACAGTCACCTCCGGCGGTGTGGTGACTGTACACTAGACCAAGACCCGCCAAAAATATCAAAGTTTAAAAATTTTAAATCCAGACCCAAACGCAACTCTACCTAAAAGATGCGGGATTGAGAAAAGAATAAGATAATAGGAATCCATGGCTGGGGTGTGACAATTCTCCCCACCACAGACACTTTCTTCCCCCAGAACGTCACCAAGACAAGAGTCGACCCAAATTGAGTCCATTACCAGAAAAAATCATAGAAAACCGAGAGGCTCGGGGTGACCATTACAAACAGACGTCACACCCGACCAACTCAAGAAAAAAATCACTACCCAAAATTGAAGGGAGAACACGAGAGGGTTCTCCCCACCTCAAGAATTTACTAACATGGAAACCATGAAACCCAAACACCCCCCTCATGGGGGGGGGGGTGGAGGACACAAGAACTCCCAAACTGAACTCATTCATTTCCCCACATGGATAGAACAACACACATAAGAATTTAATGTAAATCTCTCTATGGAATAACCCAACAACTTGAGGATGAGAAATTAACTCAACACCTCCCATAAATTTCACGAAATATACATCCCCCTAACAATCATAGATGAGACCAACTCAAAATTAGAATAGGTCCATCTATTCATGGGCCCACACCATTCAAAGAGACCGAACAATTTAAAAACCACACTGAGAGCAGATAAGACCGGTTGGATTGGGGGGGAAAGATCTCATCACGCCACCATTACAAGGATGAGATTGCGATAACGATGAGAATAGAACAAGGAAATTTTTGATATTTCCATCCCAAAGTTGAAAACATTATCCGTACAGAGGTTTCACACACCCTCGGTAAATCTTGACTATGTGTGAGTTTCACCTCGAGACCTGTGGCTCGGGACCTGATGGATGAAGCGTCTCCCACCTCACAGTCAACTATTTGCATCCCCTAATCCCTAACTCCTTCCTCTCTAATGATGCTTATTTTAGAACTCTTTGGTGACCTAAACAGTCACACGATAACAAGAAATTAGAGGGATGCGACAAGGAGACTTATAATGCTTGAAATGGCTACACTAGTGGCATGGGAGAGAACGGTCCAACAAACTGGGTGTCAGTACAGACGAAGGTCTTTGCCAGAGGAGGAACCTTCACAAGATCCAACCCCCAAAAACTACACCCTAGACTCTAATGATGACAAGACATTCTACCTTTACTAGTCTATAACTGAACCCCCCAAATAACTCTATGACAGTACAAAACTTAAATACCTCCAGAGTTACCAACAACCCGAAGACACACTATCTTTACGAACTATACAACTACCTCTAACATACTTTGATTACCTCAATAAGTAGAAAACACATGAAAATAACTGGGAACTAGGCATAACTCATTAAAAACATTTGGAGGCTTTATGGGTGGCATACTCATAAAAACAAGAAAAACACCCTCGAAACCGGCATTAATCCAAAACTCAATCAAAGCAACAACACAAGCCAAGGGAGACTAGCCCATAAGCCAAACATATACAAACAAAATCCAAAATCACTTTTCTAAAACCATTATTCCTTTAACATTTTTAAACTCACCTAGGCAACCTTATGAACCGTCACATGTGCGTTCATTCAATCTCGCTCACTTTATCTACAAAATATTTCCCCTACACACTCTCCATACATACCAAAGCACGTGTGACCCTCTATAAGGAGTGACAAGGTTCGAACAATTCTATTCTTTACTATCTCCAAAAACATACCAAGTTTTTCCAAACCGATACACATTCTCTTTAAAAACCGACATTACTAATTTCTATTTTTTGGAAGAAAACCATTTTTATCATTTTGAAATCACTTTCATATTCAACAGACACTCACATCTACCAGGTTCAAAATGAAACACAATCAACTATAAACCATTGGAATGAGGGACTAGTGTCTATGCCTAACCCGACGACATGGTGGTGAGACATACCCAAAGTAATGAATAACACTAAGAGGACCTTAAACATGGAACATGGACTTCAGATGGGTCACCCCCCCATGTGAGGCAAAAACATGAACTAATTCTACCACATTGTCATCCCTAAATCCAGAACAACCAAAGAAAAAAGACTCAAATCCCAGACTAACCCTGTAAAATGAGGTCGCCTTGCGAGCGATGGTGATCAGGAACTGACCCATAACCTACCACCTGAGACCCCACTTTCCTAATATCCTTCTAATGGACACCCGAAATAACAAGGGCCTCCTTTGATAACATTTTCTCATGAACCAACCCAGGTAGACCCTGAACCGGTCACCCAAGCCAGCCCGCAGCATAGCCTGAGGGGCGTTCCCAATACCCACATGCTGGAAACTAGTGTCGGGCATAAACACTTAACCATTGGGAACAACTTTTACCATGAAAAAAAGATAAATTGATAAAAAAAACTAATGATAACAAAATAAAACTATCAGCAAAATGAACATAAACTATACATACCTCTTTATGACCTTCTAGGTCACCACCCAACTCAGAACGAAACCTACTCCAAAATTGAGCAACTGAACCAGGAACATGAATGAGAAACTAAACCTGAAACTGGAAACATATAATAGGCGTGAGCATAGAGATTCTCAGTAGGGATGCCCAGAATAAAACAACAAATCCAACAGTTCCCATTTTGGAAACAGTCCACTGACATAAGTTTGAAATACAGATATAAAAGTAGTGTTTTTATATTTTAAAAATAAGCAACATGTTGTTCCCATTTAAAAACCCAACACACAGTACACACCATTTCTAAAATCATTTTTCATTTTATAAATGAAATCCAAAATTAAAAATTCCAAATATGGGCTATATTAAAACAATTAAAAATTAAAAACTGAAAATAAACTAGTGCAACAGAAAGTAAACAAGCAACGAAAATAATCCAGTAACCATGGGTGATCCTAAACATCCCTAGAAGACCCCTCTATATACATAGTATCGGAACCACCTTCCGGTGTATAGTGAAGCTCCCATGTCTATAACCAAATGGCCACCCTGACTACCTTACCGTCATTAATGCTATTAACAACAACGATGGTGGGCTCCAGCCTTTTGGCATCATCATTTTGAGGATTCTCTCACTTGGCCAGTGCTTCCCTTCTTGCACCTTCTCTTTTACAAAAAGGGAAGGAAAAAATGAGGCCCATCAGCTGGCGGCCTCAAGCCCTTTCGACTCCATCCAGCTATGGTTGGACAATTTACCTTCTTGGCTTTGTACTTGTACTTTTGCTGATATTCGTCATTAATGATATATGTTTTAATAAAAAAACTGGCCGCCCTAAATTACCAATCTAGTGGCAAATCCTACCTAACCTAATAACAAATCTAAGGGGTACCAAACCCTCTAATCGGGGTTGGTTAGAAACCGTCACTCAATCATCTAAAATATGCACAAGAACCCATGATGGTTATAATAATATTGTGCAAGTAGGAATTCCCTTGAACGCGTGACTCATCTCACCGCACTTGCCTACCCAAAAAACAGGTGCTTCCTATGCCTTCACCCATAAATGGTTACCCTGGATAGGAGCGCCCCATATACTTATATATATGCATACAAATCAAACATACAAAGTGACAACCGATCTGTCACATCATTCGGTTATCAAAACTACTTTATTAAACACTTGGAGTTGTAAATCGGGCCTCTAATTATATATAATCAAATGCCTTTATGAAAACATTTCAAAAGATCTTCTAAAACAACTCTAAACACCAATTTTTTATTTAATAATACAAATGGGCCTTTAGGTTACAAGTTTCAAATAATTGTAATAAAATTATTTAGTGATACTATATTCAATTTCGTAAATACAAACTAAGAATTACCTCACACCACATACTCAAAAATAATATACACCAAAATGCAAATGGGAATATACTCATGGATTTATTTTCAAATCAATTTAAAGAACTTCACAATGAGACCCACAACATTTATAAAACAAGAACTACTTATAAAACCATGTATATGAGAAAACTTCAAATTCGAAGAGATGCACGAAATCATTTCTATAAAAACACGATGTTCCATAAAACTAACCAAAGCAGGACAAAAAAGTTCCAAAAAAAATTCTACAAGAAAACACCACTCAAGTCAACGAACAATACCATTGCAGATAAAGGCATTTAGTTCCAACCAAGTTGGCATGGCATAAACACGTGCGTAAATAAATGAGCATCCAAAATCCATTTTTAATCAAATATTTCAATAGGAAAACAGTACCGTAAGTAAACTATAAACACAATAGAGGTGTGAAACATAATATAAGACTTAATAAAGAAAACACAAGCATTAAATGGATTAAAATTGGGAGAAAAGGCATGGAAACACCTACACATAACCAAGGATATATTTTAAAGCTATTTTTAACACTTTTTACCATAAATTAAGCACTACAATGAATATACAATCAGGATTATAAGGGTGAGAATAACATTTATAAATTAAATGAATCCATGGAAGTGCCTATGGAAAACATCTGAAAGAGAGAAGGGATGGAAACTCCTACCTCAAGATCAGGACAAAAGAAAAGCTTTCTGACTCAAGCAGTAGCTCGCTCACACACACAAACACTTCTATATATATATATATAACCTTAAATTGATGCACGTGTTCCCCATGACATGAGGGAAAGCACACAGAAGATACATATATATATATATATATATATATATCCATACTTGTGAAAATGTATGCGCCCCTTCGAAACCGACTGAAACACCCTATGATAAATCCCCGAGACTCAAAATCCCCAAAAATCCCTAAAATAAAAATAATCCAAACAAATAAATCAAGATATTATTTAAAAAACAACACTATAGATATCACGAAGTTTAGAAGTCAAACCAAATTCGCATCTTCACCATTATTATAAAACAAAACTAAGAAAAATACCCCCAAAATCACATCAATTTATTTTAAAATATCATATCACATTTTATCAACACCCCAAGTCCATAAACACATAAACATAATTAATGAATCAAGCTAATGACCAATTTTTAAACAATTCATCAATACTAAATCACCACAAATATCTAGACAAGAATACCATAGCGATTCTAATTACATTCTAGAAATTATCAAAATAAGATTTGTTACTTAAAAAAGCATATCATTGTAGACGCATGTAGACATAAACCCGGAACCGAATCAAAACATATTCTTAACCAAGTAAAAAAATTTAAGAAATCTATAGAAGGCTAATTAAGGGCATAAAAAACCTATAAAACAGGTTTTAAAACTAAAATAAAGAGCGTGAACATTAGCGGACTGGTCTAGAAATAAAATACGCGAATTCACCTTCCTAGGAGGAGCGCAAATACAATCGCACTTCAACAGAAGGGAGAAAAGGACTTTGCGAACCCTTCCCACATCCTAAAAATTGAGAAACACCCACAAATAAAAACCTCTCAATTAGGGTTTGGACAACTCAAATAAAACCCAAACAAAAAATTTAAAGATAAATCATGGTGAAGGATACTATAGAAGGAGGTGTGATTAAAGCGAAGGCCGTTGGAGAGGAGAGGGGGGGGGGGTCGCGCCATTTGATGATGGTGCAACCAGAGTAGGGGAAGTTGGCCGAAGGTTAGGGAGATGAGGTGAAGCTATCGCGCATAGGCTGGAGCAGCGAGTCGACAAGAACTGGGTACGCCTGAAGGGAGGCTGGCCGGCGGGTGAGAAGAATGGGGCTGCATATGCAAGAGGGAGCAAGGCCACACCAGATGGGATTGGTGCAAGGCGAAGCTTCGGCAAGGTCGGTTGGACTGGTGCACTGAAAGATGAGCTAGGAAAGAAGTGAGGATTCACCATTCTGGGGGATGGTGTGCATCACTGGTAAGGGGAGATGGAGGGGGGAAGGGTAGTTTTAGGGTTTAAAAAACATAATAATAATAATAATAATAATAATAACAATGACAATAATAATAATAGTACTTGATATGTTAATAATAATAATAACCTACTCTTAATAATAATAATAATATCAATAATTAAATTAGACAAAAAGTTTCTTTCTCAATAATAATAATATTATTATTTGTGAAAATATGACAATAATATTAATGATATTAATAACAACAAAATAGTACTAATATAAAATAAATTAAAATTAAAAAGAAATCTTTGTTTCATTTCATTTTGAATAATAAAAATAATTGGTTAAACGTGCAGTCTCCAGGACCAAATGAACGGTCGCCGCAAGCAGTGCAGTGACTATACATTGGCCCTAAACTAGCCAAAAATATCAATGTTTCGAAAATTTCAAACCCAAACCCAAATCCAACTCTGTCCAAAAGATGCGGGACCAAGAAAAGAATAAAATAATAGGCTTCCGTGATCATGGTGTGACAGATTCCATGAAAAAATAGTAATAAGTGCGTGTGAGTTTGAACCAATGTCCATTTACATCATCCATGACTCAAGCATGATCTAGAAATTTAGGTTGTAGCACATATCGTAAATTATCATATTTTACTATTCATAAAAATTCATGTATTTTAAAAAAAATCCCAAAAATTCACTATAACCATTGATCGATGTGTATAATCCATAAATGAAATCCAATTTTCAAAAATATGTTTCTTGATATGATTAATTTAACTGTTAATTAAAATCATAATTTACATGAAATATAAAACTTTTAAAACTATAACTGATTTTATAATACTTTCAAAAATTACATAAACTCCAATAAAATTATATTAAAACTATAAGACATAAAATTGTTAATATATTAATACATTTTAGAAAAAAATTATTTTAAATTAATTAATTAATAGTTATTAATTATTTATGACTTCTAAAAATACAAATACTTTTACCATGGGCATATTATCACTTATAAAATGCCTATATTTTATTTATACATTCATGGGTGAGGTTACTATAGAGACCCAAAGCATGACTTACATAGAAATTACATTACTTTCGCAGAATACTTAATATATAGCAAAAATAGACGCCCAACGACCGTATTAGTTTAGTGTCTTTGGAAACTAGGAACATAATCTTCTAATCATGGTGAATGATCTTCAACATCTACCATAATGATCTTCCCATTTTGTTTTCTTACCTAAAACCTTTCTTTATATCCTAGGGAAAATAAAACATAAAAAGGGTGAGCTCAAATTCTCAGTAAGGGTAAGCATGGAGAAAATAAAAAAAACATATACCTTTGAACATAAAAACATGAACATAATGTTTAAACATCAAACTCTTTAGTCGTGAAATAAATCATGGAATTATGTAAGGAATAGATCACAAAGGAACATTAATCATGATAAAATATCATGGTAATAAAACATTTAATTGTGGAAAACCATTTAGAACATGATATGATTTCCATAGTAGCAAAGGCATTGCTGCCAAGTCCATCATAGTGGACAAAGTCAATTACTGAACCAGGTTTACCAGCCATTCCAGCCCTGTATTACTAAACTAGATTTTACTTACCGTTCAAGACTTGTCTATATCATGAGATATAAATCATTACCCAATACATTAGAGGGAGTTATATGTCCCACCCATCTCATAATGAAATCATTCTTACCTATGCCACAAAATAAACTTAAATGATTTATCATAACCCAAAGAATGAAATGGGTTTCATAAACATCATCCCATCATAACCTAATCCATACAAAAAAATGGATATTATTTCACCATAAGAAAAATAAAACCATGTAAATAATAGAGACATTATACTTGAAACATAAACATATTAAATATTTTCATTATAGATGTAAAGTAGTTTTGATATAACACTTGAAATGATTTTTTGATGAAAATATCAATTCTTCTTCAAAATCATTTTCTTTTCTCAAAATGCCATGCATTTTTAATAGAAAAAGATTTTTGTTGAAAATAATCATGAAATATTTTAAAATAAGATTCATGAAAATAAGGCGTTATGAAAACCACAAAAATCCGTTCATGCAGTATAATTTTAAAAAACATTCCTCTCGTACTTTTTCCAGAAAAGTCAAAAAGTACCTCGTATGGTAAACAAAAGAAAGATTCCTTCCATGCCATGTGGTAAAAGTCAAAAAAGGGAAAAAATGTCTTTAAACAAATATGGAATAATAGTAATTTTTTTAATGAATTTATTTATAAAACATTGACGTGGATGATAAATATAAACCCAGTAAATACTTACGAATAAACAATCTCAGATAAGAAAGAGATTGGAATAATTATCCCTTACTTTATGTCCAATTTCTTCAGTATATGTCCAAGACTCCTGTATAGCAGGTTTAAACATATTATTCACTTGTAAAATAACCAAAAAAATATTTATGATATCATATATGATTAACGTACGACTTTATATTACCCTCTCATTTTTCAATTCCATGTTAAAGCAGTGTTTTGGGTAAAATCATTTCATTTATCATACGTATTTTGACTTGTAATTATTCATATGATTACTTAGATCATGATTACATACTTAAAGTATGTAAAAAATGATTTATATATAATATATATTCGGAATTTAATATATATATATATAATAAATGGATAAATGGAAGGAAATACATCGTTCATGGAGACGGTAGGCCGTACTAACGTATGAACGCAGTTTTCGTTTCCTTATTAAATTGAATGAAAGTAAGTGAATAAAATAAACATAAATATAGTATTATTATTATGTCATATATTTCATGATTATTTATTATATAC
This sequence comes from Viscum album, assembly GCA_963277665.1. Taxonomy (NCBI): domain Eukaryota; kingdom Viridiplantae; phylum Streptophyta; class Magnoliopsida; order Santalales; family Viscaceae; genus Viscum; species Viscum album. The sequence continues at coordinate 709,938 of CAUJRU010000245.1, read as the reverse complement.
TTTATAATAATTCTGTAATGGTTAACATGGAGAATCAATCTCATCGCGTCGTGGAGATGGTAATTCGTACGTACGCACGAGTGATGATATCGTTCCCATAATTATTGAATGGAATTAGAGTGGATGATATATTTTATCAGAATTAGTATGATGTTATAATAATAATATATAGTTATTATTTCCACCATTATACCCATCCAAGTAAGGTGGTGGTGGAAAAACAAATTACACCACGGCGTGGAGACGGTAAGTCGTACGTACGCACGCGTGGTGATTTCATTTTTCATAGGATGGATAAAAGGTAAAATAGGGTTGTTTCATATTTATAATATCTTATAAGTATATTATTGATACTGATGTTATTACTTTATAATGAAACAAATAAATAATAGGAAGTAGAAGAAGAAAGAAACTTGAAAGAATCATTAGAAGAGATTACCTCTTCCTTGACGTGCCTCTTTTAAACTTCCTCTCAGGGCACTAGAGTTGGACTTTTGAGAAGACCAAAACCTCTATAATATTACTAGAGATGTTTAAAAGAGGAATTGGTAGGGTTTTGCCGACATTGAAGGCTTAAAATGGAGTAATGAGAAAAGGGAGGATGTTCCCTTTTATAAGAGGGCAGAGGGGCACTTATGGTAACCTCATAAATATAAATTTATAATAAAGTCAAAACCCACTTAAAAACCTAAAAAATTACTCAAATTAGAATATGTGATGATATAGGGTTGTAATATAATCATAAAATTTTTTTATACATGTTGGGAAATTATTTTAAACCTTATCAATTTGATTTATCCTTATTTAATCTATATAATCTTATTTGCGGTAATAAGATTCTATGTTTTAAATTGTAATAAATATGTACTTATGTGTTGTGGATTATCTATAATTGTATACTTTATGAAATTTTAGACCATATAAATTTCTATTTATAATTTTTAAATATTTTTGAGATTTTTAAACAATTTAATAATATGTTATTTTTATAAAATATCAAGAGGTTCAATTTTGACACTATTCATTTATTTGAATTTAAATATAATACAAAACAAAGATATATTCGAACCAAAATATTTAATAGATTACTAACATTTCAAATTAATATATAAAATTTTTGGATCACATTAATTAGTTTATATAATATTTATTTTAATATTTTTAAAACTATTTATTTGATATTTCTCTTAATAAAATAATTATTACAACATTTTTGTGTGATTATTTAATATACTTATTTTTTGCCTAAAAATTAAAGAAATAAAATAACATTATTAATATAAATCTAAAATCTTTCCTAATAATAATTTTCATCGAATTTATCTTTTAAAAAAACCTATTTTTAAAATGTTATCTTTATTAAATTTTGAAGGTGACAACTTTGACATCATTTAAAGTAAAATAATATAAATGTCATAATATATTTTATAAGGAACCAAATGGTCTAAAAGTCGACCCTTGGATTATTAGGGTATATATATACTCGAACAATATGGTTTGGTGATGTTTAGGGTCCTTTTGATGGCTATTATTATTTTAATAAAAACAATATTATTGATTTTTCACTAAATAAATAATTTCTGCATCATTAATGTATAAGATATTAAGGTAATTATATATTTTTTGAAAAGTACAAATAAATTACCATGATAATGAAAAAAAAATTAGATTTAAAATTAGTATTTATAATTGAATTTATATTCTGTATAACCTAATATTAAAAATACTTTAATTATTAAAGTTTGAGTAAGACATATTTCACTTTTTTAAATAAAATAAATTAATGGTCTTAATCACATCCAAGTGGGTTCCAATAGATTCCATTTCTACCCAAGTGTGTTTTAGAAAGAAATATAATCAGCCAGTTATATTAAGACAAGTTTCAGGGTAATTTTATAATATTATTTTTACCCTTAATTACCTGATTTATCTTAAACTATGGTAAATAAAATTTACCATAGTTACTATTCATAATGCCTTAAAAAAATAGCCTATTAAAATAATTTGGAACTACTGATTCCAAATATGGAATCTATTTCTTCAAATTCAAAACACAAAATTTGCAGTATTTAACTTAAAATTAATCCCACAGTTGAGAAAACGAGTTTTAAAAGTTAAAACGTTGCAAAAGAATGAAATGTTTTTACCTATGAATTCAATGTAAATTTAATGATAATGACTTAAATTATATTAAATGGTAAAAATATATTATATTTATACTTTAAAACCATTAAATATTATAATTTAACCATATAAATTATCTTGATGAAAAAAGTTGTTTGTAATTAAAATTTAGCATATTTTTTCTATTCATCAATATATGAAAGTTAAAAGAAAAATATTAAAAAATTATCTAGAGTAAATTTTTATATACATATTGCAATGAATATATTTAATTTGTCAAATTGAACTCATAAATGTGTCAAAACTAGATTTAATGTGGGTGCGCCATCATATGATGACAAAACTGTATTTTTTGAAAAATATTTCCTTTATATAAAAAATTGATTTTGTTCTCATAAATTATTATAGAAAATGATTAAGATGAATTATAATGTTACAAAATTAAAAATGTGGTTAATACTATTCATAACGGCTAGTTCATAATATTATTATAACAATATATCTTTGTTTATTGAAACTCGATATTGCGTACAACACACGCTATTGAGGAAGGTCACTCTTGCGTTTAACACAAGCCAAGAATAGTGTTGCGTATACTACAAGCTAATACAGTGTTGCATATAGAGAAATCTAATCTCGATGTAGCGTACAACACAAAAAATCAAAGAAATTAAAAAGAATATTTTTCATAAAATCTCGGGGTATTACACTTACTATTATTTTGGATGATTTAATATTTATAATGGTATTTTACTATTCACAAGAATAGGGGAATATTTACCAAAAAATAATTATGTCCTATCAGACTCCAAACATCTTACTGATCACAATCGTGTGTGTCAGATATTTGAAATTCAAAAAAGAGTAGTGGATTTTTTTTAAAAGCTAGGATATAACTACATCCTTAAAAAAAGTGTTATTATATAGTGGCTTAGTGTTTCATTAATTTCATTAAATTTATTTGTAAATCCTTGGTGTGTTACAGAACTCAACACCCCAATGATTTTTGAGTCACACTAGGTCTTCCAGCCCCATATTCCATAAAATTTATGGCAGTAAGACTTTAAACTACCTGGCATCTCAGTGGTCTGAGCTAGAAGACCCTACTCTATAGTGATAAAAAGGTCTTATCTTCAAGTCCATAAATTATAGAACACTAATGGTCTGAGTTAGAAGATCCTAAACTATAATGATAAGAAGGTGAAAGCTATATGATGTTAAATTATAGCACATCATAGGTCCAAGATCAAAAAATCTAAATTATAGCACAACGATGGTCTATATTGTAGGACCTTAAAAGACAAAGATACATGATTCTTGGAAAAATAAAAACCTGATAAGGTAATCCTATAAAAAATTTGAGTATCTACTCACTAGACTTGCACATTGTGTTATCAAGAAAATATTGAGAATCTCTAAATTGGTAGAGACACAAAAACAAGTTAGGACAAAAACATAAAAGAATGAGGCCTAAGAAAAATCCAAACCCACTATGTATTCACCCATATTAATTTGATTAAAAAGTTAGGGTAGAATAAAATAAATATGTACAAAGATTTTGGGTCCCACTATAAGGCCTATGAAAAAACCAATCCATGCTCACTTCTCCCCTGACATGGGAAATGTTAGATCAATTGGGAAGGTCACCATTTCCAAATTGTACATGAAAATTAGATGATCTAAATACTACTGGAGAAGGTCAATCAATGAATAATTTCATGTCAATTTAAATTCTTGATCATTTCTCAAAGGGTAACCTATTGGAATTCAAGCACACAAATCCATGAGATTTTATTCGTTGGGTATAACACAAGAAAGATGGGTTTCATGAATGATCAAAGAAGAATCTCCACCATAACATGGCTCAATACCCCGGATTTCATCACAAAACCAGTGATATTTTCCCTCCTACATATGATCTAGATATACATATGTACATTCATCATATATTTCTTTATCCATCATCCTATGCTCCCTGTTCATGAGTTTGATTTGCATAAAATTATATTTCAGAACTATATGTGGCTTAATTCCAACCATCTTAGGATACATAGCAACATCCAAGTACCTTACCTTGGATCCATCCACAAGTTCCATATCTTCCAATCAATGTTCAATTTTTTAATTCATAAACATTCTAATTCATGGTATCCATGCCCCATATCAAAGCTACTTCCAATATTGGATTTAGTTGAGCATTTGTGGGAAGATATATCATCTTCATAACACTTGAGAGTTCCTTAGACATACTTGAGATAGATCATCCAATGAAGTTCAATATAATGGATCATAATATATTCATATGTATGGAAAATTGATCTATGTTTACCATAGAATCAGAATCCTTTCATTCCGTAGAATCTCATTCTATGGGGGAATTAGCACACATATTTGTGAATTTTAAAAATTTCCACTGAAAATTTAAGAAGTTTTAGATTATATGGTAATATAATATGGATTCTAGGGTATCCATAAAAAGTGTAATTTGATATAGAGTAGATACAATTTTAGAATCTTATATTATACTAAGAATTTTATTATTAGTATTTGATCATTATTTATTTCCCCCTTTTTTAAATATAAATGTCTGCCACTAACCAGACAAACCAACTTGACCACAGGCTCACATGGGTCCTGAATCAACCACACCCAATGGGAATCAGCCTGGGTGAACCATCAACTATCCAAGGGTTCATATCTCTTGATAAACGTGGGCGCGGACTGTGTATATGGTCCATGGATCGGGAGCCCGCTAGCGCGCATAGCCCGAGAAAGAATCTACATGGACCAAATCCTATGTTGGTAGTTATGCATATAGTATGGGTTCTGACCCCCTTTCTATATCAAGGAGTGGTATTGAAGAAGTGAATTATATACTAGAGGGAGGTGTGGGAGAGATTTCAATGTGGGGTGTCTTTTTTTGTTGAAATCAAATCTCGACTATGTGATCATTCCTCCTGATGGTCAGAACCATCCAGTCATGTCTCATACCAATATCCATCATCCATCTCAAATCTTGTGGATCGAGAGTTTAAACTAATTCACTCCCATTCTGCACAAATCCAATTCAATCCATCACAGCTCAAGACCAACTCTTTATCCTCCCTCTTTCCTATCATCCACTCTCTGAAATCACTGGTTCAACATCATGAAGCATGTCTGATGTCTTCTTAGCATCACTAACATATGTACAACCCTTCACCAATAGATGCACAAGTCAATGTTAGACAACATAATCCACCATTAGATCTAATTTAAGACATTAGTAGCATGTTGTAGGATCCCCCTACTGTGTTTGGAATCCATCACATGACTATCTGTTGATCATGCGACCGAACTGAAGAGAAGCACTGAAGTCATCATGAGAAGTTTAGCGAGCATGAACCCTCCCACATGTGATGTATTTTTATCTGAATTAATTTTTATTTTTGTGAATCATGAAATGAAATAGAAGAAAAAAATAGGCATCAGAGGATCAGATGAAATGATCATTGAAAAAGCCCTCCACTTCCTAACTGGTGCAAAACAATGTTCATACCATGAAAAGATGACCCAACTTCATCCTCTTAAGTCCCATATAAACCTACTCCCTTCAAGAAAAAAATAGGGAATATGGGGAATCTAGGGAGCATAAAAAAATAAAAAAGGAGGAGGAACAAAAGTATGGTAGCCACCACCCATTAGAGAACATCCTCAAGTGATGATAAATATCCACTGCATGATCATTTGATGAAAATTAAATCACATGGTGGATTGAGAATCATGAGATGCTTGTTTCATGAATGGTGTTTTCTATATCATTCTATCCATTCCCCTTTGTTATTGGTTTCAAAAAAATTCCAAGAAAGGTCCTCATCAACACAGATAGAAATATGTGGGCATCCAAACTGGTTCCCACAAGTATTCAATGAAGAACTTTCCAACTTTGGATCATTCAAATAGTGGGAGTGTGTTTGTCTTGTGATAATTATATAAAACCCTATACACAGTCATCTGAGCATGAAAACACTGCCCATGGGTCTTAGCATGACAACATAGACTATAGAAAGACCCATTTGTATGACATATGAATCGCATGAATGAATGATCCTAATGCACACCCTCTATAGTGAAATTCATTCCCATGATCCCATGAGTAGATGGGATGTCACCTTTGGATTTTATATCCATGAATGATAGTTCCCAATATAGGTTCCCTGCATACACTATTCCTTCATGGGGACTCGAATAGGCCATCACACTGGTCCTTTGGTCTTGTGGTATGATGTGCCCTCATGACTCACGCTGCCTGCATGCATCCCCCATGGACACCTCCTACATGAAGAGAGAGAAATGTAGATGTGAGACCAACTGTGTTTCCCATCTTCCCCAGGAAATATACACCCTCACCCATGTAGGCATCATCAATAGAGAGAACCACATATGATGGTTATACTCACCTCAAGACCTCGTTAAAACCATATAAATTGAATGAAGGATGGAGTTTAATATGAACCCTTCATGAGGACATAAGACATATTTTATATAGAATTGACTTACTAAATAAATCATGAGTCATAACTTTACATAACCATGAATCCATCCACCTCATTAAAAACTTTCTACTTGGACTTATTGAATAATCCCTTTAGATGTGAACTTGAGGTACTCAAACAGACGCAAGAACCTAAACATATTAATGAGACTCCAATGCGTGAATGGTTTAAGGAAACATGATCAAAAGAGTCCACAAGGGATTCACGATGTCATTAGGTATCTTTAGACATGTCACTTTGATCGTGAGACATGCCTCAGATGGGTTGGACTAATCTCACAACAACACTTTGACATATCTCCATCACTCAGGTGAGGACATATGAGATATGGAAATTGATCTTGCAGAAGACCAAAGGAATATATTATTTGGTTATATAAAGCATCTTGTAGATTCTTACTCCTACCATGTGAGGAAATCCAATACATGTCAAGAAAATACCTTATGACAAGACCATTGTTTCCAGAAGACCTATTTGGACTCATGCCACGTGGACCCCAACCATGGATTTTTGGACATATCCTCATTTTACGAGGAAAGTTTCCTTGATGAGATAAGGTCATGCACTAATGTGACCCTATCAATTACATTCTCTATGATAGGCCTCTTGTGATCATCACCACCTCTATTAAATCCATCATAGGATAAAGAATGAGTATATCAATCAGACAACATCAGAGTGTAAGTCCCGACCAATTGGGAAGCCTCAGTGCATAAGCACCAATATCTATCATAATATAACATGTACCCAATCAATAGGGAATATCATGTCTTGGAAAATTATTACACCCTTGATATGTAATAACCAATCACAACCAGAGGGAAGCCTTAGAGTCTAATCCTTTACTAGTTGTGCAACATCAGTGCGTATTCCCCAATAACTGACATAATATAATATGTCTCGAATCAATAGGGAATCTATATCGATATAAGACCTCAAAATTCCTAAAATAAATGTGATAAACGTAATGTCTCTGAGCTTGATCATCCACCTTATCATATCTGCTGGATAAGTGATACGTGAACTATGAGAACTTTTATTCCCTCCATAACCGAGATATGTTGTCTTCCAAACTAAATCCTGAGCTCCAATGGGAATTAACTTCAGGGTAAGTCCCTTACTATACCAAGTATTCTTAATATATGTGATTATATTATCCCATATTTATTCCATTTCACCTCATCCATCAACAGATGAGAAGAGGACTCATACAAGAGCATTATTTTATGTATAATCTCCTATAATTCCTTCAAGTACCTCAAACCCATCACCAGTTTCGGGGAGGATATGAACTATAAGAACTCTTATTTCCTTCATTATCGGGATATATATGACGCCTTTCTATGGTACTAGCTCTACACCATATCCCCCATGAGATGGGTAATCATGCCTCTCAAAGTGTAACATTAATATATAAGCTCCATACAAATATAATCTCATACATTGATAAAAATCAACCGCTATCTCTTGTTTCTCACACTTAGAATGGTTTATGTGGGATTAGATACTATAGAGGATTTTATAAAAATCCCAATTATATTTAACTTAGTGTAGTCCCAACATTTGGATGTAAGTATCATTTAATCTCATCTCCAATCAAAGGTCCACATTCTCGAAGAAGCAATCCATGTCAATCTCATATGCATAAGTCGTTCCTAGGGCCTTAATTTTCATATCAATCAAGACATAGAAACACATTACATGAACTACATGGACTATGATTCACGTCTTAAACATGATAAATAGGATACCTCCCTGAGTTCTGAGCCTGATATTCACATCCTTCCCATATAACTCTAAAATACATGGATGGTTCCTATCATATGACTTTAAACTATGTCTTAAAAGATACATAGGTTTTTATTCCTATTTTAATAGGACATGTAGGTAACCTAATAGAGGTTAAATCCCATCTCTAATACACCAAGAATCTTTCTAGAAAGTAATGAACTCCGGATTTCTAGAATATTTCCATATCCCAAAGCATCATATTTAAATAAGAGATTGATAGAGAGCCCATGACATAAATTACATTGTTCCTATTGATCCTTGTTCATAATTATGTTTTTGAAATAGGGGTAACCTGTCTTGTTTCAGGGTCTATGACTGATTTCAAAAACATATCTTTATTCTATAAGAGAGTCCGTAAGTAGGAAAGAATTCCCCTTAAAAGGGTGTGACGAGCCTGACCTCCCATCCTACCAACCATTTTTAGTCCCCAATATTAACTTGACCTAAAAAACCATATGATCGCTAACCTTTGGAAATTGGGCTTGCACGTAGCTATAGATGGGGAAACTATTCGGAGTTTCTAGGAAAGATGAAACAAATACCAAACTCAATGCGAGCGATTGAGTGAGAGATTGAAACACTTCATAATAAAACTATATATAGAAGCACATTAGACAACATAAAACCCAATGAAATAGGGGTACCACTCAATATAATATCAAAGGCCCAATTATTCCATTTGGTGGAAAAAAATATATCATTACTGGATAGAATCTTCATTGTTTAAATTTAGTAAGGAACTTTTTTAATTTTTCAATATCTCATTTTATAAACCTACAATTGATGAAATATTTTATGAGGAGATAATCAATATTTTACGATTTTGTATTTTTTTTAAAAAGTGATATAATGATCTATGATCTCCCAAATTTTTGAGACAAGTTGTACTAGAAATCATGTGTTCCCAAAACCACCATCCACTTTTCCTATGAATATCCCGCTTAGACACCTGATTTTTATAGTTATGAAAGTGATTCAAAATAAATTATTTTGGAGATACAAAGTATTCCCCTCATTATATTTATCATTTTGGATATTACTATCCACATTTGGAGAGCATGGATGAAGAAGGAGATCCACCCAATCCTCCTCCTCTCGATAGAGAGATAAACACAAGGTTGTAATTAAAAGTGTTAGGTCCAATAGGATAGATAACCCAAGAGGAAGGGTGAATCAGGGAATGATAGATTAAAACAACTTCCCCTATTGATCTTGTCTCGATGTTAAGCATGACCCTCTTCTCTCTCTTTCCTACAACAAATTATAAACAAAACTAAAGTATGCACAGGACACAACAATTTTTACTTGGTTCACCCTCACTGTGCTATGTCCCAGAAGCATACACCGACGATGTGTCGATGTAAAAAATCCACCAAAAGCGCACTACAATTTACAAAGTTCAGGATATATCACTTCTATTACTAGGATTACATCCTTCATAATGTTTATGGTCAGCTCACTGCTTTCCCAAGGGTCACTCCCTGTTTCTCTCTCTCTGGCTCATGGCCGGTGGAGAGGATCACCTTCTTCCTCTTCTTTTGCTCACTAATCTAGAAAGGATTCACTCACAGTTTGTAAACCTGTAGGTCTCTTCATTATCACTAGTGAATACATCCTCTGTTGTATGTGGATGCTCTATTGAAGTCCAACTTTGACTCGTAGATGAATCTCACTTTGCACCGAAGGTATCAGGCAATCTTCCAGCTTTCACGCAGCCCTAAATGACTGCCATGAATCTCCCTTACCTGGAGCCCTTCTCTAAGATGGTGGGCAAGTATCAGTGCACAAGTTATAACTTGTGTACATGTCCACCTCAACCACTTGCATGACACAAGATTCAGCAACTCCAAACTTGCGTGACTCACACCCTTTTACGCCCAAACCAATATTGGTGCGCAACCAAAAACTTTTACGCTTCCTCAAAACTAGCGTGCAAGTTCACCTCAATCACTTGCGTGACACCGAGTTCTTCAACTCAAAACTTGGGCGACTCACTTCCTTCCTCGCCCAAACCACCTTAGGCACGCAACTATCACCTGGCGCACAACTTCTACTTGCATGACCACACCACCACTTGCGTAACCACCAAACCAGCGTGACAGGAGCTCTAATTAATTCTAAGTGTTTAACTCATACAGAATGAGGAGGGTTTGACCTCTATTTATAGGAATTTGGACACCCTACATGATGGCGCACAACTCTCCCCTCGACGTGCATGTTTCGGCGCACAAGTCTCTTCCGCGCAAGTCACTTGCCCGACCTACCCTAGAACTTGGGCACCCCTTTTCCCTTTGCCATATTTTGATGTTCTGATCTTGAAAAACTTATGGCACGCAATTTTCCTCTACTTCAAGACATCATCACGCAAGTCCCTTTTCCAAAAACACTTTTCTCCATTTGTCGATTTTCAGTCCCAGAAACATGGCAATCACTGGAAAACAACGTCACCTTGTATGTGCTCTTTTTGTACCACCTTTAGATCATGCATTCCTCTGTCGACAGTCTTGAATAAAAAATGGATCGTTAACCACATCCCTTGAACCTGGCATGCCTCCATGAAATCCCCATTGTCAACTAATTTGTACGTCATGGTTTGCTTTGTCAATAATCCCAACATAGATGTCCACTTTGTCAACAAACACAATCACCTCAAAAAAGCTTCAATGATACCTTGAGGGATTTTTCCCCTACAATCTCCCCCTTTGGGTTTGTTGACAAATATTCCATAAAGATATACATCATTAAATATTCAGCCACCATTCGCCTATTGCGATTCTTATAGCAATCAAGGATTTACTCAACACACACTCTAAGCCCACATGAGCAATGCTCAGTGTGAGAAACAAGAGTAAATGAAAAGTTCATCAATGAATAACTGCAACTCTGACACCCACAATTGACTCCAAACTGATACAAATTTTTGGAAATATTATTACCGCATTCTAACACCACTCTTCTAATTTTATCACAATTCTCAACTATCGTGATATCTATTCTTTGATCGATCACTTCTAGCATCGTCAGATTTAAAATTCTCCCCCTATCTGCTCAAAACATTAACTATTGTCAGCTGCAAATCCTCTTCAACACTATTGCATGTGTTGTCCAATATAAGCTTTGGCTAAGAACTTTTAACCAGCTTCAAATCCTCCTATCTGGATGCTCCAACTTTCAGCTTCTCCCCGTATGTGTCATGATTTTTCAAATAGCCACATTGTCTCCCCCTTGAACAATCACTATTTTCTCCCCCTTTGTCAATGAACACAAAGGTCACTCCTTTGCAGTCTATAACAGAGTAGATAACACATATAAGCACATTAGGGAAAAACACATCATATCTCGGGGAGAAGGGGGGTTCCACATCCACACTCTTTCAAGTGCGGGGTGTCAACTGAAATCCCAGTGCCAGTCGATGTCTCTCAAAATCTTCTTTGGGTTAGGCCTTTGTCAGAATGTCTGCAACCTATAGCTCTGTAGGCAGATACCCCAACTTCATGATTCCCTGCTCGGCCTACTCCTTGATAAAATGATACTTTATGTCAATGTGCTTTTTCCTTGAATGATGGATGAGATATTTGCTAAGATTGATTGCTCTTGAGTTATCGCACTGGATTTCGATCGGAGTCTTCACTACAACTCCCATATCTTCAAGCTATTGTTTCATCCCCAATAACTGTGTGCATGCTTGAGTGGCCACAATATACTCAGCTTCTAAGGTGCATAATGAAATGAAATCCTGCTTCTTTCATAACCAAGCAATACATAGTCCACCAAGATAGAATGAACCTATAGATTTTGATTTCATGGCATCCATTGAACCAGACCAATCAGCATCAGTATATCCCAATAACTCTGTCTGAGATTTGTCATTATATGTCAAGCTAAAGTCCACCATTACCTTGATATACTGATGTATTCTTTTCACTGAAAACATGTGTATTTCCTTGGGATTACTCGGATATCTCGCTGATTGGCATGTGTAAAAGACAATATCAGGCCTTGTTGTGGTCAAGTATAATAAACTTCCAATAATTTTCTTGTATTATGTGATATTAACTAGCTTTCCATCCTCATCTTTGGACAGTTTTGTCTGGGTTGCAACTGAAGTCTTCATCTCCTTGGAATTTTCCATTCCAAATATTTTTAAAAACTCCTTGGCATATTTGTATTGAGAAATGAATGTTCCATTCCTTCCTTGTGTCACCTGTAGACCAAGGAAAAATGTTAGCTCTCCAATCATTAACAATTCAAACTCGGTTTTCATGAAATTGGAAAACTGTCTACACTGAGATTCATCTGATCTGCCAAATATTATGTCATCGACATAAACCAACACCATCATCCTTTGATTATTGTCGTTGCTGAAATAGAGATTGAAATCAACACCCCCATGTTGGAAAACAAGTTTCTTAAAATACTAATCAAGCCTTGGGTACCATGCTCTTGGTGCTTGTTTCAGCCCATACAACACCTTCTTCAGTATGAAAACCTTGTTCTCATCCTCATGAATGAGAAAAACATCTTGCTTCTCAACATAAACTTCCTCTTCCAGAACTCCATTCAATAATGCATATTTGACATCCATCTGGAACACTTTGAACTTCCATTGCACGACAATGTCTAGGAATAATCTGATTGTCTCCAGCCTTGCAACCGGTGCAAATGTCTCATCAACATCTTTTCCCTCTATCTGGGAGTATCCTTTACACACTAGCTGGGCATTGTTTTGAACCACTTTTCCATCTCCATTCATCTTGTTGCGAAAGACCCATTTAGTACCGATGACATTCTTATCTACCGATCTCGAAATAATCTCCCATGTCTAGTTCTTCTAAATCTGATCAAGCTCTTCATTCATAGCCTGAACCCAGTTTTCATCTTCAGCTACATCAGCAAAGAATTTAGGCTCAACCTGTGATAGTAATGATGTCCGCTACAATTATTTCATTCTTCTTGTCTGAACTAGAGCTGACTAATCACCAATGATATTCTGCCTGTCAATTTCAGCTCGACTCTTTGGCTTCCTTGCAGACACGGACTTGACACATTCTTGTTCATCATCAATGTATTCTTCTGAGTCAGCATCTTCCACATCAGCTACTCCTATGTTATTTTCCTCTTCATCACTTTCATCAAGAAACTGCTCACTATGCTATTGAATATTCTCTTCATTTTCCACAATAGTGATGTCATTGCTCTCAATTACTTTTCCCAGCCTCTTGTTAAAACATTTGTATGGTTTTCTTTTTCCTGAGTAACCCAGAAATATTCCCTCATCTCCAGGTGATTAAAACTTCCTATGCATTTCTTTATTGAGAATAAAGCACTTACTTCCAAATATACAAAAGTATTTCACTATTGGATTCTTTCCGTACCACATTTCATATGGTGTCTTTCCTTCCTTCAGACACAACAGAGCCTAATTAGAAATGTAGACTGATGTAAATACTGCTTCCTTCCAAAACTTATCTGGTAAGTCTTTTTCTATAAGCATTGTTCTGGCCATGTTGTTGATGATCCGATTTCTCCTTTCAACCACTCAATTATGTTGGGGAGTTCTTACTGAAGAAACTTGATGCCTTATCCCATGTTTCTTGAGATACTAATCCACCTGACTATTTGTAAATTTTGTACCATTTTCTATACGAAACTTAAGAATTTTCTGTCCAAGCATCCTTTCAGATTCCCTAAGATACTGTTTTAAGTAGCTGAACACATCGGACTTTTGGGAAATAACAAATACCCATGCCATTATTCTATATTCATCAATGAAAAGAACATAATACCTCTTCCCGTCAATTTCCCTTGGTGAAATAGGTCCACAGACGTCAGTAAGAACCAATTCAAGCACTCTTGTTGACTCTTTTTCCTTTGCTTTTTACATCTTTCTGATGATCTTCCCTTGTTGATAGGCGTCACACATATGTGTACGATCACATGATAGCTTAGGGAGGTCTCTTGCTGCTTCACACATTACCATATCCTCTAGGGATGGTTGGCAAAATGACAAAGTTTTTTATGCCACAACTTGTTTTCTTCCTCTCGGAACAGAAAACACATATCTTCTTCTCCACTTACTAGGTAGAGATTTCCATTTGTTCTTTTTCCTTGTAAAACTAATTCCCCGTATCTTTCTTTTACAACAAAATCTTTCTTAGTAAACCTTATAGAATGTGTAGAGTCACATAGTAGAGTGACGCTGAGAAAATTGTGACGGAGGCCTTCTACTACTAAGACATCAGCACGTCTCATCTTTTTTCCCCCAAACATGGCCTTTCCTAAGCCAAAAACCTTTAGGCCTTCATCATTTCCAAATTTTAAAACTCCATATTTTTCATATTTTATGCATGTAACAAGATTCTTATTACATGTCATATGAGATGTGCAACCACTATCAATGATCCAGACACCAGAGCGATCTGATGCCTTGAGGGAAATTTCTGCGACCATAGCCTTCTCATTATTATTCTTCTTGGTCCATATTTTTGCCTTCACACTCAACATGGATTGAGACTTCTGATATTTCTCAGAGTATTGTTGACTAGCTTCATCTTGAAAAGCCGCAAATCTATCTTGCATTTTTAACTCACCTGTTGGTTTGTTGATTTGCTACTTGCGAACATTTTGATTCTGCTTTGGCACATTCTTTTATATGGTCGAAGTGCAGTACCTAGCCATGTGTCGAAATCCTCAATAACAATAACAGTATTCTTTGAAATATGTTCTGGAAAAACATTCCTTGTTTGGATGCCACATATGTTCTTGTTCCGTCCGATATCTCTTGGCTATGTAACACACATACTGTGAATGTCCCATCTTTCCACAAAAATAACACCTGATATAAGGTGCATTCCTTCGTGTTACTTCTGCACTATGAGTTTCCCCTTGGGATCTATGAACATTTTGATTTTGCTTTGTGCCCAAATCATCCATCTGTCTTAGGATGGGTGCTTGTGGTATGACTTCAATTTTCACAGATTTTTGTTTCTGATCAAGCCCTGAATCAGCCTTAACATCTGAGCTCAATTGTTGCTTCTTTCCTGCTGAACTACTATCCTCCTCTTTCATCTTTTCTGTCTTCTGAATTACTTGCTTTTCTAATATCATACTAGGGGTCAAGAGTTTTTCTTGACCCTTCATTTTTCATCACATACTAACCACTTCTTCATCATGTTCTTCGATACACTTAACTTGATCTTTCACTTTTCTATTCAAGCCATCGATCTCAATATTCTGTTCTTCAATTTTGTGCTTATACTCACTAACTGGTTCTGAGTTCTCTAGTGTTGATAACTTGAGTTTCTCAATTTCTTCCATCAAGTCAGACTTCTCTTCTTCCTCCTGCTGCATATAGATTTTGGCATCACAAACAACTTTGTTAGCATTCTTTGTTTTGGATATCCAAACATCTATCTCTTCAAGAGCAGCCTCTAACTCAGCTTTCACATCAACTCTTCCCTCAACTTCTTCTTCTTCTTCATCAGCTTTAGTTTCATTCTTATTCTGAGAACTACCGACAACTTCCAACATAGCATTTTCTCAATGATCTCTACAGTTCTCTCTCTCTTCAACCTCCTCAACCTCAGACTCTTCTAAACTGTCTTATTCTTTTGAAAGAAGGATCTTCTTCTTAATGAAATTTCTTTTGAACTGTTTCTTTCCATTCCCATAATCTGGAGACTTCTTCTAGGGAATTTCGATTTCATCGGCATCATCATCCTCATGAAACATTTTGGGGCACCTTGTCCCATTATGTCCAACTTTTCCACATCGAAAACAAGCAAGTGGAAGCTTCCATTTAAACATTCCTTTGCCTATTTGATGGTTTGAGGAGAAGAATGACATCACCTCATCTATCTCTTCTTATTTTGGAGAGTCTTCAATGGTGAGCTTCTTTATGGCATTGAATGCCACCTCTCTATATTTTCCCTTTTCCACAGCATCATTATCATCATTTCTCTTTTCATATGCAACAAGGGTGTTGTGCAGGTTGTCCAATGTCATCTCTTTTGGGTCTTTATCTTCTAAGACTGAAACTTTTGGATTGAATGGAGGTGGAAGCTTCCTCAAGATGTGCTTCACAATATTTATGTCTACAATAACTTCTCCAAGGCCTTGAATATCTTCCACTACAACATATACCCTATCGATGAATGCTTCAACAGACTCATTTGGGTTCATTCTCAGATCTTCATACTTGTTCCACAATCCTTACAGCTTTTCCTCTCTGACCTTTGTATCCCCTTAATATATATTCAATAGATTTTCCCACATGTCATGTGACGTTTTTCATGACATCACCTTTGTATAGAGAGGATTGGATAGGGCTCCCCCTAAATAATTAATTCCTTTGGAATCTTCATCTAACTCTCTATGTTCAGCCTCTGATAAAGCACCACTATTGATATTACATGTTATTCCATGCATTGCTGCAGTGAACACATCCATTCATAGTGATCAGAAGTAGTGTTGCATCTGATTCTTCTATAGCTCGAAATTGTTCTCGTCAAAGATCAGAATCCCTTTATGATTGGTGACCTTCATTTGAGAGAGAACCAATGAGATAAATATTTCCCATTGATACCGATTGTTAGGTCCACTAGGTTAGATACCCTGAGAGGGGGATGGGTGGATTAGGGTATGATAGATTTAAAAAACATTCCCTATTGATCTTGTCTCACTATTAAGAAAGAGTCTCTTCTCTCTCTTTCCTATAGAAAAGTATAAACAAAACTAAAGCATGCACAAGACATATCAATTTTTACATGGTTCACCCTCACTGGGCTATGTCCAAGGAGCATACACCGGCGATGCGCAGATGTACCAAATCCACTAAAAGCGCACTGCTATTTACAAAGTTTGAGATAGATCACTTTTATTCCCAAGCCCACTGTTTTTAAAATGTTTAGTTCCAACTCACTACTTTCCCAGGGGTCACTCCCTGTTTCTCTCTCTCTGGCTCACTACCGGTGGAGAGGACAACCTTTTTCCTCTTCTTTTGCTCACTTCTCTAGAAAGGATCCACTCATTGTTCATATACCTGTAGGTATCTTCATTATCACAAATGAATACATCCGATGTTTTATATGGATGCTCTGTTGAAGTCCAACTTTCACCCATAGATGAATCTCCCTTTGGACCGAAGGTATCATACAATCTTCTAGCTTTCATGTAGCCCTGAATGACTACCATGAATCGACCTTACCTAACTCCCTTCTCTAAGATGACGCACAACTATTGGTGTGCATGTTATAACTGGCGCACAAGTCCACCTCAACCACTAGCACGACACAGGCTTCTGCAACTCCAAACTTGTGCGACTCACACCCTTTTACGCAGAAACCAATATTGGTGCACAACCGACAAATTTAGTGCTTATTAAAAACTGGCGCGCAATTTCACCTCAATCACTTGTGCGACCCCCATTTCTTCAACTCAAAACTTAGGCGACTCACTTCCTTTCTTGCCCAAACCACCTTAGGCGTGCATCTATCACCCGGCGCGCAACTTCTACTTGTGCGACCACACCACCACTTGTGCGACCACAACACCTGTGTGATGGGAGATCTAATTTTTTCTAAGTGTTGAACTCATACAGAATGAGGAGGGGTCAACCTCTATTTATAGGCATTTGGACACCCTATGTGACGACTCACAACTCTCCCCTTGGCGTGCATGTTTTGGCGCACAAGTCTCAGCCGCACAAATCACTTGCGCGGCCAACCCTTGAACTTGGGCGCCCCTTTTCCCTTATCCATATTTTGATGTTATGATCTTGAAAAACATATGGAGTACAAGTTTACTCTACTTCAAGACATCGGCGTGCATGTCCCTTTTCCAAAAACACTTTTCTCCTTTTGTCGGTTTTCAGGCCCAGAAATTTGGCAAACACTGGAAAACGGCACCACCTTGTATCTGCTCTTTTTGTACCGCCTCTGGATCATCCATTCCTTTGTTGAAGTTTTTGAATCAAACATGGATCATTAACCGTATCACTTAAACCCAACATTCCACCATGAAATCCCCTTTGTCATCAAATTTGTACGTCATTTTTTTCTTTTTCAATAATCACTACACAGATGTCCACTTTGTCAACAAACACAATCACATCAAAAATGCTTCAATGATACCTTGAGGTATTTTTTTCCAATAACAAGGGAGATAAACACTAGGAATATGTCTTCCAACACTTCATGTGGATACTATTTTTTACATGATATATTTAAAAAACTAATATTTTATTATATTAATATGTTTTTGAATGGATAACTACCAATATTTAGATTAATAGAACAATACTCTTTTTTCACAACTAATCAATTTGTGATTTTTCAGGGGAAACTAGTGTTGTTTTTTTTTGAAATATACAAGGTCTATATTTTTTCACTAAAATATGATATTAATATACCTTTTCCTAATCTTATTAAATCAAGAGATCTTGATCATGGCTAAACAACAACTACACCATGGTTTGAGTAATATTGTATCAATTTAAGATGCATGAGGATAATATGGACCTCGATAAATCCACAACAATGTGATTTAACTAAACCTAATGAGTATTTATAAACAAGGTAACTTATAAGATGTTTATGAAATTCAAATGCCATACTTCTCACATAGTTCATAAATCCTCATCCTTTTTCCCTTACCAAACTCATTAATTAATGTTTTTTAATTTTTAAACATCAATCAACACCTCTATTTTAGTTTTAGTTTTAAATAATTATTTTAAATTCACATTTTAAACATAAATATATTATTTAAAATGAAATATGGTCTATAATATACTATAAATCAACTTTAAAAATATAATAAATTTTATTTTTTCCAACAACGGCATCAATGAGACCACTTTCCTTCGAGAAACTCCAACTTCTACTTCTTAGTACTTCACCACTCTTGTGAAATTTTCATGCTATGAGATGTACTATTCATTTTTCAAAACAAAAAATTACAAAGGATCCTTATATTTACTTCTAATGATGTTTTATATTTAATATTATATTACATTCAATAACAAAGGGTCTGATTTACTTCTCTAGTTTCCTACTATGGTATCCATCATATCCTATGACCCAGGGAGTTATGAAAGTATCAATAATACCCACTATGGATCTATAATGTTCATATTCATCGATTACAACTGACACTATATCATTTTGAAATTATTAATATGATATACCACAGGTTTACCTTTAAATATACCCATTCCAAATAATCACTATAAGAGGAAAAAAAATTTCTCTGTGGTTATCTTTTCATATATATTAGAAATATATTTATAAGTTTCAAAGTATTCCTCAATTATCGAATTTTATAAGCCCCATTTCAGTCCAATAACATATGGATCACCCCAAGAACGTTATTATCAACCCTTTACAATTACGTTTTCTCCACCACTTCTAATTTGGTACCAATTAATGGAAGTCCATGGTCCCTATATTGTGTTAAATCATCCATAAATATTTTCCTAAAATCAAAATCCATACCATATAACATCTCTGATAAAATTATACACTCATCCAATTTCATTAAATCCAATATATAGTGAACTCCCACAAAATTATGAAACATTTTAGGGGTATCAGGAGGTACTTAATAGAATTATATTATAACAGAGAGGAGAAAATGATGCTTCTGAATTTAGTTCTACATCACCTTAAATAGTGTTTAGTCATTCTAAATTCATTAGCTGAAGCTCTGGTACCACTTTTCTAGGTCAAGGGTATATTATGATACAACCATTGAAAAATTTCCCTATAAACATATTTGGAAGAAATTGTTTTAGAATGAACCCATGTTATAGTGTCGAGAACATAGAATACATTCTACCCATAAGTCACCAAACTAGAACACAAAATCCTCAAGTGAACAAAACAATTTATTGAAGTAAATGATCAAAAGTAATAAAACAAAAATAATAACAGATGTTTTTAGGTCATTTAGGAATGTGTACAATTTCATAGGGAAAAAATTAATTAATTTTATTTAAGAAAATGGAAGATGATTACAATAGATTAATTCTACAACAATCATAAGTGATTTGACACTATTGATAAAGTGGAGTCTATCTAGTGTGATTACCAAATATATATTATAATTTACATAGTGACCACTTACATGTAGTTTTTATATTTATGGTTATCCCCCCAATCATTCAATGACTCACACATTATCAACTCTATATTCTGGTACAATATGGAAATTTTTTAATCTCTCACGAATTCACTATTATATTTTATTTATATAAACTTTCATATTCCATTTTTCATAAATACTCTAGGGGGAATACTCATGAATGAACCCAATATAATATAATGTTATTTTTCCTTAAATACATGGAACATTATACACTACCTCAAATAGGAATTTGAGTTGAAACTTGTTTCCATTTTCATCTAAATTATATTATCTGGT
Organism: Viscum album; assembly: GCA_963277665.1. NCBI lineage: Eukaryota > Viridiplantae > Streptophyta > Magnoliopsida > Santalales > Viscaceae > Viscum > Viscum album. The sequence goes on along the minus strand of CAUJRU010000245.1, from coordinate 689,068 downwards.
TTGCATAACTTCTAGATTTATTAACTTTATCATTGTCACTCAACCATCTCTATAAAAATGTTCTAATGTTATTTCCTAAAATATACTCATTCCCTTAGTTTAATTCCTTATCCAATAAATGGTTTTCACATGGATGAATCAAAATAATATTGCTCCATCAATATGAAGGATATATCCTTCATGTTAGTTAATAAACACTTTTATTCTTCAAGATCCCTAGTTTCCAAAAAGAAGACTTCAAATACATTGATAAGTTTTTTTATTGTCTAGAAGATGAAAAACTAAAAAGTTTATTATTTATTTAATTATTTAAACATGTGAAAATGTTTCTTTATAATAAACTGTTGAATCCTATTATTATATTTTTCATGAAAATGTATTCATGTTTATTGAAATATAAATGTTTCATAGAGATTATTTATGAAAATCCACTTGGTTCCAATAATGTACTTCCCTTATGGTGATGGAACATGATTCCATGTTGTATTATTTTTAATCAAATAAATATCTCCATTTATATTATTTATCCATTATCTAGTATTAGCTACCTCAATAACCGATTGTGTATTCTTTGTGATATTGGAGCTATTTGATTCTCTAGTCTTAGTTTTCCTTTACTCTAAATTGGTTCCTTTTGATTTCCAATAATATTTTTTATCTATAATATATATTCTTCAGCACTTGAAAATTCTATTTAAAATGTTAAACACCACTACACCCCCCATTTGTATGATCAAAATCTATATTAACATGATTGGATTCATTTTTAGCTTCCTTTTTTTTATTCTTTTATATTTATACATGTTTTCCCTTTTAGAATTTCTAAAATATGCATCATCCACCCCATATAAATTTTGTTTTTTCTCAATGATAACTATATTATTGTAGTATTATAGATTTTATAGTCTCTTGTAACAACACTTTTATCCTCTCTCATTAGATATATATCCCAGGAAAACTCGTTTTTGTAGTATCTTGTAAAATTTTCCTAGTTCTTAATTTTTGATATTCCTGAAGAATAGACTGTGAAATACATAGCTAAACATCATAGTGGGATTCTTATTGTATTTTATTTCTTAAAGTCATGTTTGATTTAGTCATAAATAAATATTTATTTTGATTATGAATAACTATACTCACACCCTCCCTTTAATTTTTTTATAGTTTTAATTTAGTATGTTTTTTAATCACTTCCCAGCACACCCTTAAAGGGGGTGGGGGTAAATTAGGTTTTATATTCCTTTTTTATTTCTAAAGTTCCATATATCTGGTTATTAATATAAGTATGAATCCATTTAACCTCTGTAATAAAAAAATATTTGGATATAGTAAATAAATGTCTATGCTTATTATATTACTTATTTCACTGTGAAATTATAATCCAAGGAACAAATGTCAATGTTGTGTTTTCATAATAGAAGAATATAACTTTTATTAATGTTATTAATTGATTTTTAGGAAGGATTTACGGTCAATAAATTGAATACTTTCTCTTATTGACTCTTTACACACTATTTCATGCCAAAGATTACAAAAGTGTTGTGAAAGATAAATCTAATGAAACATTTCATAACAAATAGAATATAAAAAAATATAATGAGGGTGTCATAATTGTGCTTTAGTTGTTTATCAAAAACTATATCTTGAATATAATTCCTTAATTGTAATTTCATCTCTCAATTCCCACATTTTCATCCACCATCTCTATAAATTTTTATTCTATTATTATATTTTTTAATGAATTCACCATTGATATATTTTAACATATTTTTATAATGTAAAGATAAAAAAATATCAATTTTGTTGTTTAAAAAATATGATTCAATTGTTTCTCATTTAATTCATGTTATTCCTCCCATAAAAATAGGGTAGTTTTGTATTTTTAATTTTCAACTTTGTACACATCATTAATATTCATGAACTATGGAAAAAACCATAAAAAACAATACTTTCAATTAATTAAAATATTTCATAACATGATCTTACTATAATATCTGCATGATCTCCAACATAACTGAACAAACACTTTAATTTTTATCTATAATAAACCAAATTCTCTTAAATAATGACTCATCTACACCATACCTAAGCTAATTATTCACCAATTTTTTTAAAGGGAATGATCCCTCACTTTTCAATAGTAAAAACTCATAGAAACATCCTTTATGAGTCTTGAATTTCCTCTTAGTTGCCATTATACACCATTAAAATCACCTTTACAATGAACTTTCACCTTATAAAGGACTCTTATATTCATAACGGTTGACCCTTATGCAGTCCCTTGATCAAAGATATTACCCAAACATATTATAGGAAACTTTTATACTATTTTATATCCTTATAGCCTTATCAAGAGTACCCAAATGAAAATATTCAAGTTACGCTAATGTTTGGGCACATTATCAAATTCAAATAATCCAAGAATCCAATAACCTTTAAAATTTCAAGGAAATACTCCAAGACTTTTCCATTCTTTTCTTCATGTTCTGTATTTTTGACTCTCAAGAATCAATCAAATTCACCCTAAAAATTTTTGGGTGATTTAATAGTTAATCACATTTATGACTTCAAGATAGTTCTCAATTTATAATTGACAATAAATTATAAAAATGAGTTATGATTACGATATTATCATTGTAAGGGATAGGATCTACATGTATCGACCATTAGCATGTTTTCGAAGGCCGATGTGCTCGGAGAAGGCTCAGATGAATTATGGAAGATTTTAGTCATGATAAGATGGAAACATGGGGTTAAACGACATGACTAAGTGAGACATGACATGTTATGTTCAAATTTTATAAAAATAAAACAAATCACTGAGGTGACATGTTTTTCGGTGTATGTCACCTCGAGGCGGTACACAATGTGACTAGGAGGTACACATGGTTTACTACCCCACCACTGGATATTTTAAAGACACCAATCCGATCAGGTTTTTCAACCCCTACAGCTTGAATGTACTCCCTCTTGACCCCATATGACCAAGACGCCACCCTATTCAATGTTTGGGGATTCCTTCATCTTGGATCAGTTCCTCTTTAACGTTCTTTGATCCATCTTCCATCCGTGATAAGATATACCTACGTTATATGATTTTATTTGATCCATCATCTCATGTTTATCCGTTGCATTCTATGGTGTTTGATATCTATGGTTTTAAGAGAGTTTTTTTACGTTTTTGTTGATATGGTTGTGCCATGGCATCCTCGGGTGGATGCAGTTGTTGAGGGGAAGGCGATCGTGATCCGTTTCTTTGATCCATTCTGGAGAGAAGAATGTCAGAAACCTTTTGAGGCAGGGGATTAATTGTTTATATATTATTTTAAGTGAAATCATAGAGTAATCATGAGTCCACCCACTGGATCACAATGGAATTGACATAAAAATATTTGAACATGATAAATAAATTAGTATCGATCATATGCTATTGCATCTTTTTTTCTAGATAGTGTTATATCTATTATTTAGAATATTATTCTTGATGAAAATTGTTAAATAACATAAAATAGGATTAATTGAAATTATTTTTCAAAGATAAAGAGTCATGTAAATGAATCTGTTCGTTGGTGTTGTAATTTGATGTGAATCAAATTGATGTCGTAAAAAGGATTAATGAATTTTTGATAGATATGATAGATTTCTATTTAGTTTCCATAGATTTGAAACCTAAAAATAATAAATAAATAAATTCTAAATGGATTAAAGGAGCCATAGTTGGATAAAATATAATCCATAGTAGGGTTCTGCGTTACAATCTTTCTTGTAAGCCCGAGTGATGTGGGATTTAGAGCCATGAGTGCTCATTATGTATGAAAGATGGATACCATGTTTAAGGGCCAATAGAACAGTTGATATGATGTTTGTTTCCAACTTCCTGTTTTGTGACGCAAGCCTGGATGGGAGCTGTGATATGTGGGGGTAGAAAGGCCTAGTGTTTGTGGTTGTAGTTGACGCCTATAGTGGTGGGATGCATCAATTTATGCATGTGGGTGTCAGGGAGGAAACCAGATATGATGGAACCTGTAACACCTTGACCCCAGTTACCCAAAGTATATTCATTATTATGTATCATTGGCATGATCTCAAAATATCAAGTCTCAAAAGACCGATTAGTTTAGTAGCCTTGGAATCACTAGATACATTCATAAAGATTACATTACATCATAAAGTGAAAAACAACAACAACATCTTGTCTCCATATACCACAATCATATCCTCATAATATCCCTGCTGGTCATTCATAAAATACTTCTTCTCATCCTGGGAAAAATAAAACATAGAAAGGGGTGAGCTCAGATGCTCAGTAAGGATAATAATACAGCGAAATCTTTCATAAATAAGCATAATCATTTAAGTCAGTGTATAAGACTAGAACAAATGCCTTTTAAACTTGAACTTCATCATGATATCGAAAAGATAGAATAAAATAGGTCCATTTACTTATTCACATGGATATTCTACTAGTCTAATGATCACATGAAATATCAATAACAACTTTCATAATGATGGAATTCATAATGCCAGACTATCATGACCACATAGTCAAGGCCTCAGGCCAAGACTACAGATAAGATTTTGTCAAGTCCTTGTGCCAAGACACTAGTATGTCTCATGAGACCTACTGATGCATCGAGGAGATATAGCAGGCTCCACCCGTCACATACTAAGTCCAATTCATTCCTCATATGAATAGGTTTAAAAATAACATAAACATTCGTATTAAAACTAGCACACAAAATGTCAATACATTATCCACAAACCATGAATGGTATAAAAATAGACATCCACAGTCAAACATAACTCATTAGATACAATATGAAGGATGGTATTGTATCTGATTAATCAAAATTGAGAATAATGAAGGATATTGACATAGATGAAAATAATCATCAAAACTATTAGAGAGAAATATCACCCTTTTTCTTGAAATCATTTAAAAGTCACAATATTTGTTAAGAATCCATTTAAAAATAGATTTTTGAATCCAACTGTTCCATACCACTTTGAAACATATAAAAGGAATTTTAATTTTAAAACTTTAATGTCCATATAAATAAATCCTTAAAACCATTTTTAAAACATGGTCATTAATGATAAAGATTTAGAATAATAAATCTTTAAAACATTTAAAATGATATTTTAGTTAGAGTTCCTAACCAAAAGAGAGACACATGAATACAAATAATTGAGGTAATAAAAACTTTGTAATATAATGAGAATAAAGGGATTCATGATATACTATGTCAAAGTACATTATATACAACATATAAATGTAATTTGGTGTATAACAACAATGAAGTCTTAATGGAATGTAAATTGAGATGAAATCTCTCATAAAGGCTGTATCCTTAGGTTAAGGATAAATCAACGACATAATTATGTGTGACAAATATAAATACACTAAATATTATTGGATATTATGTGTAAAACAATCAAAGGACATTCACACATATTCTTGTAAAAACAACACCAATGAATTAGATGTTTAACTCAATAAATGGAGATTGAGTTAAAATTACTCTTATCAAGTTCATATCGATGACTTGAGAATTTATCAATGGATTTATTATGTGTATCAAAATTATAACCATAGAAATGGGAGTGGAAATAATTACATAAGAAAATAAATAGTGATTCCACACATAATCTTGGAGTAAAATAATCAATGAAGTATTCGTAAGGCCGAATGAGTGGAAATTGAAATTTCAAATTCCCTTATTGATTTGGTAACTTACGAAACATACACCCCTGAAAGATGGTTCATAAAATAATGATTTAAGTATCCATTAATTAATGTATATTGCACAATTAATTCAATCATGGGTATACATACACCATATGCAATAAATAAGTGGTGAACAATAGAAATCTCATGAAATTAAAAGTGAGATAAGAAACCCCTTATATTGTAAATTTTCTTTTGTCGAGGGTAGGTTAACCTCTGTATAATGGTGAAATAATTGTTATTGAATTAAACAATAATCATATACCTTAATATTATATCATATTTTATCTTTTAATATTAATTTGTTGATAATATCTTAGTATTATCGTCGTTTCGGGTGTTAACGGATTATTTTCCATTATATTATTTGTTAGGTGAGCCATATTTTTTATTTATGGGATGTATCTTATTCATATACAGAATGATATCATGTCTATAATCATTTTTTAATCATCAAATGAAATTTAGTCTTGAATGGATCTGACAAGGAATGAATCTTATCGCGTTCGTGGAGACAGTAATCCGTATGTATGCACGAGCGACAGTATCATTCTTTTGATATTAAAATAATATATAATTGGATGGTATATAATATATACAGAATCCTTATCATGTTATATTTATTATTTACATGAATTAAACATCATTATTATACCCATCAAAATAATAATATATTGTATAACAATTACACCACGACGTGGAGACGGTAGGCCGTACGTACGCACGTATGGTGACTTGTCATTCAAAGGATGGATAAAATACTGAATATGGTTGTAACATATTTATAATAACATAAAAGTATATATAATATACTTGAGTTATTATTTTATAATGTAAATATTAATGAATGAAGAAGTGGAAGAAGAAAGGAACATGAAAGAGGGTGGTGAAAACATTACCTCTTATTCGGGTTCTTTCTTTTGATTTGATCAAAAGGGCTCCTTAGGTTGGATTTATGACTAAAGTAATTCCTCTAGGTTGAATTTATGGAAGTTGAGAGGATAATTGGGCAGGGTTTGGCCGAACCAAAAGGATTAAAAGGTATGAATAATTGGTTAGATGTGGGGTCCTTTTATAAGGGGGAGGAGGGACTCTTTAGGAAAAAAAAGTATTAATTTATAATAAATGCATATTAGGTTTATAATGGAACCAAAGTGAATTATTAAAAGTTTAAGGTGGGGATGGTTTTAAATAATTTCATCCAATAGATTTTATACAAGTTTGGTTCACTATATTAACCTTATCATTTATATTTAACTCTTAGTTAAATAGTTTGACATTTACCATGTCACTTTTTATTTTTATATTATATGGTTAATAAAAATACTATATACTTCCAAGAGACCCCAAAGTGGTCCATTAATGAAACAAATATCATTATATAAGTACTTTGGAAAAACCGTATATTTTTAGGAATAGAATATCAATTAATAATATAATATTTGTTTTAAAAACTCATTTATGTCAATTTTGACACTATTTAATAATTGATTTTTGATAAAGTCATAAAATCTTTATTAATTATAACCAGGTTATTTTAAGCAATCCTAAAATTACATATTTACCAATACTATTATTGGATGTCATCAAAACTTATATTTATTTTAACATTTATAATACAAATTATTTGATTCTTTCATTAATAAGGAAAATACTGCACCATTATTGTGTCATAATTAAATTTAATTATTCAATGTCTAAAAATTCTAAATAAAATACCCTTATGTAGGAAATCTTTTTATATTTCTAATGAATTTTTATAGTAAAAAGTATAACATATAGAACCCTATTTTAAAATTGTTTCTCTAAAAGATATATGCTTATGTCATTTTTGTATTTACTTTAACTAAATTAATATAAAGTGTTATTATCAACTACAAGTGGATCCATGGGGTCCCAAAATTTACCCAAAGATGAACATGGTCAGACATGTATCAACCACTAGGGTTAGGACACGTTTTATAGTAATTTATTATTATTATAATATTATTTTTTACCCTTATTTACTGGATTTACCCTTTAACCACAGTAAATAAAATATTTACCGAAGTAATTAGTCAAAATATCTAAAAATAAAAGTTACCTATTTACAAAATTTTTACCTCCTGATTCTAAATATGGAATCCATTTTTCTAAATTCAAAATACAGAAGTGGCAGAAATTAATTTAAAATTATTTCTCGTTGATAAAACAAAAAGCGTGATTTTAAAAGATAATAACTATCAAAAGATTGGCACTTGGTTATGTCCAATTTAAATGTGAATTTATATCCAATTACCAAAATTGGATTAAATGGTAAAAATATAATCTAATTATACTCTAAAATCACTCAAATTCATAATTTATCACTATTAATTATTTTATTTAAAAAAGTTGTTTTTAATTAAAATTTAGTAATTTTCACTATTCATTAAAATAAGAAAGTTATCAAAAAGTACAAAAAATTCACCCTAAAATAATTTCGATATTCTGAATCCAAAATTGAGGTCCATTTTGAAATAGAAAATGTATAAAATTTCAAAAAGTGGGTATTACTATTCATAACAACTAGTTTGATTGGTTGTGGTGTGTTAGAACTCGAAGTTGCGTACAACACACACTACTGTATTATTCAAAGAGAAGTGTACCATGGAAGCTTAGGGTGTTACATTATCCCCTACTTCAATAAATAATTTCCTCTAAATTTTTCAAATTTGTCTTGGGAATATAATGGAAAGTCCCACATCGGAAAAAGAGTCAATAAAACTATTACTTTAAAACTAAGAAAGAGAAGTACAAAGGTCATCTGAGATAACCTATACTAGGATTCCATGTAGAAAAATAGAGATGTTGATGATAAACTAAGTTTAAAGTTCTGATGGAGAGGGATAGAAAATATTATTAGGAGAAAGTTAACGACAAGAAAACCAAAAAATTGTGATGGGACAAACAGTCATTATTTTCCCAGTAGGAAAAGTAAATGGACAACATTTTTTTTGTTTTAAGTTACTTTACATAAAGATGTGGAATTCATTTCTAATATTTACTAATAACATAAAGATATATACTTACTTTTCATGTAAAGTTTCATTGTTTAATAAATTTCTACTACTAACTCATTTTTAAACAATGAGTATTCAAGGATACATGGTCTCACTGGAAGAGCTAGAATAAACTTCTATAGAATCACATGATCCACGAAAGATAAACGATATATTTACCTTTTCTTTAGAGATTAATAAAAACCAAAATGGTTAGTATAAGATATGATGATCCCCCAAAATTATATTCCATTAGAGAATGAAACACTAATCTTAATTTCTAAAACTAAACCAACAATACCCCAAAGTTAAATAAATACCATTCAATAAAAAATTGTCCTTAAAATCCTTCAATATAATCCAAACTAATATTGAAACCCAAAACATAGAAGAATTTGTTTATGTAGTCTTCCAAGTTAAATTGTATCTCCAAATGACATCAAATACTCTTAAAGTTACATACTTAAAAGTAATTAACCTAATCACATATTCTCTATTATTGGTTAATGATTTCCATAAATAACCCAAATCAATATAAATCCACAATAAAAACACAGTTAAAAATCCACCATTACTCCTCAAATGAAATCCCATAGTATTCTATTTTTCTTGGGCATATAGAGTTCCCAACAAAGCGAACATCTTCCAAAATAACATTTATCACTTAATCACCAAATCATTTTCCTATACTAAGGGTATTCATTTGATAAGACATAAGATCCCAAATCAACTTATTATTGATCAATAAAATCATTTATCTAATAATAATTAGTCACACAAACCATGGACTTCCCATAGTTCAGTGGTAGGCGATAAATCCCAATCTCACTTTAGTTGTGGGTTCGATTCCCACAGCTTTGTCCGATGCGATAGGTTGTCACACGGTCTGCGTGTTGTCATTTTTCAAAAACTATATTTTATAACATTACCAAAATGAGATAAATTCCTCAAAATAACCATAACAAAATTTAACCACAAATGTAATCTCATACCTTGCATTTTCATCCCAAAATATAATAACTTGTAATTTACTCAAACCCAATGATCATATAAAACAAAATGGTTATTTATAACTATATCCACAGGAGAAAAGACAAGTATTCCTCAAATACCATTTTCACATGACAAACTGAAGGGTTACAAATATAAGAGAAACTTATTCTAAAGTAATCCCATCAACAAGGAGTACTAGTAATTTTAAAATTTTCCCAACCATTTATTTGCACATAGCTTCTTCATTGACCAAGAAAATATCTTATAGAATAGTGAATTCAGATGGGTAATGTACAGGTCCCCTACATTTACTTTGAATGACTATAAATGGATTCTTGGGACCAATTTTATTTTCTTCCATAGTACTTTTCATTTTTCTCGACAATTCTTCACTTTATGCCCTTCCTTCCCACACGTAAAGCATTTCTTTGTTCCATTGAGACACTTTCCTCGGTGTTTCCTTTCACATTTATTGAATGATGGAAATTGAGGATTCTTTTCTCCATGGTCTCCACTACTGGAGATCTTATCATTAATCACCATTCTCTTATTTGTTGAGTCTGGGAGTTGGTTAATATATATGTTGTTGATTATATTTTTGGAAAACTGATTTGCCATGAACACCATATCTTTTACACCTATCAACATTCCATTTTTTTCCCATTTCAATCACCATTCCGCCCTTTTAAATCATTCTCAAAGTCACTATGACTTCCTTGGAATCCATCCATTGACTAAAATCAGAAAGCATTGTGTGAGAAACAGAAGTCATAAAATCATTTAGAGAATATTGTGACACCATATTATTAATTTGAAACTCATTAGGATTAACCAAGTTCATTTATTCTCATATTATTTTAAAATAATTCAAATTTGTTGGTAATGGAAATGTAAAATATCCTAAACATATCCCTTGGGATTGTCGTAACCAAGAGTGCAGTAAGGCCCATTGTCGTGCACCAGTTCCCGTTTGAGTCCAGCTCAAAGCGGTGTTTTCGGGTTTTACCCCTAGGTACATCTGTGCTAGATCCGCCTCTACCTTCTCGTTTCCAAACAGGGATGTATTGCTCAGAAAACTCACAAAATCTATATAATACCAAAATTCTAGGAAGTTCTTCTATACTAATCCTCAAAGTGCATATTAGGTCTATGTGATCTATATAGAGTTTATCTAATTCTAGTTTCCAAGGTTTGTACTAAACTTCCTATGATACCAACTGTAACGCCCCGACCCTAGTTACCCAGAGTCGGTTCATTATTACGTATCATTGGGATGATCACAAATGATCAAGTCTTGAAAGACCGATTAGTTTAGTATCCTTGTAATCACTAGATACATTCATAAAGTTTACATTACATTATAGAGTGAAAAACTACAACAACATCTTGTCTCCATAGACCACACACATATCCTCACACTATCCCTTCAAGTCATTCCGAAAATACTTCTTCTCATCCTGGGAAAAATAAAACATAGAAAAGGGTGAGCTCAGATGCTCAGTAAGGATAACAATATAGCAGGAACTTTCATAAATTAGCATAAACATTAAGGAAGTGTATAAGACTTGAACAAAAGACTTTTAAACTTGAAATTCAGCATAATATAGAAAATATAAAATCAAATAATTCAATTTACTTATTCACATTGATATTCTTCAAGTCGAATGATCACATGAAATATCAATAACCACTTTCATAATGATGGAATGCATAATTCCAGACTATCATAACCACATATTCAAGGCCTCATTCCAAGACTACAAATAAGATTTTATCAAGGCCTTGTGCCAAGACACTAGTTTGTCTCATGTGACCTACTGATGCATCTAGGAGCTATAGCGGGATCCACCTGTCACTTACTAAGTCTAATGCATTCCTCATATGAACTGGTTTAAAGACAACATGAACATTCGTATTAAAACTAGCATACAAAATGTCAATACATTATCCACAAACCATGAATGGTATAAAAATAACACATCCATAGTAAAACATAACTCATTCGATACAATATGGAAGATTGTATTATATCCAATTAACCTCAATCGAGAATAATGAAGGATATTGACATAGATGAAAATAATAATATCCCCCCTTTTCTTGAAATCATTTAAAGGTCACACTATTTGTCAAGAAGCCATTTAAAAATATATTTTTGAATCAATGTTTCTCATACCACTTTGAAACTTTTTAGAGGAATTTTAATTTTAAAACTTTAATGTCCATATAAATAAATCCTTAAAACCATTTTTAAAACATGGACATTAATGAGAAAGATTTAGAATAATAAATCTTTAAAACATTTAAAATGATATTTTAGTTAGAGTTCCTAACCAAAAGAGAGACACTTGAATACAAATAAGTGAGGTAATAAAAACATTGTAATATCATGAGACTGAAGGGATTCATGATATACTATGTCAAAGTACATTATATACACCATATAAATGTAATTTGGTGTATAACAACAAAGAAGTATCAATGGAATGTAAATTGAGATGAAATCTCTTATAAAGGCCGTATCCTTAGGTTAAGGATAAATCCACGGCATAATTATGTGCGACAAATATAAATACACTCAATATGATTAGATATTAAGTGTAAAACAATCAAAGTACATTCACACATATTCTTGTAAAAACAACACCAATTAATTAGATGTTTAACTCAATAAATGGATATTGAGTTAAAATTACTCTTATCAAGTTCATATCGATGACTTGAGAATTTATAAATGGAGTGATTATGTGTATCAAAAGTATATACACAGAAAGGGGAGTGGAAATTATGACATAATAAAATAAATAGTGATTTCAAACATAATCTTGGAGTAAAATAATCAATGAAGTATTCGTAAAGCCGAATGAGTGGAAATTGAAATTTCAAATTCCCTTATCGATTTGGTAACAGATGAAAAAAACACCCATGAAAGATGGATCATACAATGATGATGTAAATATCCATAAATTAAAGTATATTACAAAATTAATACAATCATGTGATGTACACACACCACATGCAAAAAATATGCGGTGAACAGTGGAAATCTCATAGAATTAAAAGTTAGATAAGAAACCCCTTTACATTGTACTTTTTCCTTGGTAGAGGGTAGTATAACCTTATTTATAATGTTGAAATAGTTGTTATTAAATTATAAAAGAATAATATACCTTAATATGATATCATATATGATCTTTTAACATTTATTTGTTGATAATATCTTAGTATTATCATCGTTTCGGGTGTTAACAGACTCATTTTCCTTTATATTCTTTGTTGCGTGAGCCATATTTGTTATGGATGGGATGTATCTTATTCATATCCAAAATTATATCATGTATCTAAACATTATTTTTAATCATCAAATGAAATTTAGTCTTGAATAGATATGATGGGGAATGAATTTCATTGCATTCGTGGAGACGGTAATCCGTACATACGCACGAGCGACCATATCATTCTTTTGATATAAAAATAATATATAATTGGATGGTATATAATATATAAAGAATAATTATCATGTTATATTTATTATTTAAATGAATTAAACATCATTATTAGACCCATCCAAATAATAATATATTGGATAACAAATACACCACGACGTGGAGACGGTAGGCCGTACGTATGCACGTATGGTGACATGGCATTAAATTTATGGATAGAATAATGAATATGGTTGTACCATATTTACAATAGCATTACAGTATATAGAAGATACTGGATTCATTAGTTTAGAATGTAAATATCAAAGAAAGAAGAAGTGGAAGAAGAAAGGAACTTGAAAGAGTGTGGTGAAAACATTACCTCTTCTTCGGGTTCTTCCCTTTGATTTTATCCGAAAGCCTACATAGGTTGGATTTATGACTAAAGTAAGGACTCTAGGTTGAATTTAGGAAATTGTAGAGGATAATTTGGCATGGTTGGGCCGATCCAAAAGGCTTTTATGGTATGAATAATTGGTTATAAGTGGTGTCCTTTTATAAGGGCGAGGAGGGGCTCTTTAGAAAAAACATAAATTATAAATTTATAATAAATTAACATTCGGTTTCTAATGGCTAAAAAGTGTATTTTTAAAACTATAATGTGGATATGGGTATAAATCCTTTCATACAATAGATTTTAGACAGGTTTGGGTCACTATATTAACCTTATCTTTTATATTTAACTCTTAGTTAAATAGTTTGGCATTTACCAATTCACTTTGTATTTTTATATTATATGGTTAATAAACTTACTATATACTTCAAAGAGACATCCAATTGGTCCATTAATGATACCCATATCATTATATAAGTCCTTTTTCTGAACCTCATATTTTTAGGAATATAATATCAATTAATAATATAGTATTTGTTTTAAAAACTCATTTATGTCAATTTTGACATTATTTAATAATTGATTTTTGTTAAAGTCTTAAAAACATTATTAATTAGATCCAAATTCATTTAGGAAATCCTAAAATGTCATATTATCAAATAAAATTCTTGTATGTCATCAAAAATTTCAAATTATATTTATTTTAGCATTTATAATAAAAATTATTTGACTCATTCATTAATAATGAAATACTACATCATTATTGTGTTATAAATAAATTTAATTATTCAATGTCTTAAAATTATAAATAAAATAAAATTATGTAGGAACTATTTTTAGCTTTCTAATTAATATTTATTGTAGAAAATATAACATATATAACCCTATTTAATTTTTTTTCTTCTAAAAGATATATGCTTATGTCATTTTTGTAGTTTCTTTAACTTAATTAATACAAAGTGTCATTATCACTTACAAGTGGATCCATGGGGTCCAAAAATCGAACCAAAGATTCCCATGGTCGGACATGTATCATAAAATAGGGTTAGGAAACGTTTTAGGGTAATTTATTATTATTATAATATTATTTGATTACCCTTATTTACCGGATTTACCCTTTAACCACGGTAAATAAAATATTTACCAAAGTAATTATTCAAAATGTCAAAAAATAAAAGTTACCTATTCACAAAATTTGGACCTCCTAATTCTAAATATGGAATCCATTTTTCTACATTCAAAACATAGAAGTGGCAGAAATTAATTTAAAATTTATTCCCGTTGTTAAAACAAAAAGCGTGTTTTTAAGAGATAATAACTATCAAAAGATTGACACTTGGTTATGTCCAGTTTAAATGTGAATTTGTAACCATTGACAAAAATTGGATTAAATGGTAAAAATATAATCTAAATCACACAAATTAATAATTTATCACTGTTAATTATTTTGATTAAAAAAGATTTTTTAATTAAAATTTAGTAATTTTCACTATTCATCAAAATATGAAAGTTATTAGAAAAGTACCAAAAATTCACCCTAAGCTAATTTAGATATTCCAAATCAAAAAATTAAGTCCATTTTGAATGTTAAAATGTATAAGATTTTAAAAAGTGGGTATTACTATTCATAGTGGCTAGTTTGATTGGTTGTGGTGTGTTAGAACTCGAAGTTGCATACAACACACACTACTGTATTATTCAAAGAGAAGTGTACCGTGGAAGCTAGGGGTGTTACAGAACCATTTTAATGTGAATGATTAAATTCTTGATTATTATTGTTGTTTTTTTATCTTTTTTACTTTCCCCACTACTCAAGGTAGCTATTCTTGCTTACCCTCCTTCCAAAATGTGTTAATATGCACAAGGCATGCCACGTGCTTTCCATTTTTATCATATTGAGGTATTATGGGTCTATGCTCTTTATATAGGTGGTAAAGGCTAGATGGGTAGCTCACCTAATCACTGTGTTGATCCCCTTTTTTTGTTAGATTATAGTGTTTTTAAAGAATTCCTAGGAATATGGGAATGTAATAATATTGTTTATAAATGATTAAATAAATGATGTTAAACCTTGGGTTTGAGCTTTCTGGGATGCAATGCTGAGGGTGAAATTTAAATGAATAGTGGACATGGGTGTGATGCTAATGAAAGATAATGTGTTATTGTCAATGGTTAATTAATTTTTAATGAATTAATTAATGTAAAGTGAAATTGATAAAAATGAAATAAAGTAATGTACTAAATATCTTTAAATGGTTGTGTGCTTATAGGATACATAGTGTTAGAGGTGACATGAGGGAGTCTAATAGATGTTAGCTGTAATTGAGTCTAATACTATGTTATGCCCATAATGTGGTTGTGAGCTATAGTATATTATCTAATTAGTGTGTTTTTTATGCTACTCCACCCGGTCAGTTAGGGAAACTGACACCCCAAGTATTCTGAGCCCCGAGGGGGGGGGAATGTTTCCCCAAAATTCTAGTGAGAGGATGGATAGTTATCTACCCCCATTGGCCATGCTCTATTCTCTTGGTAGTTACTTTTGATGATAGGTACAATTTTCATTTTCCCCCACCTATGTGTGTAGGGGCCTATAATGGGGTGTTCTTATTCACACACATATTTTATGGATATAGTTTCCTTTGGGATACTACAGGTGTGACATGTATATGATGCGATGGCTTAAGGATCCTTACTCGGTGTATGGGCTGTAATGGCTTGTAGCATGCTTTCTTAAATTTTTTACGAGAGGCTCTATAGGGGATCCTACTAATTATAATATTAGAATCACCCTATAGATATAAATAAACTATTTTTCAGGTCACTTGGAGTTGGTTGGAGATCAAGCTGTTTATTACTAGAATGGGGTTGCTGGAGCTATTCGTGTTTTGTGGCCACTTCTGTAATGCCCTGACCCTAGTTACCCAGAGTTGGTGCATTATTACATAAAATTGTCATGATCACAAAAGATCAAGTCTCTAAAAACCGATTAATTTAGTATCCTTGGAAATACTAGATACATTCATATGTTTTACATGACTTTATAAAATTATAAAATATAACAACATAGTCTTCATTGGCCACACTCATATCCCATATACTATCCCTGTAGGTCAGTCATAATATACTTTCTCGCATCATGGGAAAAATAAAACATAAAAAGGGGTGATCTTAGAAGCTCAGAAAGGATAACAATATAGCATAAACATTCATAAATAAGCTTAAACATTTAAGGAAATTTATAAGACTAAAACCTAAGCCTTTTAAACATAAAATTCCAAATAATATGGAAAATATAAATCAAATAATTCAATTTACTTATTCACATGGATGTTCTACTAGTCGAATAATCACATGAAACATCAACAGACACTTTCATAATGATGGAATGCCTAATTCTAGACTTTCATTACCACATAGTCAAGGCCTTGTGCCAAGGCTAAAAACAAGATTTTATCAAGGCCTTGTGCTAAGACACTAGTTTTTCTCATGATACCTACCGATGCATTGAGGAGCTATAGTGGGCTCCACCCATCACCTACTAAGTCCAATGCATTCCTCATCTGAAAAGGTTTAAACATAACATATACATTCGTATTAAAACTAGAAAACGCAATGTCAATAACCTCTCCATAAACCATGAACGGTGTAAAAATAACACATCCACAATCAAACATATCACAAAACCTTCAATACAATATGGAAGTTTTGTATCATAATAAATCAAATTCAAACAAGTTTCAAATCCATCAAAGGTCATTGACATAGATGAAATGAAAACTATTTGAAAGCAATAACTCTTTCTAATTTGAAAGCATTTAAAAGAAAACAATTGTTTGGAAATATTCTTATATGCATATAAGGGAATATTCGACAATGTTATAACGGCAGAAAATAGCCGCACCCACCATATAAGTTAAAAAACATTCTTACATTAATTTTGTCGAAAAGGTCATAAAGTACCTTGTTTAGAAAATGATGAAAAGATTCCTTTTGAAACATATAAGGTCAAATAAGGGTATAAATGACTTTAACCCATTTTCTAGTAAATATTCAAAAAAAAATTTGAAATACATTTTTATAAAAACATGAATGTGGATGATAAAGGGGTCCCAATAGATACTTACATAATAACAACCTCAGATAATAAAGAGATTGTGAAATTAACCCTTACCTTGTACTTTTACTTGGTAGAGGGTAGGTTAAACTCCTTTATAATGGTGAAATATTTATTATTAAATTATAAAAGAACCATATAAATTAATATGATATCATTTATGATCTTCTAATATAGCTTTGTTATTTATATTTCAGTAGTATCATTGTTTCGGGTGTTAACTGATTTGTTTTCCTTTATATTATTTGTTATGTAATTAATGTTTTGTGTGGATAGGATGTATCTTATTTATATTAAAAATTATATTATGTCTTTAAACATTATTTTTAATCATAAAAATAAAATTAGTCTTGAATGGATACGATGGGGAATGAATCTTATCGCGTCCACGGAGACTGTAATCCGTACGTACACATGGGAAACAATATCATTCTTTTGATATTAAAATAATATATAATTGTATGGTGTGTAATATATAAATAATCATTAACATGTTATATTTATTATTTACATGAATTATACTTCATTATTATACCCATACAAACAGAGAATTGTTGAATGGAAAACTCCACCACAACGTGGAGACGGTAAGCCGTACGTACGCACGTATGGTGACTTTGGCCTTTATAGGATGAATATAATATAAAAAATGGTTGTAAAATTTTTATAATAAAATAATTTTATATAGAATATATTGTATTTATTATTTAATATTGGAAACAATTAAGAAAAATGAAGTGTCAGAAGAAAAGAATTCGAAATAGGTGATGAAATATTACCTCTTCTTCAGGTTCTTCATTTTTATTTGATAAAAAAGGCTCCTTATGATGTATTTATGACTAAATTAAGGCCTCTAGGATGAAGGGAGGATAGTTGGGAGGATATTTGGGTAGGGTCTGGCCAAGCCAAATGGATTTTGAGGTGTGAATTTGTGAGAAAGGGAAGTTCCCTTTTATAAGAGGGGTGATGGGCACCTTAGAAAAACATTGAAATAATATTTTTTAATAAATTCATATTCGGTTTATAATCAATCAAAAATGATTTATTTCGAGGATTAGGTGGTTATGGGTATAAATACTCTCAACCAATGAGTTTTAGATAGGTTTAGGTCACCATATTAACCTTATCCTTTAGATTTAACTCTTAGTTAAATAGTTTGACATTAACCATGTGTCTTTGTATTTTTATATTATATGGTTAATAAACTTACAATAAACCTCCAAGTGAGCATAAAGTGGTTAATTTATGACATATATTATATTATTTAATCCTTTTTTCCTACCCTTAGATTTTTAGGAATAGAATATCAATTAAAAATATAATATTTTTTATAAAAACTCTTTTATGTCAATTTGGACAATATTTGGTATTTTTTTTTAAATTCCTAAAAGAATTTTTACTTCAAAAAAAAAATAAATTTAATAAACCATAACATGTCATATAAACATATAAAATTAGTGTAATCCATTAAAAGTTTCAAATTACATTTATTTGGATATTTATGATTCAATTATTTCAATCTTTCCTTAACAAGGTAATTACTGCATCATCATTGTGTCATAAATAAATTTAATTATTTAATGTATAAAAATTATAAATAAAATACCATTATGTAGGAAATATTTTTATATTTGTAATGAATATTTATAGTCCAATTTATCTTATTTACAACCCTATATTTAAAATGGTTTAGTTATTAAACATAGAATTTAACACTTTTAACTATTCTTTAAAATAAATAATAAATGTCCTAATCTAATCCATGTGGAACTAAATGTGCTGACTTGGTAAGATGATCAATAATGACCCATATTGCGTCATTTCTTATAAGAGTCTTTGGTAGCCCAATGACAAAGTCCATCATGATATCATCCTATTTCCACTCAGGTATGGGAAGAGGTGGCATGAATCTTCTAGGTTGTTGTCTTCCAGCTTTCACTTGTTGGAAAACCATACATCTTGACACATAATCATCAATATCCCTCTTCATGTTGTCCCACCAAAAATGTTCCTCTAAATCTCTATACATCTTGGTGATACTAGGGTTTATAGAGAAATTGGAGCTATGGGAATCATCAAATAATTCCCTTTTTAGATCAGGTATATCGGGAACGCAAAGTCTCTTCCCAAATTTTAAAATACCATCTTCATATAGAAAGTCACTCAATCTCCCATCATTCATAGCTTTAATATTCTTTTGAAATTACTCATCATCAGTTTGAGACCATTTTATCTTTTCTAGTAAATATGTCTTGGAAATAATTTGAAAAAATATTGATGTTTCACCTTCCATGGTTATTCCCATATCCATATTTACTAGATCCTTGAAAATAGGATCCCTTTCAACTCTTATCTTGTTTAAAACTCCATGATACTTTCTGCCCAAAGAATCTGCCACCTTATTTTCCTTCCCTGAGTGGTAGGGTATTGTGCAATCATAATCCTTGAGTAGTTCAAGCCATCTCCTTTACCTCATGTTGAGTTCTTTCTGTGAGAAAATATACTTCAAGCTCTTGTGATCGGTATATATCTCACATTTTCACCATAGAAATAATGTCTCCCTATCTTCAAATCAAATATTACAGCTGCTAACTCAAGATCATGAGTAGGATAGTTTTTCTCATTAATTTTTACCTATTGTGATGCATAGGAAATAACCCTATCATTCTGCATAAGTATACAACCAAGTCCTTTATTTGATGCATCACTATAAATAACAAACCCATCATTACAATATGGTAGAGTAAAGATAGAAGAATTGAATAATATTCTCTTAAATTCTTCAAAAAATTCTTCCAACTCTTTTTTCAAAACAAATTTATCCCCTTTACGTGTGAGCTTGGTTAATGGGTTTGCCAATCGGGAAAAATTCTAAATGAAACGTCGATAATAACCTGCTAAACTAATAAAACAGCATGCCTCAGTTATACTCTTCGGTGTTGGTCATTCTTGGATTTCTATCGTCTTAGAAGGATCAATGGACATTCCATCCTTAGAGATAATATGGCCAAGAAAAGAAATTTCTTGAAACCATAATTCACACTTGATATGCTTCCCATATAATTCATTTCTTCTAAGGTTTTTTAGAATGGTGTTCAGGTGATTTTAATGATCTTCATAGCTTTTGGAGTTTACCAGGATATCATAAATAAATACCACTAAAAATTCATCAAGATATTCTTTGAAAAAACTATTCATTAGATCCCTGAAAACAGAGGGTGCATCGGTCAGCCCAAAAGGCATTACTGTAAACTCGCAATTCCCATACCTGGTTCGAAATTCTGTTTTCAGAATGTATTATTTCTTTATACACAACTCATGATATCCAGATTTAAGGTTAATATCTGAAAAATATTGAGCTCTATGAAGTTGGTCGAATAAATCATCAATGCGTGGTAGAGGATACTTGTTCTTTATTGTTATTGCATTGATCTCTCTATAGTCAATGACAACCTCATAGACCCATCTTTCTTCTTAACAAAAAGGGTAGGGGATCCCCATGGAGAAACACTAGGGTGAATAAATACCTTATTACACAATTCCTCTAGTTGTTTATTCAGTTCCAATAATTTCACAGTGGCTATTCTATAGGTGGTCTTCGATAAGGGCCTTGAAATAGAAATTAAGTCAATGGAAATCTCAATTTCTCACTCTGGAGGATGTCCAGGTAAATCCTCTGGAATCACATCAACATATTCTTGCACAATATGTACATTCTCTATTTGAACATTCCATTCCTCACCCATAGTTATTCCATTTTGTCCCACCCCAATAATTGAATTTAGTTGATCTGCCGGGGGTGGATCTAGATAAGAATCAGATGGTGACGTTTCTGTTCTAAAGATAAGGCACTCCTTATCATCATCAAAAATTGTAACCTCCTTCTTATTACAATAAAATTTAGCATCATGGTCCGAAATCCAATCCATAATGAGGATTATATCAAATTCAATCATGTGTATGTTGATGAAATCGGCAGATAAATAATGTTTACATGCCTTAATGGGAACTGATTCAAAAAACATTGTTGAAATGATACTTCCCTTAAGAGTTTTGACTGACAACTACCATGTTAAATATAATTGAAAATATCTAATTTTCTTTGAAAAATGGGAAGATATGAAACAATGTGATGATCCAGAATTAAATAAAGCATTGTCTAAACTTGAGGAACCGATTAAATTACCTACCACCACGTCTTTCGGAGCTTCAACCTCTGCATTAGTGATAGTATAATCTTAGACTTGATCCCTTGGTCTTTTCTAAGGTATGTTTACTTAGTGCATAGTAAATTCATTTTCATAATGCCCCCTTTATCCTCAATTGTAGCATTCAACATTGACAAACTCTTTCTTACCCTTGTAATCATGAGCTTGGTGGCCTTTTTCACCACACTTGTAACATACTCCCATTCCCTTCAGACAAGTACCAGGGTGTTTCTTCCCACATTTACTACATGATGGATATTGAACTTTTCCATTATTCCCCTTATTTCCATTTCCAGAGTGTTCAGCAGATCTCTTCTTAACTTTCTTTGCTTTAAATTCATAAGAAATAGATAATTCCTTTTCTGTATTGATAGCACATGAGATAGTATCTTCGTACGAAGAGATGGACTGCGAGAATAATTCTAGACAGAGAAATGGTTTTAACCCATTAAATAAACGATCAATCTTACTTCTTGGGTTATGTATATAATATGAAACATGCCTTGATAACCTTGTAAAGTTAGCCTCATACTTTGCGACATTGTCATTCACCTTTTGCCTCAGACTCAGAAAATGTCTTTCCATATCTTCTCGATGGTAATGAGGAAAATATTTTTATAAAAAATATCTTTAAACACCCTTCATTCCATATTTGATACTAAATAATTTTCCTTTGTTTTTTAATTAATGACCACCATTGATCAGAATCTCCCATGAGGTAATAAACTGTCATGTTAACTTTTGTCCCTTTTGCTACTCCCCAAAGCATGAAATATTTTCTCTAAGGAACTTATCCATTGCTCATATACCAATGGATTTGTACTCCCATTGAATGTTTGTGGTTGTTTCCTAATGATGTGATCTAACATTGATCCTCCACATTGTGGATCAGGGTGCTCTATACGGGTAAGGTTATTATTCATAACCTGAGCGAGTTGTCCCAGTATGGTGATAAGTTGTTCAACACCAGTTGCGTCACCAACTCCACTATAATTATCTTGATCAGGAGGGATATCCCTACATGGATTACATGCATCGATACAGTTTCCATTCCTTCCACTATGTTCCATTTCTAAACAATGACATGCACTACATTTGTTTTTGAATGACAATACATAATTCAAAACTTGAAAAAAACTTAACATAAATTGAGCAGTTTATGGATATAATCCATAATCAATAAAATATTTTCTTTGAGGAGGTATATAATCATAAATCATTCATAATGGTTTGTAAGGAAAATGATAATTATCCTAAGAATATCCCCCGGGAGTGTCATATCCAGGAGTGAAGCAAGGCCTGTTGTCGTGCACCAGTTCCCATTCGAGCCAAGCTCAAATTGGTGTTTTTGGGTTTTACCCCTGGGTACATCTATGGCAAAGCCACCTCTACCTGATCGTTTCAAGATAGGGATGTATTTCTTGGAAAAATAACAAAATCTTTACATTACCAAAATTCTAGGATGTTATTCTATACTAATACTCAAAATCTATCTTAGGGTAATGTGATCTAATCAGAGTTTATCAAAATCTAGTTTCCAAGGATTGTACTAAACTTCCTCTGATACCAACTGTAACGCCCCAACACTAGTTACCCAGAGTCGGTGCATTATTACATAACATTGGCATGATCACAAAAGATCACGTCTTGAAAAACTGATAAGTTTAGTAGCCTTGGAAATACTAGATACATTCATAAGTTTTAAATTACATTATAAAATGAAAAACTACAACACTATAGTCTCCACAGGCCATACTCAAGTCCCTTAGACTATCCCTGCAGGTCTTTCATAATATACTTTTTCGCATCCTAGGAAAAATAAAACATATAAAGGGGTGAGCTCAGATGCTCATTAAGGATAACAATATAGCAGAAACTTTCATAGATAATCATAAACATTTTAAGGAAATGGATACAACTAAAACATAAGCCTTTTAAACATAAAATTCACCATAATATGGAAAATATAAATCAAATAATTTGATTTACTTATTCACATGGATATTCTACTAGTTGAATAATCACATGAAACATTAATATCCACTTTCATAATGATGGAATGCATAATGCAAAACTTTTATAACCACATAATCAAGAAATGTGCCAAGACAACAAATAAAATTTTTTAAAGGCCTTGTGAAACGACACTAGTTTGTCTCATGAGACCTACCAATGCATCGAGGAGCTATAAAGGGCTCCGCCTGTCACTTACTAAGTCCAATGCATTATTCATATGAAAAGGTTTAACATAACATAAACATTCATATTAAAACTAGCATACAAAATGTCAATAATTTATCCATATACCATGAATGGTGTAAAAATAACACATCCATATTCAAACATATCACAAAACCTTCAATACAATATGGATGTTTTGTATCATAATAAATCAACTTCAAACAAGTTTCAAATCCATCAAAGGATGTTGACATAGATGAAATGAAAACTATTTGAATGAAATAAAACTTTATATTTTAAAACCATTTAACATAAAACATTTGTTTTGTAAATATTCTTATAAGATTTTAAGGGATGCTTTGATTATGTTATAATGGAATAAAATAGCCACACCACCGTATAACTTAAAAAATCATTCTTACCTTAATTTTGTCGAAAAGGTCATAAAGTTCCTTATTTAGAAAATGACGCAAATATTTCATTCAAAACATATAAGGTAAAATAAGGGTATAAATGAATTCAACCCATTGTCTAGTAAATAGTAATTTTTTTTAAATACATTTTTAAGAAAACACGGATGTGGATGATAAAGAGGTCCCAATAGATACTTACATAAAAACAACCTTGGATAATAAAGAGATTGTGAAATTAACCATTACCTTGTACTTTTCCTTGGTCAAGGGTCGGTTAAACTCCTATATAATGGTGAAATAATTTTTATTAAAATATAAAATAACCATATATATTAATATGATATCATATATGATCTTCTAATATTTCATTGTTAATGATATTTTAGAAGTATCATCGTTTCGGGTGTTAACTGATTCGTTTTACTTTATATGCTTTGTTACGAAAGTAATGTTTGGTATGGATAAGATGTATCTTATTCATATTCAGAATGATATTAAGTCTTTAAAAATAATTTTTAATCATCAAATGAAAAGTATTCTTTAATGGATACGATGGGGAATGAATCTCATCGCGTTCGTGGAGATGGTAATCTGTACGTACGCACGAGCAACAATATCATTATTTTGATATTAAAATATTATATTATTGAATGGTATATCATATATAAAGAATCATTAACATGTTAAATTTTATTATTTATATCAATTATACATCATTATTTTGCCCATCCAAACAGTGAAGTGTTGAATGACAAACTACACCAGGACGTGGAGATGGTAAGTCGTACGTACACACGTATGGTGACTTTTTCATTTATAGGATGGATAAAAAAATGAATATGGTTGTAAAATTTATATAATAACATCAATGTATATATAATATACTGTAGTTATTATTTACAAATGGAAACAACAAAGAAAGAGGATGTGGAAGAAGAAAAGAACTTGAATGATGTGATGAAATATTACCTATTCTTCGGGTTCTTCCTTTTGATTTGATCAAAAGGGCTATTTATATTGAATTTATGACTAATGGAAGGCCTCTAGGATGAAGGGAGGATAGTTGGTAGGATATTTGGGCAGGTTTTGGCCAAGCCAAATGGATTTTGTGGTGTGAATTTGAGAGAAGGGGAAATGCCCTTTTATAAGAGGTGTGAGGGGAACCTTAGGAAAAGATTGAAATAACATTTTATAATAAATTCATATTCAGTTTATACTGTCTAAAAAATGTTTAATTTCAAGACTAAGGTGGGGATGGGATGAAATACTCTAATCCAATGGGTTTTAGACAGGTTTAGGTCCCCATATTAACCCTATCATTTAGATTTAACTCTTAGTTAAATAGTTTGACATTTACCACGTCTCTTTGTATTTTTATATTATATGGTTAATAAACTTACAATAAACTTTCAAAAGAACCTCAAGTGGTTCATTAATGACATATATAATATTATTTAATCCCTTTGGATGAACCTTATATTTTTAGGAATAGAATATCAATTAATAATATAATATTTGTTTTAAAAACTCTTTTATGTTAATTTTGACACTATTTTTATATTTTGTTTTTGATAAATTCATAAAAGCATTATTAAATAAAAAACGGTTCCATTAATCAACCCTAACATGTCATATTAACCTAGAAAAATAGTGAAATTCATTAAAAGTCTCAAATTAAATTTATTTGGATATTTATAATATCAATTATTTCAATATTTCATTAATAAGGTAATTACTGCATCATCATTGTGTCATAAATAAATTTAATTATTTAATGTCTAAAAATTATTAATAATATACCATTATATAATTTTTTTTATCTTTCTACTGAATATTTATAGTTTAATTTCTCTTATGTATAACCCTATATTAAAAATGGTTTAGTTATTAAACATAGAATTAAAAACTTTTAACTCTTCTTTAAATAAAATAATAATAAATGTTCTAATCTAATACAAGTGGACCTAAAGGATCATATTTTACTCCTATGGTTGTTTATGGTCGAAATAAACTTATCCAACAGAATAAGGACACGTGTTAGGGAAGTAATAATATCATTTTTACCTTAAATTACCATATTTACTTTTAACCATGGTAAATAAAAGTCAGAAGTTACGATTCACCATAAAATACTTTCATCTCATTGAAGAAAATTTAACTTACTGATATCAACTGTGTCTTTTGGATTTCAGAAATTCAACTCACAGAACCAGTAAAATTGAGTTTTATGAACATTTGGAAAAGCTCCTAGGAGGTGGGTAAAAGACGGTAAAAATTTCAATAAAATTTTATATATCTAATTTTATTATAGAAATGACTCCAATAAATAAAATTGAAATAATATTGGTGATATGTATATGTTTTGACTTAAAATAAATTTAAATAAAATAAATAATTATTTACATAAAAATTCAGTTTTAACTAATAACACAGTGTTTTTCACTATTCATCAAAAATTGAATGTTTTGAGAAAAATACCAAATATTCACCCTAAGCTAATTTAGATATTCCCAAACAAAAAATGAAGTCCATTTTGAATGATAAAATTTATAAAATTTCAAAAAGTGGGTATTACTATTCATAACGGCTAGTTTGATTGGTCGTGGTGTGTTAGAATCTCGAAGTTGCTTACAATGAAAGATATTGCATTATTCAAAGGGAAACGTACCATGGAATATTGGGGTGTTATAACTACATTTTTTATTTTCTTTTGGTACTTGCAGTTTTCTGTTTCAGTTTTATTATCTTTTTTATGACAATACATATGTGTACTTGGTATTTATTTTATATTGAAGTCTGAGTTGGAGTTGGTTGGTGTCTGTCTTATATCTCTCTTTCGCATGTGTTATCTTAGAGGGTAATGCCTCCCATTTGTGTGTTTACTATACTCTCAGTGCTAGTCACCAACCCGAGGCCTAATTGAGGTGGGACTCGGGGGTCACTATCTCTTTTATCACAGTGCCAGACCTGGAGTGGTACACCTTGTCGGGAGGGGGTCATGAAAATGTGGTATCAGAGGTCATGTTTGAGGGATAGGATGGAATTTAGTGTTAAGCATAGGGGAATTTTCATGGGTTGGTAGGGAAATAGTTTCAGTTAAGTCTATAAAGTGTTGTAAACACCGGAGGCCAGATGAGACAAAGGCATTTAGGCCCCACTAGGATCTGATACACAAACCATTATGTTTACAGTGGCTACTAAACAAGTTAATTCTGGTCAAATGTTATATACATAGGAAAGGATCATGCATCATTTTTCATTGTAATTGTGTTTTAATGGGTAGACATTGGGATAGGTTATCCAAAAATTAATAAAAGAAAAAAATTAATTAATTAATGTTGAGTCCTCTGTATTCTAGGTTTAAGATCTCTAAATGTTTGTTATTTTGTAGGTATGGCTCCAGATCGACGTCCTCATCAAGTTTTTGCAGAGGATATCTAGCAGGATATGCCAGCAGATCACCATAAGTTAGAGGTTAATGGTGATGAAATTTGGAGGATGAAACTCCGAGAGTTTCAGTTCCAGAGTCTAAAAAAGTATGTGGGCTCCATTTTAGATGCAGTCATAGAAGACTGGTTAGAGGAGGTTGAGATAACCTTCATTTTGTTTCATGCTCGAAAGAAGAACTGGGTGTCTTTGGTTGTGACAATGCTTTGTGGGGCAGTGAGGTAGTCATGCTTCTTGTTCCTTGGGGATCGCGAGGAGTTGGTGATCTCATGGGTGGAGTTCCGAGACAAGTTCAGAGATGAGTTTGTTTCTTCGACTACGAAGGCTTGTAGTCTCTAGTAGCTACTTACCCTTCTACAAGGTAGATCCAGTGTGTGAGAGTTGGGAATCTGTTTCAGTAACCTTTTTCGATATGATTTAGAACTTTGTATAGATGAGTAGGCTAGGGAGAGGAATTTAGATGAGTCTTTGCATCCAAAGATCCAGCGCCAAGTCACCCTTTTTATACTGAAGACATGTCTCGAGGTACTGGTGGGGGTAGAAGTTGTTATGAGAACATCGGCCAGAATAGGATCGTCACAAGAGGGGATTCCTGATGATTCCTCACAAATTAAGGTTGTGGTCCATGGTTTTCGGTTTTCACTGTAGAAGAGTTTTTGTTTGGTCAGGGGTAGGTCCCACCCCTCAGCATCTCATTTCTATGGGGACGGCGACTCTTAGGCTTATGTCAAGAGATCATGTACTTTTTTTATTATGGAGGCTGAGGTCATCAATAATGAGAGTGACCAACCATTTAGAGAAGTCACCATTGACCAGGTGTTCCTCTCCGGGTTCTTATGTTGAGGCAGTTCTAGGAGAGCCCGCAGTAGCAAGATTCACTAGCTTTAGATCAGAAGAGAGCAGATGGGGTAGGCATAAGGCATCTCCATGATGCTCCCCTTCATCAGAGATCAGAGCGTGTCTGTGGTGCTGGTCATCATCAAGGTCAGAGAGGCCATGGATGAGGTCTTGGTCAGCTTCATTCCATAGCGTCGCTAACTCTAGGTGAGCCCTGAATCATTCGAGGTACCCTTTGCTTGTTTTGTACTTGGATTTATTCCTTGTTTGATTCTGGAGAGACACACTCCTTCATATCACATTACATTTTCCATTCCTTGGGACATGAGGTATATAGGCTTCAAGTTCCCTTAGTTTTGACTGTGCTATTTATAGGTCATGCTGACTTGTTTGATGTATGTAGAGACTGTGATCTAGTGTTGGGGAAATTCCGCTCTTGGGGAGATATCCTATGTTTACGGATACAACCATGAAATTTCATCCTCTACATGGATTGGTTGTATTTTGTGTAATCTATCGTAGATTTATTCAACATAAAGGTGATGTTCTTCGATGTTGATGGAGATCTAGCGGTGTTTGTTTGTGAGTGAGACCCTCATATGGGTCAAAGGTGTGTTCCTTCCTTATCATCCTTGATGGATGAGCTAATTCTACATTCTTCAAAGGTTCAACAGTTGGTGTTTCCAAGGGTTGTAGAAGAGGACCTTGATGTGTTTCTAGAAATGGTTTTAGCATTACCCCCTCGATGATAGAACAAGTTTGGGATCAAGATATAGCCTGGAGAATCCCTTATATCTATGTCTCCATATTGGATGGCCCCTTCTGAGTTTCGGGAGATACATATATAGATCGATAGTGTGTTATAGTGTAGTTTTGTTCGGATGAGTGTGTCACCGTGGGGTTGTGCATGAAGAAGGATGATGAAATATTGTGGTTGTGTATATATTATTGTCTCTTAAATAAAGTGAGAATGAAGAATCTCTATCCCCTTCCGCAGATTGATGATTTATTCGATCAACTGAAGGGTGGGATCAGACCACCATTGATGCACTAGATCCTATTATAACTCTGGATTTAATCATTCTTGGGAGAGAGTAGTCCTAGTATGGGTGACCTCCTGGGATGTACTCATGTTGAGCTCTTGTATCCTAGATTTTTTAGGTTCATGGATGAGGCACTTACCCATGGTGGAGTTCTCTTACAAAAATAGTTTTCACTCCAGCATTGATATGACGCTGTTCGACACTTGTATGTACAAACTTCCCATTCTCTTTTGTGTTGGACTGGAATTAGAGAGTCATCAATTCTCAGACCGGAACTAGTGTAGAATACAATAGAGATGGTTTAGAAGATTCGTGAGAGGTTGAAGGAAGAACAAGATCGTCAGAAATAATATTCCAATCAAATGAAGCAACCTTTGGAGTTTGATGTTGGGGATCATGTGTTTCTGAAGGTGAGTCCCTATTGTGTGAAGAAAATGTTTTTTGTGTGGGAGTAATTTGTCTCCCCTGTTTGTTGGGACTTTTGAGGTATTGGATAATGTTTGATCCGTATCGTATCTAGTATGAATTCCTCTGTAGATGACCTGGATACATAGTGTTTTTCACATGTCGCAGCTCCGTCGTTATCTTCATGATGACTCTCACATCATCGATTGTGGAGTGATCAATGTTGATAATGATGTGACCTTCAAGGAGAAGACTATAGAGATTCGGGACCACAAGGATAATGTGTTTCATTGGAGTTCTATTCCCTTGGTTATTGTCTTGTGGTGACAAAATGGAATGAAAGAGAGTTCCTTGGAAATTGAGTCGTAGATACATGATCAGTATCCCGAGATGTTTGATGTTCATCTCCTTCCTTATAATGATGTTTTTTTGCGGTTATAGACATTTCCTTTATATGAAATTTTTTCCTTTTGTTATTGGTTGTGTCTAGATATCTTCTGAGAGGTATCTCCCATGGGAGAGCTTTTAGGAGTTGGTTGTGCTTATCGCGAGGTGTCACATAATTCTTTTGATGTGGTTGAGCTCCAGTAGTGGAAAGAGCCTTGAGAGGTGTCTCGTGGGGTGGTTGTTTGGACAATCCATTTTTCTTTTCATCCTTGGGTTGGTTTTGGATTCTTGAGGACAAGAATGTTTTGGGAGGTATCTGATGTAAGGGCTCATATCCATATGGATTGACCCTTTGCATGTTTTTGAAGACCGAGGTTCTCATAGAAGGCTCAGAGGAAGCCTGGACGAGTTAGATCATGAGAATATAGAAACATGGGGTACACACCGGGACCAAGGGGGATACGACCTGTACCATTAGGGTTTCAGAAAAATAATTCAAAGTGCTGAGGTGACACATTTTTAGCGTAAGTCACCTCAGGTAAGTACACAATGTGACGAGGAGGTACACATCATGTACTACCCCACCACTAGGTATTTGAATGACACCCAGCCTCCTGGGTTTTTCAAACCCTATGGCTTGAGTGAAGCCCCTCTCAACACCAAATGACCCGGATGCCTCCCTCTTCAGCCATTGGGGATTCCTTTATCCTAGATCGGTTCCCCGCTGCCTTTCTTCAAACTGTCATCAATCCAAGGTAATATATACCTCCGTTATTTGTTTTTCCTTGA
Source organism: Viscum album (assembly GCA_963277665.1). NCBI lineage: Eukaryota > Viridiplantae > Streptophyta > Magnoliopsida > Santalales > Viscaceae > Viscum > Viscum album. The sequence continues at coordinate 657,681 of CAUJRU010000245.1, read as the reverse complement.
TTTGTATTCTTCTATTTCTCATTTTAATTCAATGGAGTTTGATCACCAAGGTTAAAAGGCAGTTTATTTTGGTTTTTGTTGATGCATTTGTGTCACAACATCGTTAGGTGGGTGTAGTTGTTGTGGGGAAGGTTATCGTGATCCTTTTCTTTGATCTACTATCAAGCAAAGAACATCAGAAACCTTTTAAGGTAGGGTATTCATTGCTTCTATATTCTTTTACATGCAATCATAGAGTCATCATTATTCATACCACTAGATCAGAATGGAATTGATATAATAAATATTTAAACTAGATAAATAAATTTGTATCGATCATATGTTATTTCCTGTTATATTTCTAGATAGTGTGATACCTTTGATTTCCTTGTTTAGATTGTCATCCTGGACAAAAATTGGTAAATAACATAAACTAGGATTATTTCTAAGTATTTTTCAAAGATAAAGAGGCATGTAAATGAATCTGGTTGTTGTTTTTGTAATCTAATGTTAATAATATTGATCTAGTAAGTATGTTTAATTAATTTTTTATAGCTATGATATCTTTCTCTATAGGTTTCCCATAGATGGAACCTACAAATAATAAATCGGTTAATTAGATATGGATTGAAGAACCGATTTTTTGTTAAGAAATAATTCCTCTTAGGGTTCTGATTTACCCTCTTGCCTATAAGGCCGAATTCCTTATGCTTTAGATCAATGATTGATCATTATATATGAAGGTTGGATGCCTTTTTTATGGGCCAAGAGCCCATTTGATATAACGTTTGTTTCCTTCTTCTTTTGTTGTGATGTGAGCTTGTATGGATGTTGTGATATGTAGGGGTAATGAGGCCCAATGGTTGTGGTACCAATTGATGCCTAGAGTGGAGAAATGCATCGATTTATGCATGTGGGTTTCAGGGAGGACACCACAGATGATGAAACAGATTGGATGTGAATGATTGGATGCTTACTGAATCTTGTTGGTTGTTTATCTTCTTTACTTTCCCCCCTGCTCAAGGCATGTACACTTTCTTACCCTACTTCCAAAAGGAGTGAAGACGCATGAGGTATTCCACATGCTTTTCATGTTTAGATTCATGATGGAGGATGGGTCTACGATATTTCTATAGGTGGAAAAGACTCGACGAGTAGTTCACCTACTCACCATGTTGATACCCTTGTGTTTGGTAGCTTATTATGGTTTTCTAGATTGCCTAGGATTATGGAAATGTTATAATGTTGTTAATAAATTATTGAATAAATGATGTTCACCCTTGAATTTAGAGCCTTCTGGGATGTAATTTTGATGTTTCAATTTAAAGTAATAGTGGACTTTGGTGTGATTCAAATGATAGATAATGAGGAATTTCTAATGGTTAATTAATGCTTGAGGAATTAATTAACTTAAAGTGAAACAGATAAAAAGGGAATGATGTAATGTAACAAATCCCTTTAAATGGTTGTGTTCTTAAGGGATACCTTGTCTTAGGAGTGTCAGGCTGGAGTCCGAGAGACGTTAGCTACAGTTGAGTCTAAGACTAGGTTATGCCCAGTGTGTGCTTGTGAGATATAGTATATTCTATACATTTTGTGTTTCTTTACACTAATCCACCCCACCAGTTAGGGAAATTGACATCCTGAGAATTCTGAGCCCTTGGTGGTGTTTTCCCCTACATTCCTATGGGAGTATGGACGGATGAATACCACCTTTGGCCCCAGTATCTTATCATGGAAGTTACTTGTGAAGGTAGGAAAAGTGGTTATTTTTCCCCATATAAGTGTGTAGAGGGATGTAATGGATTGTGGTTTTTCACAAACCTATATTCTGGATATAGTTTCCTACGGAGTAATATAGGTGTAACATGTATATGTTGTGATGGATTGAGGACCCTTACTTAGTGCATGAGCTGTAATGGATTGTGGTATAATTCCGGACATATGATAAACATTTTGTGAGATGTGGTATATCCTAAAAACTACCAGGTTACTTTGGTTATGTGGACATAGTTGTTATGTTGCACAAGGTGACTATTGTGGTGCATCGCCGAGGTGTCTGTAGGCTAGCCTTTTTAGAGAGAGATTCTTAGGACATGGGATATTGGGGCAATGTGGAAAATGAGTGGGGAAGTGGTAGCAGGTTAACCTCAGTATTCTTTATTATATTATATAATATTGTATACAATAATTTTTGAGAGTAGACATGGTGAGGATAGGAACTTAGTATTACAAGTTTAGCTGATGAGTTAGTTTCACTTGTTGTTCATTGTGATTTAGCTTTCTTTCATTACTTTTGCAGGAGAGGATATGGGGAGGATCCTACTAAGTATACTATTATACTCACCTAATCCATATATATATATTTATACTATTTATCAGGTCAGTTGGAGAAGGTTGGAGATCAGTATGGTAATTAATAGATTGGGGTTGCAGGAGCTGTTCGAGATTTATGGTCACTGCTATTTTTATTTTCTTTTGGTACTTGTAGTTTTCTTTTTCATTTGTAGTAGCTTTTTCATGACATTACATATGTCTACTTGGGATTTATTTTATATTGCAGTCTGAGTTGGAGTTGTTTGGTGTCTGTCTTATCTCTCTCTTTTTCATGTGTTCTCTTAGAGGCTAATGCCCCACATTTTTGTGTTTACTATACCCTCAGTGCTAGTCTCCAGCCCAGGGCATATTAGAGGCAGGAATCAGTGGTTATTATCTCCCTTCTCACCTTGTCGGCCCTGGAGGGGTACACCTTCTGGGGGGGGGGGGTCATGAAAATATTCCTTTTCGTTTTATATTCAATTATATTAAATCATAATATATAATTATATTCTTTCCTCAATGGGTTCTCCACCTACACACTTTCACTATCCTTACCTGTATTCTTCCAAATTGATAATAAAATTCAATGAGGTTCTCTATTTTTGACATGATCCAAGGAATTCATTCATAATTTCCATTGAGGAAAAATATTTTAAATGAGTATAGAATAATATTCTAATCCTATGTAAGTAAATCATAATTTTAGAAATTAAGAAACATAAATTTATGTGTATAAATGTGTCCTTTATCTCTAATCACTCCTCTTACTATTTCTGAGACCCCATCGATTGTGTATCACCCTACTTAAAGGCTCCAAATAGAATATAAACACCTAAAATTGAAATACACAATTACTAAATAAAATAATTATTCATAATGGGGGAGGGGACATTATAAACCCATTTAGGTTGAAATAGGTTGTTGAACACCATGGCTTAACTGGTGATTCTCAAATGTTGTAGTGAAAAATTGTTTACTCATTATTTTGGATATAACTACCAGACCTAAATCACAGGGTCAGATTCCAAGTGCAACATGACCACGTGCATGTCTCCCCATACACAAGAGGATAACAACTAGAGTTGAGGATCCAGAGGTTTTATCAGGAGCATATACCCAAAGTAAAAATGTCCAACAGTAGAATAAAATAACATACACATAAGACAACAAAAAATCGTAGTAGAAAATAACATAAACAAGATTATATAATAAATTTCATAACAGGACATATAATATCAAACCCAATATACCCCTGATAGGGTTGTTCAATAAGTATAAGTGCAAAAAATTTAATAAAATAAATAAATAAACCATGATATATATATATGGAGCCCATCTTGGAACATTATCCATCTCATAACTATAAGATCATCAGTAACCATCCATCGAGTCCTTTCCCTTTTCTAGGTCAATGATCATGAATTCTGCATGTGCACTTAGATTCTTGTGTATATAGTGATTATAAACTTATTAGGACACCACTAATTTTCCTTTAACATAAGTGATAATGTATATAGAGGATCATGACATAATGGAAAGGTAAATGAACAAAAACCCATATGATTAATCTATTTCCAATGTTTTTACTGGGGAAAACACAATCCTTCCACTAGGTGCCGATATGATTCTCATGTTTCCCCACATTCCAACATTCCAAAGGTTGGTGGCTTACATTACTTTCATCGGCGATGTCTTCTCCTCGGTCAAAATTAGAATATGGGATATTATTTCCTCCATCTGTTTATTCCTCATTGGTTCTCATTTCCTAGTTCGAGTCTCCCTTGTAGATTTATAACATGCTCATGAAACTCAATCATAGTTCCATATTAATGTGGATGATGATTAATTACGCTACTTCTACCTTAATGAGGAATAAAATATTAGTTAGGGGATGTGATTGGATTAAAACATTGTGTATGGATATAATTTGGAGATAATCTCAGTCATAAAGTAATTAATGGTAAGAGAATAAGTATTATGAGGATATTTACCTTGTTAGTCCCATGTTTAGTGTATCAGGTATGGATTCTGGATCAAATCACTAATTTAACATCTTTTGGATATAGTTGGTTAGTTAAGTGTATCCACAGGTGTGGGGGGGGGGTATTTCACACTAAGAATTTATTGAGTGTTTCCCCTAAGGGTGAATATTTCATACCTGGATTTTATGGACTGTTTCCTCTAGGTGAGATGATTTCCCACTAAATGATGGAGTTTTTCCCTTAAGGGGGTGGTTTCATGCTAGATAGTAGAGTGAGTTCCCCAAGGGGTAATTTTACACTGGATGATGGAGTGTACCCCATTAAGGGGGATGGTTTCACATTGAGATGATAGATTTCATCCCCAGAGGGGGATGATTTCCCAATGGGATTATTTAGTGTTTCCCCTAAGGAGGATGACTTCACACATGAATGATGTCAGGATTGAACCTTAGTGAGGTGTCCAGTGTACTATTTTTAAGATATAGGGATCAAAACCCACATAGTTTGATGTCGTGGTTTAAGGTCATGTGACAAGACTGGTCCTTATAGTTTAGCATCATGTGGTAAGGATTCTCGTGTCATAAAAGGAGTGTTAGTGGGGGATGGTGTCAGCCTTATGAGTGGATTCTTCCTAGAATGGGAATCACATCCAATGATGGATAATGATGGTGTGGGGCTTATGAATATAAGCCAAAATATATGGGATTCACATAAAATAGTTGGGGGGAGGGTGTCATACTATGAATTTCATAGTAGGGGAATTCTTTGTTTTTATATAGGGTATGTATATAGTTTAATGTGATGTTCTAGGGTTGTTGCTGTGCCGTTTAACATCATACGAATATGACATAGAGTTGAGAAGTTTTACATCGTGAATCTCAGATGTTGTTGGGGATTACAACCTAAGGGAGATTGTGTCAGGGTGAGGGGAAGATTATTTATATGGATTCTCTACCTAGACTGATAATACAATTCCATCGATTATGCCACATCTAGGGATGACATTTACACCGTTCATGTTCTTCTGAGAGGGATATGGGGTAGAAACAACCATGTAGGAGTAGAAATTAGGAGGACCTTTGTTTGGTCACCAATTCTAAGGGTCAATAGGTATTACGGTACCTATTATTATAAAATTTAGGTTGGAGGAAGTACAATGTCACACTTAATGAAAAGTGGGCAGACAAAAGAGTTGTTAATACTGGTTGAATGGGGACCTAGGGAACATTTAAACTAGTCATGGATTGATATGAGGGACCTGGGCACTCAGATTTCATGAAAGGATGATTCATGAAAGGAGGAACCATAAAGAGGCTTGGAGGATGGGTTTCATGAACGTTGGGGATTCACAAAAATTTGGAGCATTGTGAAGGAAATGGGTCTCACAGAGGTCATGGGTCTTGTGAAGGGGCATGTTTCATAAAACAAGGTAACCATACCTAAAGGTAATGTCTTGGGTCCCATGAGTATGGTATCAGAATGTATAAATATCTCACCAAACCCCAATATCCTCAATGGTATTTCTTATTATGTGAAGGCCATGAAACTTCACAAAAGGCATCTCTATAATGGGTTCAGTTTCTCAAAAACCCATGGTAGGCTATTTCACAAATGATGGCTACATTTTAAGGTCCATATCTTCTTTTTTCTCATGAACCCTTTGAGTATCATTCATTAAAATATTTTCTTGGAATCTGAAAGTTTTCATCCCCTTGAATGTCAGACATAGTGTGTATTTATAGCCCCAATTTTGGAATGGATTTTGGTTTTATGAAATATTGAGGGTCTAGTGAAATTCTATGAGCTTCATGAATCAATGGGATTCAAAAAACCAGTGTTACATTACGTTGAGGTTACTATCCAAGAACCACATGGCCACAAACATCCACTAAACAAAACTCAGTAGACTAGACATACATTGTGTGGAACTTACTGTCAAACCTCTATGATTTCAGTATCTTTCACAAGCTACCACCATTTGTAAAGGCATGGACCTTCACAAATCTAGTCCCTTAAATGGATTCTTTTAGCTATTTCTTCCAGAATTCACTTCAAATCAGTTAGGACTTCTCTAACCTCTCTCATTACATACATATTTCAATTTCAACAAATTCTCCCAAGAATTGGATATGATGAGAAAATGAGGTTCAATGTTTGAGGAAAAATGATCAAAGATTGGCAATTGGAACACCATAATAGCGAAACAGAGTCTATCCATACACCTATAAATTGGGATGGGGGTCCCTTAGGGGACCACGAGCTTTTCATGAAAGATAAACCTGCTATATATTTTAAAGAAACTCAAGACCTTTGCCAAGTTTTTGTGATATCTCTCCTCACAGCTCATTAAAATATCATACTGTAAAGATTTGGCCCTAATAACGTAATTTTATGAACATACTTCCATAAAAATACTACCTAGAATTCAAACAATGAAATCCAACGTTCACAAATATATCTCAAAAAAATTCCAGGACTTGGAAAATTTGTTTTTGAAGGTAAAAATGATACTTCAAATTAATGAGAGGAGATGGAAAAGGAACTAATTATTATATATAGAATCCATATCATGTAATATTTTAAAATTCTCAATGCATTTATATCATAGTCTCAAAAGGAATACCATCTCTACAAGATGCTGCCACTGTACTGTTTTGGGATGAGAGAGGATGTGTTGATCCATGGTGCTGATAGGGTTGAACCTACTTACTATTTTATGAGAAATACTATAAAATAAAAGTGGAATAGGGATGTTATAGGCCAAATCTTAAAAGATCACACATCTATAACCAAACACTACCTATGGAATCATCTGAACAATATCAATGGGGTAAGAATTAGAGGTAGAGGTGTCTCCTCCTCAGCATGAGAAGATTCTAAAGGTAGGAATGGGAAACCCTATTAAGTGGTGGAATGATTTATAGGGCATACACCATGGTATAAATTTCACAAATGAGTGGTACTATGTGTATTGGGAATTCCAATCTTATTGTGAGTTTTAGGTGGAGTTGAAGATGGTTGGGATTTATGAAGTGGCATGGTCATGAATGTTCCACTTCTACCAACAACTGGACATTATCCTGGAGATTTTGAGTAGGTGTTCATCAGGAAATAACAAATTTCATCTACACCATGGTGAGGTTGACATCATCTTGTTCTATTTTTACTAAAATTTTGGGATCCCAATCCCACGAGCCATGCACACAAAATTCCTCCCTAAAAAGTTTGTCTAGGAGGACATAGATCCATTTTAGGACATAGTGAGGGAACTTATATAAATGGTTTAGGGATAAGAAAAAACAAACCAGGGATGAATGAAATCCTATTCAAGTAGTTATTCAGGTATATTTTGAATGAACCAACAAACAGGCTACCTGAGAGACCTCATCAAGGCCTTGGGGCGTTCTAGTGAGGATCAGAGCACTCTTACTAGAGAATACTAGTGGTAAGATAGTGGAATATATGGGGATACATTGTAAATATAGAGGTTCTCGTGATCAAGATGAAGGGGTTGATCACTAAACTGATATATGAATGGATTCTCCTAGTGAGGAATCCTCACATGGGGTTGTGGTCGAGAACCCTAATCCTGGTAGTGATGCTAGTGAAAGGGTATCACATCAACTTGGCTGTCCCAATACTGGGAAGGCTGTACAAGTTTCTCCACCATATAAAAATGGGGAATAATCCTCCCCATGTTTATGGGATATTCCATTTTATGTATGGTTTTTTATCCTCACACATGGCGGGATATGTATACCCGAACCCAATCTCCCCACCCTGTAAAAATTTCCAGCCATCAATTTTAAACATCGCTAGGAATCTCCCTCTCAACTTCTGATCAATGGAAATGATATAATGTTTTATTGAACCTATTAATGTTTCATACATTACCCCTTATTATAGGTATGGTGATCGATGATGGTATGAGGACCATCGAACAACAGTGATACCTCCTGGTCTTTCGAGGAAGGGTACTGATGGTGATGGTCGACTACAAGGTAACATGTGATCAATACACTCAAAATTGGTTCATGAGTCTATTTTTCTTCCTCCCAATGTTGAAACCTAGGGTGTACATTGGTCCACACAATGAAAATAAACCATCGGTCCTCTAAAAAATATGTCACATGTTTATACGTGAAGAGAGAAAAGGGTGGAATGAGCTACTTCCACCTAACACTTCTTATGGGATCACCAAAAATTATGTGTAAAGTCGGAAGAGTACAAATAATGGGAAAATGATGATGTTTAGAACTAATAAATATGAAAAAATTAGGTGTAACACAATGTTGAGGTTGAGGATGAGTGGATAGTGGTGCCTACTATAGTGGAAAGGTCGGTCTGACATGTAGGACATTAACTCTAGAGTTGGAAATCCCTAGTCCAACCTAGGTAGAAGATGTAGGGAGGGGAGAAGTGAAAGTCTCAAAACTACTAATCAAGAAGCTATGGTAGGAGTTATACCCTCTAGGATATTACCAAGTGTTAACCTCCATGGTTTGCAAAAGATTTTGTGCCCCCAAAATATCCCTGACAATGCAGTTTTTTATCAACATCAGGGAGAGTTAGGAGATCATCAAACATATCAACACTTTCCATGGGATGTGATATCATCTAAATAGGGAATGTATATTACTAAATGGTTTGGGTCAAGTTAGAGAAGTCTTCCACATCCCCCAATCTGATGTAGTGTAATATATATTAGGGAAAAATGAATTTCACCACTCTCGATGGACTACGTGCTCCATGACCAGCAGAGATAAGGTGTTGTTGGGGATGAATTCTTCTCCAGATCTCTCATCAAGAGAGTTATTCACTCACGTGCCACCACAAGAGGGTTTAGAAGATTCCTAGATATGAAAAACATATTGGGATTATCTCATGGATGAGGGTCTTATTATTGATCAGGTAAATCCTATGACTCCATAAGTTTTAGACATTACTAAACCCTTAAAATTAATGTATAAATCATATTTATTTTTTTAGGGATAAAAAATAATAGAGTAGGGTATGTTCTTAATGTACCTACTATAGAGGAATAAGGATCCTTAATCCTTATAGGGGTAATGATGGGTCCTATCCCTATTTTTTTGGACATTTTGTAGCCTACTATTGGTTGAAGTAGTTCCATAAACTAAGGGGAAAACCACTATAGAGGCACCATTTATGGGGAGGGGGGTTCCCATGAATATCATTGAGATAATCACTAGGATTTATTATTCCTATAGTAATACCTAGAATTTCACTTTTAATTTATGTTTCACCTCCTATAAATTGCACTAATCTAAGACTATGTTTTAAATGTCAATTGAAAATGTATTTGGAGCTCAGACAGCTATGACAACACTCAAGCTTGGGGTAGTAGTAAAGGACGAGACCATGCCTTTGATGGGGGTGCTTGAATATGATTTAGTGGTTGAAACTACTATGGAATTATTATAGAAGGTGTTTTCAAGAGATGAATAGTTGATGGGGTAGGTATGTTCCATGACAGTGACTAGTGTAATGAGAGACGTTACAGTGGGTGCACCTACATTGGAAGAGCAGCATGAGGTGGTTGTTGGCACTGAAGCCTTAATGGTAGAGGAAAAAATCATGGTGGCATATGAGGTTATTGTTGAGACTATAATGACCATGCCTTCATTAGAGGTGATACCAATGTCAGCTTCTAGAGGAATGGCCTCATCACAGGTGGCTGAGATCCTACCACTAATGGAGGTGGATTTTGAGGCTATGACAGTTGAGCCTTCCTCAGAGGTATCTAAGGCACTTAGTGCAGATTATGGGTCTAATGAAGATCCATTTCCTCTAGATCTAGGGTTCTTTCCACTCAATTTCATGCATGTGGATGACTCGACCATTTATGTGTCAGTGGTATTTCCACCAAAAAATTCTTCACCATATGAGGACATCAAGTATTTCGGCTTAGACATTTCCGAGGAGAACTGAGTCATCTAATGTATGGCATTGAGGTATGTGCTGAAATTTATCACCCACACTCCACTGGTTGACCATCCAAACTGGGTGGGATCTCTCCTCTATTGTCTAGTCTACCTAGGGATAGGAGGGATGGAATCTATAATCCACCATGCAATATACTGATATTTTATCATCGAGCAGGAACATGAAGAGTGGAAGGATTTTGAAATTTTTTGGAATGAGAATAAGGACAAGGGAACTCAACCACTCCAGCTGGCTAAAGAGGATATAACTAAACTCAATGTGCCAGTGAAATAGAATTTGGTTGTCGCCACCACTAAAATATAGATAATTATCCAATTGAGGGATCAGTTGGTGGAAGATGAGGACAACGCAACAAAGGAATAATTTCTAGTGGCTATGTTTTGATTTCATTTGGATAGAATGAGATTTAGGGATGGAGAAGTTCACTCAATCACTGAGGAGGAGGCGACTGATCTATTAGAGCAACATCAAGCTCTAGATTCTACTCAATAGAAGTTGAAATATCTCAAGAACTCATTTACTGGGTACGAAACTTAAGGGAATTTTACTTTGTAATAAAATAAAGGAATGGATCCAATATATCATAAACCCTACCAAATTTTAGATGGTTTGTTTCAAATTCACATATTCTTTAATTTTCTTTTATGCATATCAATCACATTGAAAATAAATAATTGAGTGAATCCAGGAAACCACATGAGTTATGATCAGTGTGGAAAAAGGGAAAAATGAGAGATTGATATTTTATGTGAGAGTACCAAATAGGGGTTGAATACATGAGGTATAAACTTATTTATCAATATACTAGTGTATCATGAATGATAAAGTTCTAGGTAGTGTGTGAGACTTTATAAATTCATTACATGATTTCTTAATGTGCGCTAGCGCATGAATGTGATAATGGAAGAGGTGTTGAATTATTCTTAATGTAAGGGATGATAAATATCATGAATCCATATTCCCATGATTTAGAACATAGTGGGGGTGATGATGGAGGATATTTACTAAGCATGTTCAAAACATAGGATCCGTTATCATTTTTCAATGGATGTGGAAAAAATGAGGTTTGACTGCTAACCATGTTTAAAACATAGAACCTATCACAATAGACCATCATAAGTGTTTCAGGGCTTGTTCCCAGAATGGTAAGTGAGCTAGTGTGGAATAGGACCATGCCATCAAGGGGGCCCATTTGGACATGGAGGATGCTAGAGATCTATGTATAGGGAGACACAATGAAAGGTGATAAACTGTTGAAATGTTCTAGTGTAGTTCAAAACTATCGTAATTATTCCACAGTGTATTTTGAGTACATTGGGTATCCATATTGATCTGAACAAAGGGCAGACTCAACTTCCATAGGGAGTGTCATCTTGGATGTTGAGTGGTGGTCGAGGAACACGAATGATGTGATAGATGATAAAAACTAAAGGGAAGAAGTGGATTCTCTTGGGAGAGACTAATATACTTTGTAGTTTTACATCATTCAATAAGGATGATGGATACACAATTTAGAATCATTTGGTGGGGATGTTTATAGAAGATTTTACCATCTTATCACAAGGATGTGTGAACCAACATGAAGAAAACATGCCCAAATAAGGTGGTGGGGAGTAAGAGTTTAAAAAATGGGGTACTCCCTATATTTAATTTTTATGTTAAGGTAGTTTTAGTTTCATCTATAACATTTTTCTAAACTGAATAGCTTAGTGAGTGATGCAGGGTTTTTTCTTGGGTACATAGTTGGTTCCTATTGGCTTTGTAAATTTTTATTTTGGTCCCATTATTTTTTTCTATGTCATGGGAGATACACATAGAGGCATAGTATGACAATTTATTAGGATTCCATTAGTAGTTTTAATCTTCTAGATCTTTCCGCCTCTTAACTTTAGTAGTTTAGGGACATTTAGTCAGTCCAAGAAGCTACAAATAGCATAGAGTCATAATTTTGAAACCATAAATCATAGTTTATGTTTGTATAGATTGTACCATAGAGTTTTAACCATTTAAATTTAATAATTCTTGGACCCATGGGGGACTACATTTAGAAATTTATACATGATGTCAAATGTAACACCCCTAGATTCCACAATATGCTTCTCTTTTAATAATGCAATAGCTTGCATTGTACGCAAGTTCGAGATTCTAACACACCGCGACCAATCAAAGTAGTCATTATGAATAGTAATACCCACTTTTTGAAATTATAAAAATTTTATATTTCAAAATGGTCTTCATTTTTGTATTCGGAATATCGAAATTATCCTAAGTTGAATTTTTTGTAATTTTCTGAGAACTTCCAATTTTTTATGAATAGTGAAAAATACTTAAAAACATCTTTTTTAATAAAAATAATTTATAGTGATAAATTATACTATTGAGTGGTTTTAAATTATAATTAGAATATATTTTTACCATTTTATCCAATGGTGTTCCTTAGAATTAATTTCACTTTGAAATTTGACATAAACAAATGTTAATCTTTTGATTGATATTGTCTCGTAAAAACAGGCTATTTGTTGTGACATCGGGAATTAATTATAAAATTAATTAATGCAACTTATTTGTTTGGAATTGTGTAAAATAGTAATCATTTTTGAATTTAGAATATCAATTATATCTTTGGGTGAAATTTTGGCATTGTTCTGAAAAACTTCAATTTTTGATGAATAGTGAAACCACTAAGTGGTATTTAAAAAACTAATTTTTCATTTAAATGAAACATTACCACTTCTGTGAATTGATTTTCAAAAATACAACATACATGGTTGTCATTAGGAAGAAAAATTTGGTTCAATGGGATTAAAATAATTTTTTGGTGAATAGTAACCTTTAAGTTTTATTAATCTCCATTAAATGTAATTAGTGAAATTTAAGGTAAAAATGATATTATAAAAATATGAAAATACCATTACACTTGTCCTAACCCTATTGTATGAGTCATTGACGACAAAGACAACCCATGGGTAAACTTGTGGACCCCATGGAGCCACATTGGTAGGAAAATGACATTAAAAACTTTTTATTTAATGTTAAAATAAAAATGTCACAAACATGAGTTGGTTTACTAATACAATTTTTAAATGGGTTTATACAAGTCATATTTTTGACTATAAATATTCATTATAAAGATAAAAAGATTTCCTACATCATTATATTTTTTTATATAGTTTTTAGACATTATATACAGTATATTATTTATGACACCATGATGATGCAGCGATTACCTCATTATTTAACGATTTAAATAAAATGAAAAGATAATGTAAACTCTAAGACCTAAACATGTAAAAAACCTATTGGATGGGTTTATTTAGAACTCTTATCACCTTATCCTTGAAATATTTAATTGTGGAACCTTTATAATCCAAAAATAATTTTATAATAAAGTAACCTTTTATAACTTTCCAAGAGTGCCCCTCCTCTCCTCTTATAAATGGCCCCCACCTCTACCACCTTACCCACACCGCTAAGGACTTTGGCTCGGCCAAACCCTTCCCATTTTGTCTCTCCATATCCCACTATTACTCCTAGATGCCTCACTTTGGGCATAAGTCTTCCCAAGGAAGCCTTTGAGCTCAAATCAAAAAGAGTTACCCGTTTTAAAGGTAGTGTTTTCTCTTCTGTTCTTATGTTTTATTTTGATTCTCCAACCCCCTAAACTATTTTTATTCATTTCTTTTGTAACAACACCAGTATCATCAATATAATCTAATGTTGTTATAAGAAGTATTACAGCTACACTTACACACACTTACATCTAATGGTTAAAGAACATACTGTTTCTGTGGATGGTGAATTTCTGCCTCACGAAACGATGATTGTTCAACACTCATATAACACCTTCTAAGGTGGAAATTATGATATCACTATATTTATATATGATATATAATATGTTTATGTTTTACTTAATCATATTTATTTTTCATTTATGGAATACCTTTATGGTTTCCATTATGGGTAAACGCGATATTTTCATTTTAGGAAGTGCGGACTACCGCCCCCCTAAAAGTGATTTGAATCGTTAATGCCATATGTGGGATGTATAAAGGATGGAGTAAATGGTATTATACATTATATTATACTGGAATTATATTATACCTTTATATAATTATAACTTCATTCCATTAAATACGAAATAGAAATGAAAGTAGCGTTCATGCGTACGTACGGTTTACCGTCTCCATGAACGGCGCATTTCATTTCGTACCTCTAAATGTTATGTAATATTATGAATGAATGTGTATACCAGATATATATGATATATATTATATCTACATCATGAATATAATTCTAGAGATAATGGATATTCTACCACATAAACAACTTGAAATTATAATAAGTATATTGTTGACTCAAGTACCAAAGATCGACAAAACGAACGTTATTAAATTAAATGACTACATAATTTTCGTAACATTATAATAAGTGATATAAAATGGATAATTAACTTGAAAAGAGTTCATAAGAAAGTGGAGATTAACTCTAGTTTATTATTCACGAGTTTAAAGAACAGTCGAGTGAAGTCTGACACGAGGTAAGGGAACTTCTTAACCCAATTTCTATTCTTTGGGTTAATCTCTTTCTATCAAATTATGTCATGATATTATTATGTCTTATCTGGTATTTGTACTTTCTTTATGTGTAAATATATTGAATACACATAATAGATCTATTTTATTTAAAAAATTATCTTTGTAAGGGAACTTCTTAACCCAATTTCTATTCTTTGGGTTAATCTCCTACTTTCATATTATGTCATGATATTATTATGTCCTATCTGGTATTTATACATTATTTATGTGTAAATATAGTGAATACACATAATAGATCTATTTTATTTTATAACAGATCTTTGTAAGGTAACTTTTTAACCCAATTTCCGTTCTTTGGGTTAATCTCTTACTTTCAAATTATGTCATGATATTATTATTTACAATCTTTTATTTGTACATTATTTCTGTGTACTTATAGTGAATATACATAATAGATCTATTTTATTTAAAAAAATGATCTTTGTAAGGGACTTCGTCTCAATATCCTTTCATTAAGGCATATTTTGTTTTATACAGAACTTTCTTTTATACGGTGTATTAACCCCTTTGACTTTTATGTTTTTTTCAAAAGGAATATTTTTATACGAAGCGTCTTACAAAACGACAAAATGGAATGTTTTTTTTTCGTACGTATGCGGCGAAAACAACTTCTCTGCCGTCATGACCATTATTTGAGTTTTGGCTTCCTCTACAAGCAATAACTTTTTTTTAAATTAAAAATAAATACAAAGTTTTAATTTACTTTCATTTTTCTATTGAAAATGGTTTTGATAATGTTTTTATTATATCAATGTGTTGTATTGATATATTGTGATTGAAATGTAGAAATGTTATGTTTCCTTTATGCATGTTTTATGTGATATGATTCTGTTATGGTTTATGATATGTTTAAACCTGTTCATATGAGGAATGCATTGGACTTAATAAGTGAAGGGTGGAGCCTGCTATAGCTCCTCGATGCATCGGAAGGTCTCATGAGAAAAACTAGTGTCTTGGCACGAGGCCTTGAAAAAATCTTATTTGTAGTCTTGGCATGAGGCCTTGGCTATGTGGTTATGATAGTCTGGCATTATGCATTCCATCATTATGAAAGTGGTTATTGATATTTCATGTGATTATTCGACCAGTAGAATATCCACGTGAATAAGTAAATGGAATTATATCATTTTACTTTTTCCATATTATGTTGAAGTTCAAGTTTAAAAGGCTTTTGTTTCAGTTATACATTGCCTCAAATGTTTATGTTTATTTATAAAAGCTTCCGCTATATTTTTTTTCCTTACTGAGCATCTGAGCTCACCCCTTTCAATGATTTAATTTTTCCAGGATGTGAAGAATTATATTATGAATAAATTGCATGGATAGTATGAGGGGATATGAAGACAAGATGTTGTCCTATTTTTGTCTACTTTATGACGTAATGTAAGATTTATGAATGCATCTAGTGTTTCCAAGGCTGCTAAACTAATCGGTCTTTCGAGACTTGATCTTTTGTGATCATGCCAATGTTACACAATAATGCACCGACTCTGGGTAACTGGGGTTGGGGCATTATAGTTGGTATCAGAGGCAGTTTAGTACTATCCTTGGATGAGAGATTTTGAAAAACTCTGATTAGAGCACATATCCATAAGATAGACTTTGAGGATTATTATAGAAGAACTTCTTAGAATTTTGTTGTTGTAGATATTTTGTAAGTTTTCTGAGAAATAAATCCATGTCTGGATACGAGCAGGTAGAGGAGGCTCTGGAACATATGTACCAAGCGGTAAACCCCGAAAACACCGCTTTGATCTATACTCGAATGTGAACTGGTGCACGACAACGGTTCTTGTTGCACTCTTGGTTACGACACTCCCGTGGGATATTCTTAGGATAAATCTCATTTTTTTTACAAACCATTATGAAGGGTTTTTGAGTATATACTTCTACAAAGAAAACATTTTTATGATTATAGATTATATCCATAAACTGTTCAATTTATGTTAAGTGTTTTACAAGTAGGTAATTATGTATTTTGATTCATAAACTAATCTATTTTATGCCATTGTTTAGAAATCATGCCTAGTGGGAGGAATGGAATTTGTATCAATGCACACACTCCATGTAGGGATTTCCCTCCAGCTCAAGATAATTATAGTGGAGCTGGATATACAACTATTTCCGATCAACTTATCACCATACTGGGACAACTCACTCAGGTTATGAATAATAACCTTACTCGTATGGATCACCCTGATCCGCAACGTGGAGGATCAATGTTAGACTGCTTCATGAGGAAACAAGCACCAACATTTAATGGGGGTACAAATCCATTAGTATCTGAGCAATGGATAAACTCCTTAGAGAAAATATTCCAGGCCTTGGGGAGTAGCGAAAGGGAGAAGGTTGTCATGACAGTTTACCGGCTCACTGGAGATGCCGATCAATGGTGGTCGCTGATTCAAAACAGGAAAGAATATGAAGAAGTATCTAATATGGAATGGAGGTAGCTCAAAGAGATTTTCTTAGAATAATACTTTCCTCGTGACCATCGAGCAGATATGGAAAGGAAATTTCTGAGTCTGAGGCTCATGGAGGATGAGAATGTCACAAAGTATGATTCTAACTTTACACGGTTAGCAAGGCATGCAACAGATTATATACGTAACCCATGAAGTAAGATTGAACGTTTCTTTGATGGGTTAAAACCATTTCTCCATCAAGCCTTATTCTCATAATCTCTCTTGTCGTACGAAGATATAGTCTCGTGTGCTATCAAGACAGAAAAGTAATTCCTTAAATCTTATGACAATAAAGTAAAGCAAGAGAAAAAGAGAACGGTGGAGCAAGAGACAGATAAAGGGAAAAAGGGAAAGATGGATTTTACATTATGTGATAATTTTGGGAAGAATCACCCCGGTACTTGCCTAAAAGGAATGGGAGTTTTTTATAAATGTGGAGAAAAGGGTCACCAGGCTCGTGATTGCAAGGGAATGAAATAGGCTATCAATGTTGAATGCTACAATTGTAGGGAAATGGGGCATTATGAAAATAAATGTCCTAATAATCAGGGAAACATACCTCCGAAAAGGCTAAGGGATCAAGGAAAATCTTATGTTGTTACTACAGTTGAAGTGTAATAATTAATGTACTAGTGCTTTTGGACTCAAGGATTATATTCTGGTTATAAGGATAATGCGATATATATATAAGGATTGTACTGCAGTACTTGTTGTTTTCATTAAGGTTTTAATATGATGAAGGTAATCATATTTTTGTATGTGACAATAAGAGAAACATTACTTTATTTGGGGAATCTAATGTTAGAATTGATTTTGGAATTTAGAGACCTTTTAGAGAAAGTCTGGATAGATGTATTTTGGATAACTATAAAGGTTGGAATGGATTAAGAGAAACTTTGGATAGTATTGTTTAAGATTAAAAAATTTCTGAATATTATTTTTGTAATATTATAATACTATAGTTTTAGGAAAAAGGACAACATGTAGGTCAGGGGATAACCCATCGCGGTGGAAAAAGCTGTAGGAATCGAACCGACAACCATAGCGAGACATGCCTTTATTACCTACCACTAGCCTATATAATGTCCCTGGTTATTACAAAATAGTTTTCCTAATCTAAATGGTATGTGTTAATATTTGGAATCTTATAATATTAGGATAAATATAATATGTTTGAATTTTATTATCATTTTGAGTGAAAGATGGGTTTGTGGTAAAAATTTATTAAAGAATGAAAAGTATACATGACAAGTATGTATATTTCCTTACGTTCTTAGTAAATCTCCTAAATAAATTCCTCAACTTTATGAATGGTGACTTAAAACAAAAACGTTGTCGGTTAACTTATCCAACTGAGGAATCAACGATCGTTTAACCAATCACAAGTTTGTGATTTTCTTGAATTTAACTTTCTCCTAACCCAGTTTTCTACAACTCTCCATCAGACCTTGATGGTTTGTTTTTCCTCCATGTCCATATTTTCATATAATCCTAGTATGGGCCATCTCGGGTGACCTTTGCACTTCTCTTTCTTTATTTTAATGTTATATTTTTATTAACCTTATTTCAGATGTGAGTTTTCCACAAAGGTATTTTCTATTTTCAAACTTTTATTTTCAAAGAAAAATTCCAAATTGCAAGGACGCAATTTATTGAAGGAGGGGAGAATTTAACACCCCAAGCTTCCACGATACGCTTCTCTTTCAATAATGCAATAGCTTGCATTGTACGCAAGTTCGAGATTCTAACACACCGCGACCAATCAAAGTAGTCGTTATGAATAGAAATACCCAAATTTTGAAATTATATAAATTTTATATTTCGAAATGGACGTCATTTTTTTATTCGGAATATCAAATTATCCTAAGTTTACTTTTTTGTAATTTTCTGAGAACTTCCAATTTTTTATGAGTAGTGAAAAATAATTAAAATTTTTTTTTAATAAAAATAATTTATAGTGATAAATTATACTAGTGAATGGTTTTAAATTATAACTAGAATATATTTTTACCATTTTATCCACTGGTGTTCATTAGAATTAATTTCACTTTGAAATTTGACATAAACAAATGTTAATCTTTTGATTGATATTGTCTCTTAAAAACACGCTATTTGTTGTGATAGTGGGAATTAAATATAAAAATAATTAATGAAACTTATATGTCTGGAATTTTTTAAAAGATAAATCATTTTATAATTCAGAATATCTATTATATATTTGAGAGAAATTTTGACATTTTTCTGAAAAACATCAATTTTTGATGAATAGTGAAACCACTAAGTGGTAGTTAAAAAACTAATTTTTCATTTAAATGAAACATTACCACATCTGTGATTTGATTTTCAAAAATACAACATACATGGTTTTCATTAGGAAGACAAATGTGGTTCAATGGGATTAAAATAATTTTTTGGTGAATAGTAACTTTTAAGTTTTATTAATCGTGATTAAATGTAATTAGTGAAATTTAAGATAAAAATGATATTATAAAATATGAAAATACCATTACACTTGTCCTACACCTATTGGATGAGTCATGGAAAAACAGGAAAACCCATGGGTCAACTTGGGGACCCCATGGAGCCACTTTGGTAGGAAAATGACATTAAAAACTTTTTATTTATTGTTAAAATAAAAATGTCACAAACATGAGTTGTTTTACTAATAAAATTTTTAAATGGGGTTATACAAGTCATATTTTTGACTATAAATATTCATTAGAAATTTAAAAAGATTTCCGACATCATGATAGTTTTTTTATAATTTTTAGAAATTAAATAAATTAAATTATTTATGACACCATGATGATGCAGCGATTACCTCATTATATAACGATTTAAATAATATGAAAAGATAATGTAACATATAAGACCTAAACATGTCAAAAACCTATTGTATGGGTGTATTTCGAACTCCTATCACCTTATCCTCTAAATATATAATTTTAAGACCTTTATAATCCGAAAATCATTTTATAATAAAGTAACCTTTTATAACTTTCCAAGAGTGCCCCTTCTCTCCTCTTATAAAAGGCCCCCACCTCTACCACCTTACCCACACCTCTCAAGCCATTGGCTCGTCCAACCCCTGACAATTTTGTCTCTCCACATCCCACTCTTACTCCTATAATTGTCACTTTGGGCAGAAGTCTTCCCAAGGAAGCCTTTGAGCTCAAATCAAAAAGAGTTACCAGTTTTAAAGGTAGTGTTTTCTCTTGTGTTCTTATGTTTTATTTTGCTTCTCCAACCCCCTAAACTCTTTTTATTCATTTCTTTTGTAACAAAAAAAGTATCCTAAATATACTAGGATGTTTTTATAAGAATTATTAGATCTACACTTACACACACTTACATCTAATGGTTAAAGAACATACTGTTTCTTTGGATGGCGAATTTCTGCCTCACGAAACGATGATTGTTCAACACTCATATAACACCTTCAAAGGTAGACATTAAGATGTCACTATATTTATATATGATATATAATATGTTTATGTTTTACTTAAGATTATGTATTTTTCATTTATGGCATACCTTTATGGTTTCCATTATGGGTGAATGCGATATTTTCATTTTAGGAAGTGCGGACTACCGCCCCCTCAAAGTGATTTGAATCGTTAATGCCATATGTGGGATGTATAAAGGATGGAGTAAATGGTATTATATATTATATTATACTATAATTATATTATACCTTTATATAATTATAACTTCATTCCATTAAATTCAAAATAGAAATGAAAGTAGCGTTCATGCGTATGTACGGCTTACCGTCTCCATGAACGGTGCATTTCATTTCTTACCTCTAAATGTTATGTAATATTATAAATGAATGTATATACCGATTGTATATGATATATATGATATCTACATCATTAATATAACTCTGGAAATAATGGATATTCTACCACATAAGCAACTTGTAATTATAAGACGTTTATTATTGACTCAAGTACCAAAGATCGACAAAACGAACGTTATTAACTTAAATGACTACATAATTTTCGTAACATTGTAATAAGTTATATAAAAGGGATAATGAACTTGAAAAGGGTCCATAAGAAAGTGGAGATTAACTCTAGTTTATTATTCAAGAGATTAAAGAACGGTCGAGTGAAGTCGGACACGAGGTAAGGGAACTTCTTAACCCAATTTCTATCCTTTGGGTTAATCTCCTACTTTCAAATTATGTCATGATATTATTATGTCCTATATGGTATTTATACTTTTTTATGTGTAAATATAGTGAATACGCATAATAGATCTATTTTATTTAAAAAATTGTCTTTTTAAGGGAACTTATTAACCCAATTTCTATTCTTTGGGTTAATCTCCTACTTTCAAATTATGTCATGATATTATTATGTCCTATCTGGTATTTATAATTTCTTTATGTGTAAATATAGTGAATACACATAATAGATCTATTTTATTTAAAAAATTATCTTTGTAAGGGAACTTCTTAACCCAATTTCCATTCTTTGGGTTAATATCTTACTTTCAGATTATGTCATGATATTATTATGTCCTATCTTGTATTTGTACATTATTTCTGTGTACTTATAATGAATACACATAATAGATCTATTTTATTTAAAAAATGATCTTTGTAAGGGACTTCATCTCAATCTCCTTTCATTGAGGCATATCTTTTTATACACAACTTTCTTTTATACGGTGTATAAACCCCTTTGACTTTTATGTTTTTTTCAAAAGGAATATTTTTATACGAAGCATTTTAAAAAATGACAAAATGGAATGTTTTTTTGTCGTACGTATGCGGTGACAACAACTTCTCCTCCGTCGTGACTATTATTTGAGTTTCGTATTCCTCTACAAGCCATAACTTTTTTTTAAATGAAAAATAAATACAATGTTTTAATTTACTTTCATTTTTATATTGAAAATGGTTTTGATAATGTTTTTATTATATCAATGTGTTGTATTGATATCTTGTGATTGAAATGTGGAAATGTTATGTTTCCTTTATGCATGTTTTATGTGATATGATAATGTTATGGTTTATGATATGTTTAAACCTATTCATATGAGGAATGCATTGGACTTAATAAGTGACGGGTGGAGCCCGCTATAGCTCCTTGATGTGTCGGAAGGTCTCATGAGACAAACCAGTGTCTTGGCGCGAGGCCTTGACAAAATCTTATTTGTGGTCTTGGCACGAGGCCTTGGCGACGTGGTTATGATAGTCTGGAATTATGTATTCCATCATTATGAAAGTGGTTATTGATAATGCATGTGATTATTCGACCAGTAGAATATCCATGTGAATGAGTAAATGGAATTATCTCATTTTACTTTTGCCATATTATATTGAAGTTCATGTTTAAAAGGATTTTGTTTCAGTTATACATTGCCTCAAATGTTTATGTTTATTTATGAAAGCTTCCGCTATACTTTTATCCTTGCTGAGCATCTGAGCTCACCCCTTCCAATGATTTAATTTTTCTAGGATGTGAAGAAGTATATTATGAATGACTTGCAAGGATAGAGTGAGGGGATATGAATACAAGATGTTGTTGTAGTTTTGTCTACTTTATGATTTAATGTAAGATTTATGAATGTATCTAGTTTTTCCAAGGCTACTAAACTAATCGGTCTTTCGAGACTTGATCTTTTGTGATCATGAAAATGTTACGCAATAACGCACCGACTCTGGGTAACTGGGGTCGGGGAATTACATCAAAGGCTTCAAAACCAATGTAAATTGTTGGATTAGGAATCACTCAAACAAGAATATGAATCTGGGGAGATTTATTCATAGTTTAAGGTCATGATTCATAGATCATATGGTTGTACATATCAAAGGGGATGTGTATGGAACAAGAGAGAGGTAACCAAGCATTACCAAGGATCCCTAGAGACCCTCCCACATAGAGCATCCCAGAGACATATTCTACAGAGTTTAAGGTCTTGATGCTAGGACCTGGAATCATAGTTTAAGGATGTAGAGTCCTAACCAATTTGAAAACAGTTTATTTTCATAGTGCATATACCATGGGGTGGTGGTGTAACAAATAAGTGTTAATTACATGTAAATGGGGGTGAATTGATGTGAATTAGGGGATATGGGGGCTTATAACCATTTGAAACATTCCTATGATGATATTCAAAGAGTTTAAAATATGGCTACTTTGACTTGGGATCCTACTTTTGGGTTGTTGAGTTCAGAATATGATGGAGAACCCATGTGTTTCAATTTTTTTTATAAAAACTCTCTACCAACTCTTAATACTGTATGAGACAAGCTCATTGTGAGAAACAAGGAGCCATATGGGAATCCCACTAATTTCAAGGGAGAACACAACAATGGGTAAAAGTGACTAACTAATCATTTAAGGGTAGATCATGACTTTGAAGACATAGATAGTAAATAGGGAATGGATGATGATTATGGAACAAATATTGAACTAATTTAAACCATATCTTATACATCTATATTGTTTTAGGATGGGGTATGAAAAAGTGGTATTGACTATTGATAGATTTTGAAACATGGGAGCCACTATTTGTTATCGAAGAAATTTTAGTTTATAACACAAGGATGGTAGGTGAGACAGTGTGTCCAGACACCATTGTTATAAGGGATTTCATTCATATCTAGAGGGTGATGATTATCCAAATCAAATAAAGTACAAAGAACAGAAGTGAAAGTGGGGAATGACCCAAAGGGAATATCGATTACCCTATGATCTATTCCTCCACACACTCAAATGTGTAGGTTAAACATGCTTGTAGGAGAGAATCAAGCCTGGCCCAAAGGAGAGAAAAAAATGATTCTATTTTATGGATGTGCCTAGTATGAGATATCTTGGAATCACTAGATATCCCATAAATATGGGAATCGATATACATGTAAACCTTGGAGGCATCATGGTAGGAGAGAAACACCAGAGTGGTGATATCCTATCTGGCAAGGATATCGAATCATGCCATATTATGAGGCATTACGATTTTTATGTGATAAAGATAAAATTTAGTTTTATGATCTATGGACAGTGGGATTTGAATTTTATATTTGTAAAACTTGGAAAATGGATGATACTATCTTAATGTCATAGAGTGTGGACCATAGGGGCAGTCTCTAGTTTAAGGTCAAACAACCTTAAAACAAGGGTGGCACATGTGTCCTAAGGAGGCTTGAGTGTCATGAAATAGTGATAACCTGGCATGAATTGGGGATAACAGGACCAGTTTCCACAAAAATCATGGGAAAACATACCTCATGTCTATATAACATTGATGGGGATGGAAATTCCCTATAATGAGTCGATGAAGGGGGTTGATCCCCTGATGAGATATTGGGGGATCACTGCATATCCTATGGTGATGGGAATCAAGATGCACATAGTTATGGAATGTGGAGTGGTAGAAGACCAACACTTTTAGGGGTGCTATCCTCCCAAGTGAGGACACTTTATCATCCAACATTTGTAATATGAGGTATCCAGAACTTATATAGGATCATGCTATAGATTATCATTGTGTTATGAGGAAATTGGATTTTCTTCATCTCATACTTATCATATGAGGTATCATTATTTAAAACTTGTTAATGTGACTATTTAATGTCTTGGTCTGAGGAAATTGTTAGGAATTATGCATTAAGTCCCCCCCTATTCTCCCTTGTGTCGTTTCATAAGTGAATATCAACTCACTAATGGGTTATAAAAAATGAACGAGGATTATACATAAAGTGGATTCATAGAAGGTTATTTTGAGGGGATATCACAGTGGGTAAGGGATGGTTTTTAGGGAAATTTTCAGTTGGTCCTAGAGATAGAAGGTATAGGGACCACTACATATCTTATGATAATGGGAATCAATCTACATATATATTAGTAAAGGGGTGTAGGAATATATTTTTTGAAATATCAGAGATGAATTAAACCATGATAATGATGAGAGAATGCATATAGTTTAGTGTCAAAATGGTTGGACCAAGACTAATATTTTATTTTCATAGATATCAAAATAGGTGTAGATACATCATGGATGTTAGGGTGGAATACTCAACATGATAGGAACCAAGGAGGACCTACACTACATGAAGCAATATCAAATCTAGTTGCGCATTTTATACAATTGTAATATTTATAAAAGAGAATTAGAAAAAGAAATTAAAGTAATGATGATTTTACTTATGTATGTTTGTTTTTATAGTATCCATATGGTATGTAAGAGGTAAAAAACATATTTAAAGAAGGGAAAGTAGACCCACATACCACATAAATACCGTGAAATAAACTATACGAAGTTTAAGGTCATAATGCAAGGAATGAACATAGTACTAAAGAGATAAATGTTGGTGAATTTTTTTTTGGGGTTGAAGACATAGGGTATAAGTGTCTCTATAAATCCCATGTCAATGAAAATAAATCCATACATAGTTCTGGAACATAGTGGTGTATGTGGTTTACATCGAAAGTAGGGGAAACTCTATCTGATGAGGTAATTGAGGCCTCAAATGGTTTCCATGGGGAATCCCAAGCATAAAAAATGAGCTAAGGCTATAGTTTATCATTTATTTCTGATGAAATTGATTTTTTATCATCTCACATATAGTCCACATTGCATCCCATTTTAATTACACAGGGTAAGGGTTTATTTTAAATTCATACACTATGGATTTTGTTTTCTTGTCTATACAACATTTGGTATCTGAGGAATCCTATGTTTATATCAATGGGTAAGAATGAATTTTTACATCATTCACAAAGGATGTTGGGATTTTTATTTAAATTCATAAATCTTAGACTATAGACACTATTATTTTAATGTTTTAGATCATAGACCATAGGGGATGAAAATAGATTAAGGTCATAATTCATGGACTCTGAATATTAGTTTATGGTCATATTTTTTGGACCATGGTTTCTGTAGTTTAAGGTCACATAGATTTGACTAATTTCTAATAGTTTATGGTCATATTACTTGGATTGTATTTGGATTTATGTGAATTACTACTTGAGTAACTTGGTGTTTGTAGGAGGTTTGATATGATATCTATCTATGGTAATCAAAAAATATATTACATTGGAATAAACCTTATAGATATTGTAAGGCCCTTACCATATGGGATGAAACTTTGGTAGATTTTTTCTAGTTACCATTGGAATTATGAGATGTATTATGATGTCACTTTGGAGGAAAGAACAGAGGTGAACCATCTTATTTAATGCTTTTTCTATCTTTTTCTGGTGCCACTCCATGTTGTGCAAGGCTTTAATACCATTTTCCTCATGGGACTCTATCTTATTTAGAAGAACATGTGTCCTTCAATATTTTATCTTCTAATCATATACAATAGTTTGTATTAATAGAAATTTAATCTCGATGAGAAAGACTGCCTATGTTCCAAATTACAGGGAGATCGGTGTAACCTGGGTGGAATTATGAGTTTTGTAAGATAAGAATTGAGGGTACAATGTTGCTTTTTAGGACAAATATATTTTTTGGTCTACCATTTTTTAAAATATGTTTCTGAGGATCTTTATGAATTCAACAATATTCCCATTTTCCCACGCATTGAAGCGAGGAGTATGGTTGAACCAATTATTGTACTTGGAATTCAATTTATTTCCCTCAGAATCCCATAAGTTGGTGTCATTTTATGTTACTTTTTTTGAGTAAATCTAGATCAATGAATGGACTAGGCTATCAAAAAATCAATCACATACAAGGTTTTTAATTCCTTGAGGGGAACTAATTCTTCCCACATGGAAAATAATTTTGGTGCACTCAAATTGAACTCAGACTTTGGAGTTTGTTCTAGTAGGTATCACCCAACAATTTTGAGTCCCTATACTATAATGGTTCTGAAGTAATTGATTGTGAAGACAAGCTCCAGTGGTCAATCCATGAAGTTATCATGGAGTTGGAATGAAGGAATTCTCTTGGAGAACTCAATACAGTCATGAACCATGGTGGATGAAAAGTATCCCATCCTATGAATTTTGTGGGGATCTTGAATCCTTTTTGAAGGGTGTCATATGATCTAACATGGACCCCTTTCATTACCTGAGGCATCTAATCTCCTTTGATGAAATATAGGATAATTCTATTGAACCCATGATTTTAGATGGTGTTTTCTCTATGTTAGGCCAACTATAGAGGGTACATTATGTTTCATGCCGACACATTCTCAAATGATCGGATTTTTCAGGATGGAGAAAGCCACTATGTAGATCCTAAAAAAAGGAATCTTCCAGTAAGGAATTTCCTCGACCTTGAGAAGATCTAAGGATCCTAGTGAAAAGGCACCGATAACCATTTAATTCATCTATTGGTTTTCATTATCTAAATTTTTGGGGTGATGACCCTTCTATGATCCACATGAATGTCCAAGTCATCTTGTTAATGCTCCTGAAGGGATGTGAAAATATGTTTCAATACATCATCTTGACTATTCTGAAACCAAGTAACATAGGCCATATTTGGCTTAGATGGGAACTGTGCCATCAACTGATGGGTATATTTCAATATGGGCATATTATCTTTCTTTCTAATGATGTATCCACCCTTGATATATTTGAATACTATTTCAGAGTCCCCTTAACATTTAATAAGTGGACTTCAATCTCAACAGTAAAATATATACTACTAATATGATCTGGATAGTATACGTTGTTATTGTTACAACCATATGATAATCACAATGAGTATGGAAATATGATTTGTGAAAGAGTAATAAATATAATACCCTGGCCTACCCTATTATGCTTGGGGTCATTGAACCTTCTATTAGCTGTGATCTAGGAGGTGCCATCAAAATGGATCTTCCAAAGTGGTACATATTGATAAACTAATTGAATAACTTCATTTGG
This sequence comes from Viscum album, assembly GCA_963277665.1. Taxonomy (NCBI): domain Eukaryota; kingdom Viridiplantae; phylum Streptophyta; class Magnoliopsida; order Santalales; family Viscaceae; genus Viscum; species Viscum album. Next base: position 629,530 of record CAUJRU010000245.1, on the reverse strand, counting down.
GAAATAATCATATAGGGGAAGTTCTTCAGAGGATGGATGTGTTGCTAGGAAGTCCTATAGAGCCTATCCTTTAATGACCTTATGTGGGATGAACCAGATGTTGTAATTCTAGAGGTTCATTTCCCAAAACTCCAACTGTCGCACCCACGATTTCAAAATTTATTTACTTTATTAATTTTCTTTGCGCTAGTTAGTTCGGGTCGAAACCCAACTTTAGATTTCGAGTTTATTGTGTTTTGACTAGTTTGCGTCCAACGCAACGCGACCGAAGCTGCGTGGCCTCACCTGGGTCGTCGCGCGACCCCGCCCGTTTCACCGCACGCCCTGCTTGTTGGATAATTAATTAAATGAAATGGACCAGTATAATAAAACAATAATATTAATGGTGTTAAGAATATAATTTGTCTTGTGTCGTTATTAATATTCCTCTTAATAATAATAATAATAGTAATAATAATAATGATAACAATAATAATAAAACTAATAAGGATTAATAGTTTGTTTTAATGATAACAATAAATATATTATAAATTGAGGTGTTATTATTATTATTAATAATACTAAATTTAGGTTTTATTTCCTTTTTATTTTATTTTATTTTAATTGCTTTTTATTTTAATTTCTTTTTATTTTATTTGTTTACTTATTTATTTATTTATTATTATTATTTTTTTTCTTTATTTTCTCCTTTTCTTTTCTTTCCTCCCTCCGGTTTTTTTTTCTCTCCTCACAAATCCCGTCGGATCCCCTTCTCCCCCTCATTTGTCTCGCGCGGCTCACCCCCCCTGTAACCCTACTGTCGTGCCGCCCCCTCCATAAACGACACCTCCTCCGGCACCGCTCACGTCCAGCGCCCCACACCCCCCTGGCGACCTTGCTCCGCCGTCCCGGCTCCCCTCGCGCCGCCTCGCGCCGCCCCTCGAAACCCCTCCGCGCGACCTATTCGGATGAGCCCCGGTTAACTCCCTCCTTTCGACACACCGAACCAGCCGCGCCTCCCGCATTCCCCTCCTTATTTCCGACCTCCTCGCTCGCACCGTCCCCCTAACCTGCTGTCCTCCTCCTTGCCCAGCCAAACCCCTGCCGAACCCCTCCTATTAGGTGAGTTTTATTTTATTTTTATTATATGTTCATTTTCCAGCGGGTATGATGTTTTTTTATGGTTTGATATTGATTATTGTTGGTTCGATTTATTGATTAGGGTTCGCATTTCAGTTGTTGAGTTGCCAGTGAGAGTCTCATGTGGTTTGGGGTCCAATTTGTTCTAAATTTGGTCTGAATTTAATTCTTCTGTCGATATTTTGTTCTTTAGGTTCTTTTTCTGAGTTCGTTTATGGTGCGCATTATGTGAGGTTGAAGAATTCAATGAATTTCTGGTTTAATTATTGATGTTTTGGTTCAATTGTTTGTTTAGGATCAATTTTGGTTTTGTTTGAGTCGCGGTTGATGTGCGGCGGTCGTTGCGCACCACGGTCGTGAAGTCTGCGATGACGAGGTAGGTGGTTCCATGCCTTTGCATCATCTAGATAACTTAATTTGTTTGTTTAGTTAAACTTGATAAGTTCTATGATTTAATTGCCTGGTGCTATATTTGTTTATAATGCTTTGCCATGCTCGTTTGATAAAAATTGGATTTCCGAAATGGTATGTTTTTTGTGTTTTATATGTGTTGTTGTATAAATGAATGGTTGTGTTTTATAAGTTGCACGGAATGCGGTTTAAAAATTGTTTGACATGCGTGCGTGGTAAAAATTGCACTCTCTTTAGAAGTGGTTATGTTTTTATTTATTTATTTATTTCGACCTTGTTGTGGTAAATTTTTAAAGTGTCTAATTAATTGTGCAAATGGTGTGAATGAGGTTTTAGAAAAGTTGAGTGTTTAATTGATTTTTAAAAAGTTCTTTTCATGGAAAGATTTGTGTGTTTTGAAGTGAGGTTTTATGGTATACATGTGATATGTTTTGTAAACTAAGCGATTGTTCATTTGAGTGGTATTTGGGTTTCCAAACAAGGTTGAAAGGTTTTGAAGGTTGTTTGGTAGTGTGAGAGGTGTTTTTAAGTCGCTTTAGGTGTTTGTTTATTTAATTAGACATTTTTCAAAGTATGTGAATCACTTTTGGTGTGTTTGCCTTGTCCTGCACTTGTGAAATTAAAATGAATTTTTTTTATAATGGAAAACAAGTTTTGATATGGTCACCTCATGTATCAAGTATTAAAGTGACGCCTCTATATAGAACCAAGTGGTCTTTGGTGTAAAGTCTTCTTGAGTTTTCTTGAAACAATTTCATTAATAGTTCAAATGGTTCTTTGGTACATTTTTATGATGTTAAAATGGTATGTTGAAGGAGTTGAATACACATTCATTTTTAAAGTGGTGTATTTTTATAAAATGAGACATGTCCTTTGTGTGCGTGTCTTTGAAATAGTGTTTTGGTATGAAAGTGGTGACTTTTTGTGTAATGTCAAGCTTGGTTTGTGAAATGTGAAAGTGGTGAATTATGTGAATGTGAAACTTGATTGAGCACAAGGGAAACCCTGGGTATCTAGGTGGGCAGACTAGAACTAGTGTGCTAGTGAGCCGGATGGGTATCGTCCCTGTTTCACTTAGCTGGATTGACGATTGCAACACTAACTAAACATATGATATCTGAGGGTCGTGGCCTTCTAAGCCACGTGTTCTGAGGGTCGTGGCCTTCTAAGCCACGTTTTCTGAGGGTCGTGGCCTTCTAAGCCACGTTTCATCGAGACACGAGGTTTCTAGGGTCCCACTCGAGCTAGATGATCCTTAGGGGTTTTACCTACAGTGCTCTACCATCTGTGGCATGGTGCCTTCCATCGGCATATGGAGGACCATGCGGGTTAGCGTGTGTGTGTGTATGGGTGTGTGAGTGTGTGTGTGTGCGTGAGTGTGTGTGTGTGTGTGTGTTCCCATATTAAACTTTTCCCTTCCTCTCAAAAATCATATTTGTGAAATGCATTCCTTTTAGTGTTTTCCTTTAGCATTTGGCTTGTAAACATTTTCTTTAAAACCATCTTGAAAGTATAATTTTGAATAAACACATTAATTTGTCTTTTTGATGTTGTGGCATGGAGCCTTTTTATTGGGTGACGTCCTATTGGGCTTTTGGCTCACACCCTACATACACATTTGGGTGTATGTAGACTTTGTTTCTTGTGAATTCCAGGTTGTGACTGTGTGCTTAGTGATGGTGGTTCAGGTTGCAGCTGGTCTTCTCATGCAGAATGGTGTTGATGTGGTCTCACTTCTGCCGAGAGGTTGAGTTTGAGTTTTAGTTTCCGCTGTCGTCTTTTCTTTTTAGTTATTGCTTCAAGTTGTAGACTTTAAACTTGTTCATAGTTTAAAGGCACGTTTTGTTGTCTGTTTCTAATTTCAGCTTATCTATCTGGTTAGTTGGTTTTTCTGTCTTGTATTTCGGGTGAAACCGTTCCCATCTGTTAAACTTGATACCCGGGCACTTGTGCCAGCCCGTGGGGATTGGGAACGCCCTTCGGGTCTTGCCGCGGACCGGGTCGGGCGCCGGGTCGGATGGCGACCCGGCCTGGTTCGTGACAAAATGGTATCAAAGGGCAAGGTTTGCTCTCTTGGGTCATTTTCTTTTGGGGTAGAGTCACAGTAGACTTGAGTTAAATTTGTCGGGACTCGACGTCCTGACTACGAGTAAGGTGCCTGGCCAGCACACCTCGTGGCGGGACTCGAGTTACCAAAGTATGTTGAGGTTTGTCTGAGTTTTTAGTTCTTGCGGTTAATCTTGTCTATGGGAAATGAAAAAGGGGTAAGGTCAGTGGTCCCAGTGAGCTCGCAGGGTCTGGCAAGCCATGTGGAGCCGGGGACGCTGTCCTAGAATGCCCTCCGTTGTAGTGGCATGACTGGTGTATGGCCGCCAACCATACGTTCAGTCACCCTCTGACACAAGTTTTCTCTTGCGTCATTTCTCATCTCTTTGTTTTGGATTCGTGAGAATTTGGTTTTTAGGTAAATATGTTTGGGTTTTGGAAAATGTTTTCAAATGAAAGGATTTAAAAAGAAAATGACGCGAAAGGTTTGGAAAGTGTGGGTTGGATGTTTTGGTTTTTTAAAAAAATGGAATGGTTTGTTTTTGACCCTTGGTGTTCTCGTGGGAAACCACATGCATGAGTGTATATGGAAAAAAATGGTTAATGACACGAGCGAATGAGTGCTCTGATGGATATGAGGTGGGTGCCAGTGCGGCATGAGAACATGCATGTGCGAGACCCATGAGACACCATTGGTGTTTGTGCAACCCACTGGCTTTTCTTTTTTTTTTAAATGCCTTGCTAAAGAAAATGTTTGGTATTTTAGTAAATGGTGTTTGTGTGGCGTTTTGAACTGAGTATTATTTCTGAATGGATTGTGTCCCAAGTTTGAGATCTTATTTGTAAGTTGGTATGCAAGCGGGTAGCTAGTTTTTATTCCTTTGAAAAGTACATCGGGGAGCACTTGCAGTGGTTTCCCCTGCATGTTTGGTGTCTGCTTGAGGTATGTCTTGACTGTTGTACCAGTTGGGTTGGGTCCATAGTTTTCTTTCTTGACTAGTGTATGCCCCCATAAAGCATTGGCATGTGATTGAAGTATGACTACGGGGAATTCCCCGTTGGCCGACACTCCAGTTGATCGAAGGATTCTCTTTTTGAATTCTGGAATTAAACCCACCTTTACTTTTTACAACTAAGTGGATCCTCTCGCACTGGGATGACAGATGCGAGGGGAGTTGAACAGAGTTTTTGTTTCTTTGAGTTCCCTGAGTTATCGAGTATGAAATTTGAAGTCGTTACGTTTGAAGGTTTCCCCTAGAAACGGCGAAAGAAATTCCAGTGGGGAAGGGTGAAGGCGTTTGAGAGGTGTCAGTGCTTATCGATGTTTTGAATGGTTGGTAGTGTTTACATTAGCCGCAAGGGTCATGTTCGGTGACGTCTTGCAGCGTGAGACCTCCTTGATAATCAACAGTGGTTTGGAAGCAACCCTAAGTCGTCGGTGTAGCCTATCATTCTAAATGACCTCTGATCTTTGGTTTGTCTTGTTTAAGAAAGAGGTTTACGTTAGGCCACTAGTGTGGCAGACCCAGTCACATGGGGATGCTACAGTCAATTGCAGGAATCATGTGTTGTTTAAGACCTAGTTTGAAGTCCTTCTCCGTATAATGTTCCTCTCAACAGTAATGGTCATGTTCGGTAATGATTTGCGGTGTCGTGTTCTCATCCAGTGTGACAAAGGGTGATGCGCATGCACCATTGCAGCTCTTATGTTGGTTAATGTTTTGTGTATGATCAGTTGGATGTCATGGTGTGTTGTGTCTGATGGTGTATCCTCAGGTGCAATAGGATTTCGTGTGACACCAAAAAGGAGAAGCCCCGTTTGGGAGTTTTCCATGCCTGACTACGAGGCAGAAGACGCTTCAAACATCATGGCTCCAGCCATAGGCCTCAGAGTGAAGCTGGCGCGTGGTCAGGAACCCCGAGGGGGTATGAGACCCCAACTTTATTTCTGTTATCAGTGTTGAAGGTGAAAGAAGCTTAAATTGTCTTCCATGGTTCTGCTCCGAACGAACCATCTGGTTGCCTAAGGTTTTCGTGACCATGTGGCGATGTGTTCATCTTGTTGCCTTAAAGTCTTGGAGGTTGCGTCCCACTGGAAGCAATCACTTTTAGTGGTCCTTGAGAGTCTGTTAGGGAAACATCGATCCCAAAATTTTATAATGCTCATCCCGGGATGTGGATGTGTTGGTCAGGTCTTAGGTCATAGTTCTGACGCCCGGGTGGTTAGGCCCCTCCCTCCCCACCCCTTGTGGTGGGGTGTTTGGTAACCATTGAGAAGTTTTTCAAAGTTCTATGCATTTCGTTAGTTCTAATGGTGGGGAGTCCTCATGGACCTCCCCATGTTGGTTTTCTAGTCTCGCCTTTGGCGTTGGCAGGTTCCTAATGGTGGGGAGACCCACATTGGGTCTCGCACGAATGTATCGAGGATGAATCAGTGCTGGACTTTTCTTTAATGGCGGGTAGTCCGCTCGAACCTTCCCCGTCGGTTGTCCACTCTCATTCCGAGCATCAGTGACTTCTTAATGGTGGGGAGCCCCTCGAGCTTCCCCATGTTGATCTATAGCTTCTGTTTTCAAGGATGGTTTGTCGATAAGTGATAGGAGTGTTCCGAGGACGTAGTTAGACCTCTTTTGTTCATTTTAGCCAAGTGGTGTGGTTTCGGTTTCAGAGTGCTTGAAGTGTTTTGGCGGGTGAAGTAACATCTTGTGGGTTCAAGAGTTCGTTTTCTAAAACAATTGACTGGAGGCGTTCTAGCTTTTTGGGGCGGGCGACACATATCAGAAAGTCTTTTTATGCATTTCTTGATGTTGTCTTTAAGTCACTTTCTCTGAGCACGATGTTTCTATCTCTCTTTTGTTGATGTTTGTGGGGGTCCTATTTGATCCTTAGTGGGGTTCCGTTTCCTGCTTTGGGTCTCAGCCTTAGTTGCGGCTTTCCGGGGGCGGAAAGCTTTATGGTGGGGAGAATTGTCGCACCCACGATTTCAAAATTTATTTACTTTATTAATTTTCTTTGCACTAGTTAGTTCGGGTCGAAACCCGACTTTAGATTTCGAGTTTATTGTGTTTTGACTAGTTTGCGTCCAACGCAACGCGACCAAAGCTGCGTGGCCTCACCTGGGTCGTCGCGCGGCCCCGCCCGTTTCACCGCACGCCCTGCTTGTTGGATAATTAATTAAATGAAATGGACCAGTATAATAAAACAATAATATTAATGGTGTTAAGAATATAATTTGTCTTGTGTCGTTATTAATATTCCTCTTAATAATAATAATAATAGTAATAATAATAATGATAACAATAATAATAAAACTAATAAGGATTAATAGTTTGTTTTAATGATAACAATAAATATATTATAAATTGAGGTGTTATTATTATTATTAATAATACTAAATTTAGGTTTTATTTCCTTATTATTTTATTTTATTTTAATTGCTTTTTATTTTAATTTCTTTTTATTTTATTTGTTTACTTATTTATTTATTTATTATTATTATTTTTTTTCTTTCTTTTCTCCTTTTCTTTTCTTTCCTCCCTCCGGTTTTTTTTTCTCTCCTCACAAATCCCGTCGGATCCCCTTCTCCCCCTCATTTGTCTCGCGCGGCTCACCCCCCCTGTAACCCTACTGTCGCGCCGCCCCCTCCATAACCGACACCTCCTCCGGCACCGCTCACGTCCAGCGCCCCACACCCCCCTGGCGACCTTGCTCCGCCGTCCCGGCTCCCCTCGTGCCGCCTCGCGCCGCCTCGCGCCGCCCCTCGAAACCCCTCCGCGCGACCGGTTCGGCTGAGCCCCGGTTAACTCCCTCCTTTCGACACACCGAACCAGCCGCGCCTCCCGCATTCCCCTCCTTATTTCCGACCTCCTCGCTCGCACCGTCCCCCTAACCTGCTGTCCTCCTCCTTGCCCAGCCGAACCCCTGCCGAACCCCTCCTATTAGGTGAGTTTTATTTTATTTTTATTATATGTTCATTTTCCAGCGGGTATGATGTTTTTTTTATGGTTTGATATTGATTATTGTTGGTTCGATTTATTGATTAGGGTTCGCATTTGAGTTGTTGAGTTGCCGGTGAGAGTCTCATGTGGTTTGGGGTCCAATTTGTGCTAAATTTGGTCTGAATTTAATTCTTCTGTCGATATTTTGTTCTTTAGGTTCTTTTTCTGAGTTCGTTTATGGTGCGCATTATGTGCGGTTGAAGAATTCAATGAATTTCTGGTTTAATTATTGATGTTTTGGTTCAATTGTTTGTTTAGGATCAATTTTGGTTTTGTTTGAGTCGCGGTTGATGTGCGGCGGTCGTTGCGCACCACGGTCGTGAAGTCTGCGATGACGAGGTAGGTGGTTCCATGCCTTTGCATCATCTAGATAACTTAATTTGTTTGTTTAGTTAAACTTGATAAGTTCTATGATTTAATTTCATGGTGCTATATTTGTTTATAATGCTTTGCCATGCTCGTTTGATAAAAATTGGATTTCCGAAATGGTATGTTTTTTGTGTTTTATATGTGTTGTTGTATAAATGAATGGTTGTGTTTTATAAGTTGCACGGAATGCGGTTTAAAAATTGTTTGACATGCGTGCGTGGTAAAAATTGCACTCTCTTTAGAAGTGGTTATGTTTTTATTTATTTATTTATTTCGACCTTGTTGTGGTAAATTTTTAAAGTGTCTAATTAATTGTGCAAATGGTGTGAATGAGGTTTTAGAAAAGTTGAGTGTTTAATTGATTTTTAAAATGTTCTTTTCATGGAAAGATTTGTGTGTTTTGAAGTGAGGTTTTATGGTATACATGTGATATGTTTTGTAAACTAAGCGATTGTTCATTTGAGTGGTATTTGGGATTCCAAACAAGGTTGAAAGGTTTTGAAGGTTGTTTGGTAGTGTGAGAGGTGTTTTTAAGTCGCTTTAGGTGTTTGTTTATTTAATTAGACATTTTTCAAAGTATGTGAATCACTTTTGGTGTGTTTGCCTTGTCCTGCACTTGTGAAATTAAAATGAATTTTTTTTTATAATGGAAAACAAGTTTTGATATGGTCACCTCATGTATCAAGTATTAAAGTGACGCCTCTATATAGAACCAAGTGGTCTTTGGTGTAAAGTATTCTTGAGTTTTCTTGAAACAATTTCATTAATAGTTCAAATGGTTCTTTGGTACATTTTTATGATGTGAAAATGGTATTTTGAAGGAGTTGAATACGCATTCATTTTTAAAGTGGTGTATTTTTATAAAATGAGACATGTCCTTTGTGTGCGTGTCTTTGAAATAGTGTTTTGGTATGAAAGTGGTGACTTTTTGTGTAATGTCAAGCTTGGTTTGTGAAATGTGAAAGTGGTGAATTATGTGAATGTGAAACTTGATTGAGCACAAGGGAAACCCTGGGTATCTAGGTGGGCAGACTAGAACTAGTGTGCTAGTGAGCCGGATGGGTATCGTCCCTGTTTCACTTAGCTGGATTGACGATTGCAACACTAACTAAACATATGATATCTGAGGGTCGTGGCCTTCTAAGCCACGTGTTCTGAGGGTCGTGGCCTTCTAAGCCACGTTTTCTGAGGGTCGTGGCCTTCTAAGCCACGTTTCATCGAGACACGAGGTTTCTAGGGTCCCACTCGAGCTAGATGATCCTTAGGGGTTTTACCTACAGTGCTCTACCATCTGTGGCATGGTGCCTTCCATCGGCATATGGAGGACCATGCGGGTTAGCGTGTGTGTGTGTATGGGTGTGTGAGTGTGTGTGTGTGCGTGAGAGTGTGTGTGTGTGTGTGTTCCCATATTAAACTTTTCCCTTCCTCTCAAAAATCATATTTGTGAAATGCATTCCTTTTAGTGTTTTCCTTTAGCATTTATCTTGTAAACATTTTCTTTAAAACCATCTTGAAAGTATAATTTTGAATAAACACATTAATTTGTATTTTTGATGTTGTGGCATGGAGCCTTTTTATTGGGTGACGTCCTATTGGGCTTTTGGCTCACACCCTACATACACCTTTGGGTGTATGTAGACTTTGTTTCTTGTGAATTCCAGGTTGTGACTGTGTGCTCAGTGATGGTGGTTCAGGTTGCAGCTGGTCTTCTCATACAGAATGGTGTTGATGTGGTCTCACTTCTGCCGAGAGGTTGAGTTTGAGTTTTAGTTTCCGCTGTCGTCTTTTCTTTTTAGTTATTGCTTCAAGTTGTAGACTTTAAACTTGTTCATAGTTTAAAGGCACGTTTTGTTGTCTGTTTCTAATTTCAGCTTATCTATCTGGTTAGTTGGTTTTTCTGTCTTGTATTTCGGGTGAAACCGTTCCCATCTGTTAAACTTGATACCCGGGCACTTGTGCCAGCCCGTGGGGATTGGGAACGCCCTTCGGGTCTTGCCGCGGAACGGGTCGGGCGCCGGGTCGGATGGCGACCCGGCCTGGTTCATGACACCAACCATCCAATCAACATGGGATGGTTGAAGATATACTTTAATGGGTCCCCTTAGGACACTATCTATAACTCATAATGCTACAAATAATGTTTCAACTTATACACAAAAAAACTAGTGTGAGGAAACTCTTCTTGATGGAGGATTATCTGGTATCCATGTTGAGGGGTATGTGGACGATATATTATAGGATTTTTTCCCTTCACTCATTATTTTTTTGGTAAAGGAGTGAGCCGATGAACTATTCCACGGTAGTCATGTAAAGGACCAATGGATTTCCAGATATTGGTGGCATCAAAACCACAGGTTGTAGGAAGTACTAGTCTATATCATCAAAGGAACTATATAAAAACTCATCACATTGGTAAATGGTTCTATTTTTAATGATCCTTGAGAATGGATTAAACTTTACAGCTAGAATTTCCTTAAATTGTAGTTTTTTGGATAAGTAGAATTTTGGGCCCTAAAATTCCATATGATTTCTTAGGGTAGTAAATCAGTTGAAAACATTAATCATCATTGGGTTAATCTTGATACCATTGTGCCTTAAAAAATGTTTGAGGAAATTTCTAGAGGTATCCCAGAATGAGAACATCAAGGGTTTCATCTTCAACTATCAAGAGTGGAGAAAACCAAACACATTCTCATGATTCGTGATATAAACCCGATGCTGGAATAATTTTACTTCCTATTCATACATGAAACTTCCCCCAATTCCTTAATAATTGTCTTAAATATGTCACAAGTGGAATTCTCATATGTGGTTCATTTAATCTTTAAGTCAAAAGGAATCATCTTTTAGTATAATTTACCTTCGTGTATCTTGGAGGTGGTGGAATCCTCATCCTTTGGGGCCATCCAAATATGACTGTACGTTAAGTATAAAACCATGAAGGATATTTCCTATAACCCATCCATATCATTGATCAATAGTTCTATCACTAGAAGGGGAAAATCATCCTTCAGAAATTGGTGGTTGAGCTCTGATAAGTTAATGCATACATTGATATTCCCATTATTCTTTATGACTGGGAAAGTGTTGGCTAGACATCTGGGGTATTATGATTCCTTTACAAGGTTGGATTTGAAAATCTTGTCAACTTCAGCATTAATAATTACACCATAGGAATTGTGCTTTTTTTGAGGCTATATAAACCCATAGTGACCCACTGGGAGGATAATATTGTAAATGGTAACCGAAGGGTACATACCTACAATATTATCATAAGTCTATGAAAAAAATATGATATTTAAATAAGGACACATACTACTACTACTCTTATGGGGAAATGGCTGCACTGATTAGTGTCATCCTCAGATCTTCCTCAGTACTAAGGTTAACCTAGGTTAACTTATCAATGGTCTTGGATACACCGTATTTGAATGTAGGAGGGGTGCTTTATAAATCACATTTTCCATATGAGACAGGAGAATCAGATGGATGTGGTGGCTCTTCTGGGCTAGTTGATCAAGGGGGAGCACTGGTGTCTTCCCTTGTAGATATAGAATCTTCGACATGGGTTTCCCACTCTACTGAGTCTGTGGTGAAGGAATATATTGATTGAATTCCATATGGTTTCTGACTGTGAGTTCCATACTTGATATCAAAGAAATGATGACAAGTCTCCCACCACCAAGTCATCCATACTATGTGAAAAATGTTCTAATTCCATGGATAATTGGACATGGTGTGAAATTCCATATACTTTATAAGAGTAGGGTACTTCAGTATCAATCGGGCCTATACTATGTAGGTGTAGAAGGTAATTTTTGAGGAATATGTTTTCTTTGAGATAATGAAATAACATATAGGTCTGGAATTGTGGACTCTAAAAAATTAATTAGAAGAATAAAAATATCCAATGAGTATACCCATGGTTAGACCATAGTGACCATTATATTATTGAGATCATTGATGCACCTAACCCCATTAGTCATAACATTCTTTCCCTCTCATTTATAGTGTCCAAAATCCAGATAATGGAACTCATTGGCGTTAGAGGTGGATTAATCAACTTGGAGGACCCCTAATCGAACATTGGGGGAGAATTTGAGAACCTAGTGGTACAAAGAAGGGGCTACTACATAAAAATGAACCCAATTTCTTCCTAGTCTCACATTGAAGGAAATTTCTTGGGAGACTACCATAAATGTAGTTCTTGATACTAGAACTCCAAACCGAGTCTTGAGATGAATTTATCCACGTGGTTTATACCCATTCTTATTATACCCATGGATCATGAGGTTGTAGGGAGTCATATTTGCTTCTATAAGTCCCAGACTGTAGAGAATTTTTGTCAGGATGAGATTGATCCTAGATCCAGCACTACAACAAATGCCGATCCTAGCGGCGGTTTTTTTCCGGTTTAGCGGCGGTTTAAACCGCCGCTATATTGTGTGGCGGCGGTTTACAAAAACCGCCGCTAAGTTTGGCGTCGGCAATCTATTAGCGGCGGTTTTTTTGATTCCGCGGCGGTTTTAGAAATGTGTCGTATGTCCGTCATTTAGCGGCGGTTTTGCTTCATTTAGCGGCGGTTAAAACCGCCGCTAACGGATTCCCGGTTATTTAGCGGCGGTTAAAACCGCCGCTAAATGCTCACAGGTATGGCATTTAGCGGCGGTTAAAACCGCCGCTAAACGTTGAACTGGAAAAAAAAATACGTTGCATCTGCTACACCACTGCCCCACTAACCAAGCACACAACCATACACCAGTTTCATAGTTCCAATTTAACTACATCAATTACCAACCACCTACATAATCATTTACCATATTTATATATTTAATTACAATCCATTATATATTCAAGACCTACATTTTTTTCAACCTAATTTAAGCAAAATTATCCTATTTATCCATCATCATTCATTTACTAGGATTTACCATTTCAAGAATTCCATATCTACTGAGTAACTAACAAGACACAATGTTATAAAATTCAAACACATCCAACCCACAATTTTTGCATCACAAATCATCACCTTATCCATAATCCAAACTCATAAAGTAACCATAACCATAATTCCATCTATTATGCAAACTATCAAATTAAATCAACCTCACAAGAAAAGGGAAAAGACAATGATTCCTTGTTTACAGATAGGAAATTCAATTACCATAAGTAAAGACATTATCATTTTAATGTGAGGTGATTTATCAAATTAAATTTTAGAAACAATAATAATTTCATAGAAGTAAAAACAATTCATAATAAACAACAACCAACACACATTCATAGAAAAGCAATATCATGAAAAACCTAAAGCACATTTGATATCACCCCTTCCCATTAATTTTAATATATCCAATTAATTATTTTCATTAGGAAATATCTTAACTTCCACCCAAGATGAAATAGTAGTATTATAATATCACATATTTAAAATAGTAATGAGGGAACTCAAATATCCTACCTTAATTAGAGATTTAAGGAGAACCATAATCGCAACAGAAGAAACAAAGGATCAAGTTTCACTAGGATATAAGAGAAACCCACCAAAACCTATCCTCAGAATCCCATCACCCAAACACACTCATAACTCAACCAAAAATATAGGGGTTCTCAACAATAAACACCCAAAATATTGGGAATAATAAAAGGTAGAAAGGAAAGAAGAAGGAAACTTGAATAAATGGAACTCAATTATCCACAATCCAAGAGGATAAAAACATTAAGAGAGATGGTAAAAGGTAATCAATGGGATTTGGTGTTATTCAAATATCAAATTAGAAGAAAGAAAATCAAAATAAGTCCATATGTGCCTTCTATTTATAGAGGAAATCCCAAATGGGTTCTCCATAGTGTGGAGACATCCCAATATGCTGTGGTCTCCCTTGGTTAAAGGAGATCTAAGTCACCCATATCTCTTTCCTGCCTTTCATGTGTTTTTAAAAAAAATTGACCACCACCATATCCTAGAACATGGAATGGACCAAGGTGTGCTGGATCCCTCGATTCCCTCCATGAACATCCACTATGACATAACATAAAAAGATTGGTTGTTTTCTCCTCACCACACCCAAGACCACGACATGGTTAAACCTAGCTCCCCGTGCTACACAGGTGGTACCCAAAAGTGAAATGAACAATATAATTCCCTTCACCGTGCATATTCTATTTCCCATGTTACACAGGGTGGACATCCATTCACCATTCCCAACAACATAACCAACCATACCATTTCACTCTTTGTGGTGATATCCTAACATCACACAACCATCTCCATAGACAACCTACAAGAACCAATGGCCAAAACAACCATCACCACAACCAACAACATGGAATGGTGACCCTTTGAATGCACATAACTCTCACCAAGACTCTAAAACACCTCTAAAATTCCTTTTAGTAGAAACAAGACATGGAAAAAAGTAAAGGGAGTGACTTTTGAATTCTGGACCCTCAAAACAAAAATCTATTAAACAATTATCATCCTTGAGAATCAAAACAAAACATAAACACATCACAATGTAAAAGTATACAACATCCAACACAACTCATAGAATATATACACAAAAACAGATGAATGATGTATATTTTTATCGGAAAACAAAAAAAAATTGGTGTTTTATTCACCCATAATGCAACTAGGTCAAAATTAATGTTCCCAAAAAATCCCACAACTTATTGAAATTCAATTCCAGATTTCCATCGATTAGGGGATTGAAAGTCATTTTAAAGAGAGTTTAGGTAATGGAGGGATTCCATATTCCTCCCAATAATGATGATATGAAATAGGAATTACATTCTAAACAATTAATTATGGTATCATGGGGAGTCCTAAAACCTCATCCATGTACAATCATTCTTAATAATGTATTTAACTGGACTCCTTGATTTCTATATAATGTTATGAAATCATTATTCAATATATGATCACATATCCTCCCTAATATTGGGGATACATTGTGACCATCACAATTTTGACTTCCACCCACTTCCAATTGGTATATAATGATTTCATGAATGTACACATCTAAGAACTAGTATATGAATTCATAGATCATATATATTGTGAGCCCCATTTATATATCTTCTTCTATTATAACACTGAATGATATAACCACAAACCAGATGTATTCAAACCTATGAGGGAAGGATGTATTCAAGATAACCTCATCATTCAACCACCTCGGGTGATTTTTAGACCATATATCAATCATAAAAAACCTATCAGATTCCTTTAAATGGTGTAATATATCATCTACAATTAAAATGGGTAATAATTCTTGATTTTATGATAATTAAACATTAATTACTCCAAACATAGTCTCAGAATACCATCTTAATACATAGAGAACAACACTAGAGTGCTAAAAAGAAATAATTTTCAGCAAATGAAATGCTTTTACTACAAACCAACTGTTATCATACTTGTTCAACACATCAACAATACTACTACTCATCATCTGATGCTGCATCGTCACCCTCTCCACCTTCATCTCTACCACCTGCTGCCACCTGTAAGAACATTATATTGAAAATTAAATATTGTTGCATATTTATAATAAAAATTAAAACCAATAAAAGTTTGCAAACTAAATGATTTTGATTTTTTTGTGATTTACCTGCTCACCACTACCCGATGCACTACCACCGGGGGCATATCTGCTCATATACTGACGTATTTCAAGCAACTCTTTCTGCAAATCAGATATCTGATTCCCCTGCTGGTGAACTGTGTTTCGTAGAGCAGACATCTCCCTCTGAGCATCTTCAGGTATGAAATGACTATAACCAGGAGTGGATGAGGCCGAAATCCCTGATGGCATGCGAAAGACCTCAGATGGTACGGGTCCCAAACCCATCCCGCGCACTCTACCAGGATGCTCCTTCCCAAGGACTTGACCAACCGGGTCATCCTGGGAGACTGAGTAGGATTGCCCAGGATTGGCATCCCATTTTTCTTTAATTTTTACCTATAAATCAAATATCAATATATATTAACACAGTAAAAACTGATATTAAGTTATTATAATAAATAATTGACTTCATACCCCTACTTCTCTGGCAGGTTCATTAACAAAACTTCCATCTGTTTTTTTATGAACATCCAGCCACAGTTCTGTTCGGGATGCTTCATGCCCTAAACTCTGTGACTGCATTAAACAAAGATAAATCATCAATCAAATATGTTAAATAGATATTATTATTTTATAAATATTTAAACTAATTAAAAGATTACCAATGACATTCGGCTTCTTGAAAAGCTTTTTGAACCCGCAGTGTGCGGGATTACCTGCTTCGCCCGGTTTGAAGCATTCTTTCTTGAGAGATCCTGAAATAAATAAAATTCAATTTAATAGTATTGTATTCAATGTCTATCTCCTCTTCATGTACATTTATAAATGTAAAATGAGGATAATATAATAATATATATTTCAATACCATCCGCTTCTCATCACGATGTCTATCGACAAAAACCTTCCACTGTTCTTTCGGTACCCCACTGGGTATCTTCTCATACATCTGCTGCACGGTCAACGAAGAATCGTTGACATCACACCACAACCTCCATTTGAAATCTTTCCATTTTTTTCCAAGATTTTTCAATGTCCACTTCCGTGCTATCACATCAGCAACGGTAAAGTGGAAGAACATCTGTATACAGAAATTCATTTTGAATATATTAGTAAAATGACATTCAATTAAACCATAAAGTAATAAAATTACCTTTATCTGAGAATCATAAACTTCATTTTTCCAGTTTGGAGGCATATGCCTCCAATCATCATACGAAATAGGCAGGGAAACGGGCTCCGCTGCCAGCTGACCTATAATCTGACCAAGTAAACCTGCGGCGTCATCCGTCGGGACCCCATAAGAATCAAATGGCACCACTATCTTCTTGCCATGCATGTTCCAAACATCAGAACTTTTTATGTCTCTTTCCACAGTTTCATTGTCTTCATCTGCAATGAGCAAACAATTACTATAAACAAAATGCAATAAATTTATTTAATTAAAATTTGTACCTATGACTGCGACCCTCCAGAATGTCCGTGACGAACTGGAGTGGGCGTGTCGCTGCCCCGCTGCTGAAGCTCCTGTAGGGGGAGGCGATGACTCATCCCCTAATGAGGCATCCACTGATGGTGTCAGAGATGGTGCAGGGGGAGATGATACTGTGGGGACAGACGGATCGTCATCTGTCGCAGAAGAAGAAGGAATAGTGTACCGCTTCTTCCTTGGCATTCCTGTCATTTAATCAAATAAAATTAAGTTCAGAATATATATTTCAAAAAATTCATGCAGAAAAAAAATTAAAAATGATAATAGATGCCCAGTATTAACAAACAATATATATATAACAATGATAATGAATGACTACAGAAATGAAACAAGTAGTTGCTGAATGAATAAATAATTGTACATACAATCATTTTCCCCTTCAATCATGTCGGTTTCCTGCTCCATTGCTTCATCCACTTCATTCATCCTTACTAGACCAATATTTTCAATATCATGATGGACAAATAATTCTGCTTCCTGTTGTTGATGAAATTCAATTGCAGAGGTCAAATCTTCCACTTCATCACCCATATCATACAAATCTCTTTGTATTACGTGAGTAACTACACTCCACCGTTCATCCACAACATCATTCACATAATATACCATTTTTGCCTGCGATGCTAAGATATATGGATCATGCAGTTCACGATCACCAACATCCATCAAGCGAGAGAAGTTTACAGAAGTAAATTGCAATGAATCTCTTTTAACACCTCTGATAAAATCGACCCATTTGCATTTGAATAAAACAACAGAAAAATGCCCGTGGTAGTTTAATTCAATAATATCATGCAGCTTTCCATAGTATTCCACTTCAGCAAATGTAAAAATACCACTATTCTGTGTTTTCAAACCCACTTCTCGATCGACTGTACGAAATCTAAAACCATTCACATTATAAGCGTTGAACTTTCTAACTTGTTTTATAGGACCTCTAGCAAGAAACTTCAAATCTTCTGAAAAGTCAGCTCGAGTATCAGTATTCATGATCTGAAAAAAAAATATAATTTAATAGATTTGCAAATTGTATGTGTCAAAGTAATATTCGTATTTATTGCAATATTTATAAACTTACACGTCGTGCAAACCATTCTACCAGCTCTTTATTCACAGCTTTCGTTATATCTTTTTCATTTCGTGTTCGGCTTCTCATTCGTCTCTTTGTTTGTATCCTCAACTCTTCAATAAATGGATCTGCAATTTCACTATTCAGCAGCACATATCTATGTGCCTGTAATAATTCCAATTCTGTTAGTGTCGCGTATGAGGTCCTCCCAACTGATCGGCCAATAGCAGGAAATATTTTTGATTTCTGATGCATTTGAGATTGAGTTGATGTGTCGTCAACACGTCCAACTCGAGTAAATCTTGTCTCAATATCATCCAAATATCTGGAACAAAAGGTGAGACACTCCTCGGCCAAATAGCCTTCAGCAATAGAGCCTTCTGGTTGAGCTTTATTTCTCACGTATGCTTTCAAATGCCCAAGATATCTGTGAAAAAATACTAATAATATTATGCATTTATTTAAATGCCAAAAAATGTTTACTTAACTGGAAACATATAAATAAAATACCTCTCAATTGGATACATCCATCGATAATGAACGGGGCCTCCTAATTTAGCTTCGTCAACCAAATGCACAGTTAAATGCATCATGACAGTAAAAAACGATGGAGGGAAGATCATCTCCATTGCACAAAGGGTCAATACAAACCTCTCCTGTAGGTTGTCCAGCTGAAATGGATGTAGAGCTTTCTCACATAACTGTCTGAAAAATGTGCAGAAATGGAGTACAACAGCAGTAACTTTTTCAGGTAATAATGTACGCAATGCCAATGGTAGTAACTGTTGTAACAAAACATGTGAATCGTGACTTTTCAATCCATATAACTTACGATTCTTCAAGTCAACACACCTCGAGATGTTACTCGAATACCCATCAGATACCTTCACATTCTTTAAAATTTGAAGGAACGTATCTTTATCCCTATTTTTCAATGAAAAAATGGCCGGAGCATACTTTTCATTCTCATCTGGCCAGAGATCACGTTTTATGTTCATTACTTGTAAGTCTTTGCGAGCATTGAGATGATCCTTCGACTTTCCATGCTCATTAAGTAATGTGAAAATCAAATTATCACATACATTCTTCTCAATATGCATCACATCAAGATTGTGGCGCAAAGAATTAAATTCCCAATACGAAAGTTTGAAGAATATACTTTTTTTCTTCCATTGTTGCGTTCTGATTTCACTTGACGATGCACTTCGCACTCGTTTTCCGCTATCATTCAAATGATGAACCTTCCCAAATTCTGTTTTAACATTTTCAAGTTGTGTCAATATTTCAGAACCGGTTAACAACTTTGGAGGTGGTCTACGATCAATGCAACCATTAAATTTTGATTTGTTCAGCCGAAATCTATGAGATGCATCAAGAAATCTTCGATGGCACAAGAAGCACCATTTTCTACTGTGAGGTAGCCGTTTGGGCTCGAAATCAAAGTTACAAACGGGACAAGCCAAACCCGTATAAGTGTTCCAACCAGATAAATTCCCAAGCCCAGGGAAGTCACTAATGGTCCACATTAAAGCAGCATGCATTTTAAACATTGTTTTAGAAGAAACATCAAATGTCTCAACACCGTTGCTCCATAACTCCTGCAATTCTTCAATCAAAGGCTGCAGGTATACATCAATATCATTTCCAGGCATTTGTTTTCCAGGAATAATCATCGAAATGATAAAAGATGTTTGTTGCATACACATCCACGGAGGCAGATTATAAGGGATCAAAACAACTGGCCAAATGCTATAACTCGTACTCAAAGTCCCAAATGGGTTGAATCCATCGGCAGCCAATCCCAATCGAACATTCCTAGGATCAGCTGAGAAATCTGGATGTAATGAATCAAATGTCTTCCACGATTGGGAATCCCGTGGATGTCTCATTAACCCATCATTGTTATTATCTACAGCATGCCACTTCATGTGTTCGGCGGTTTTTGATGACATGAATAATCTTTGCAATCGAGGCTTCAAAGGAAAGTAACGCAAAACTTTTGCAGGTGTGTTCCTTTTCTTCTTCTCCGTGAAATTATGTTCAGTCGTACTTCCAACATCACCCTTTGACTGCCATCTAGAAGAAGAACATTTCTTACAATTCTGTCTACTTGAATCCTCTCCCCAGTAAAGCATACAATCATTGGGACACGCATGTATTTTTGTATAATTCAGACCAAGCTTGTTAACAACTTTTTTCATATCATAAAACGATTCTGGGATTTTTGCTTCAGGAAATGCATCACGAATCAATTCCAATAACATGGACATTGCCTTATTTGTAATTCCACATAGACATTTGATATGGTACAACTTCAGTAGAAATGAAAGCTTTGAATATTTCAAACACCCACTATACAACTCTTGATTTCCATCGGCAACTAAATCATGAAATGCATTTTCCTCACTGAAGTTTTCCCTTACATTTGGCTCCACAGAATCAAGAGGATCCAATGATATGTTACAATCTTGATCTGCTTGTGTTACAGTCTCAGAAACATCACTTGTCACGTTGCAATTTGTAGCACCCTCTTCTGGTTGTTCTGATATGTTTTGATGCTCATAGTGGTGTCTTGCAGTGCCGAATGCATCATTTATGAGGTTTTGCATTTCATTTTCCATTGTCGAAGAACTTGGGACCTCATTCTGTGGATTAACATCAGTCCTCAATCTTTCTGTATTGTTTGATTCTCCATGCCAAATCCAACACAAATATTGCTCAGGGAATTACTTCAGTATTAAATGTTCATAAACTTCATCTCTCTTCAACCATGTTCTAAATTTACATTTAGGACATGGACATCTTATTCTCCCTTCAACGGATCGATTAGAAATTGCAAAATCTAAAAACCCATTCAAACCCTTAACATATTGAGATGTGTTCCTCGGTAATGTGATCCAACTTTTATCCATGTATATCACAATGTGCCTACACAAAATATACGATAGTGTAAGATTACAGAAACATAATATAATAAAGATGAACCATTGGCCATAAAGTATGCATAATATAATAAAGATGATTCATTGACCACATTTACCATTTCAGACCAACTGAACAAGTCTGGTCCATAGGAGACAGCGTCAACACCTCATTTAGGAGCAATAAGAATATCGGGATACACACTTATCATAACACCATCGATCACACATTTATGTTGCCTCAAACAACACCCCTTTAATGTGTGATCGAAACTGATCATAATGCATTTTAAATCAAGTTAACTACATGATCTTCATGTGGAAAAAGTTCATCATGTGGAAACTTTAAAGACAATTCATGCTATTCAAAAGTAATATTTTAGAAATGCTGGGAGATTGTGTGAGAGAAAAAAATTGGGAGATTTGGCTACACCATCCAAAAGATTAAGGGGTAAAAAGAGTTATCCCCACTCTAAAAATACCACCAGCTATTTAGTGTCTGTTGGAAGTGGTTTCTTGCATTTCCAGACACTAATAGCTAGCCGGTGGCACTGCAACTGTTTTGACTACATCTACCACCCGACCTCTCCCAAGGTTCCTATGATACTTTGAGATAACTCAAAAGCCTCCAACCATATCTAAAACTCCTCCATTGAGGTTTTCAAAGACTCAAAATTTGATTCTAAATCCCATTTCAAAATTCAACTTAGCCACTAAATTGAAAATTTAAGTTTCCCTTGATCTCTAAACACCTGTATAGATATGGGGTTTTACAAATACCATCCCTAATTAAAGCAAAGTGAACATAACTCGAAAGAGATTATAGTTTGGGCACATAAAAGAAAACATGATAACTATATACACATGTCAGTGTGTATGTAGGGTGTGAGAAAAAACATTCCCATTTGGATTCTACTATAGATTCTGTGAAATTCATTCCATATGAAATTTCAATAATTCTAGTTTAAACTACAGTTAGGAAAATAAGTTTCTCACATGTAATATTATCAAATAAAATATCACACCAAATTTCACATATTAAAAAATTTAATCCATTTTTAACTAAATAAGGAAAAAATAACTACTTTAAAACTTTAAATAGGAGACCTTTAATTTTTTTTTTCAGAACAAAACTAATATTTTACTATGTATCTATATCTTCTTAAAAACTCAAATATAAAACATAAAATTTTATTTCCTTTGAAAAAAAAATCAATTTAAAATCCACCATAATTTAATTCATTATATAAAACAAATAAAATCATAAGAATAAAGAAAATATCAATAAATAACTAAACCAATAATGAATAAGGAGTAACAAACACAAACACACAATGGTTTCATAATCCAATCAATCTTGGGGACACCATGAAAAAGAAAATGAAAATACCCTTTTTAATTTCATAAAAAATACTTGGTATCATGGGAAAATCACTAGGGTATAACATGAATGATATTGGATATATCTAATCAGAACACTACCTAATACATGTGAACCTAAATATTTTGGGAGCTACCATGGTCTCATTGGGTCACAAATCTATCCCATTAGCTCACTCGGTCTAATTGGGACGTAATCCCTAGCCAATGAATAATATACAGTAGGGTCACAATCATATAGATCTTTTACATAGCTACCTATGATCCCCATGATAAAACTCAAGGTATGTGAGGAAACAAGTAAGTCATATGATCATTACACAAATAAATTTTAAAACACTTTAACTAAATATCACATCACCTTCAATTCCATCTTAAGAAACATCCCCATTTCACAAAAAATTCCTATAATAAAGATATAAAATATTCTCCTCAGTAACAAAAATATATATGTATCAATCAGTACAAAATCAAGGGCCTTGACTAAGGGCTGTGTACATTTTTGAGAAAACCTCCTTGAAGGTGACAAACATGACTTTCTTTCAAAATTAGTCCAGGATAGCAAGCCATTTTTTTCCATTTTGAAATATTTATTTAAAATTTATTTAAATGAAAATAATAGAAATCCATACATAAAACCATTTAAAGGATCAATTTCCTTTTTTCATTTAAATCATTTGAAATTCCAAAACACCACCTTTTATTTAAACTTTTTATTTAAAACTACACCTTTTACCATTCCAAGACTTAAACATGGCCAATTGACCATAATAATTAAAATCAACATTAAATGATCCATATACACATTTTTTTAAATACTTGAAATTCAATATCACTTTATAAATGAGTAAACTATTGAAAAACCTTTATGAAAAGTAAGAAAAACTTGATATTTTTTTTAAATCCACTACTATTACCGCATATAGATTTAATTTAACAATAAAAGGAATTAGAAAACATTAGGCACTCAATGATCTTCTAATTAAAGGAAATTTAAAAAATTTACCTACCTCAATCAAGTGGAAGTCAAGTTAAAATGAGTCTACTTTTATAGAAAATATCAACCAAGAAAAGGGGAGCCCTCTAGAAGCCCTAAACACATAAAACCCCCATATTAGAACCATATCATACCCTAATATCCACCAACATATTTACTAGAGTTCATGGGATAAGTATAAAACAAGAAATAATGGGTGTAGGGGAGAGTATAGGGGATGAACAAGATGAAAAAAGCATTTACCTCAATAAATTTCTAGAAATCAATGGAGGAGAGGCTCAAAATGGAGGCCGCGGGGGGTGTGGCGGTCGCCGGAGGGCGTGGGGGGCGCGAGGGGCGCGGGGGCGCGGGGGTCACCGGCGGTCGAGGGGGGGGTGCAGGGTTCGCCGGGGGGCTCGGGTGTCGCCGGAGGTAGCGGGACGGGGATCGGGGAAGAGGGGAGGGTTTGTGAGGGGGATCGGGGTACGGGTATGCGATAGGGGAGGGGAAAGCGTCGCGGTTTTTCAAAATAGGTTGGGTTTCGCGGCGGTTTGTTAAAAACCGCCGCGAAATCTTTCACGGATAACGTTTAGCGGCGGTTTTGTGAACCGCCGCCACAAAACCGCCGCTAAACACTGTTTATGTTGTAGTGCAGTATCCACAAGGATTAGTAAAATTCCACATCATTCAACTGGACTATGATGTAAAATGGGCATTTGAGACCTTGAATGATGGAACCCTTGTCTTCTCTAAAAAATGGGATGATGGATCAAAATTCCACTTTGTCAGAATCATCTTTATTAAAGGATTTAGTGGAAACTACCTTAGATTGAAACTGAAGGAGTACTTTAAAATATTTATCAAGGGATTAATGCATTTATTTTGAAAAGAGGATAGCCTAAAAATCAAAATCCTAGAAAGTATGATGATGAGGTACTTTAGTACATCGTATTTCTATGATAGAGGTATATTACTAATCATGGTGTGTCATTATTTATCTACAGGAATATTGGATGTCCTTGGTTGAACCACTAGGTCCTGGATAATACTAGAAATATTCTTCTTCTAGATAGCTGGACTACTTTGAGGAACTATAGAATGAATTTATTTTGTAGAAGGTTGGAACCTGGATGGATTCAGGTGATCATGGTGTAGTCATGACTGGGATTAATGATCTACTAATATATTCAGATGTGGAGGAAAGCATAATGCTAAAAACTAGGTGGGATGTGCCTACTAAGCCCTATGTAGGGCCATCTATCTAGTTTCAATAACATGAATAACCTACTTTGAAGCACTATCCCTAGCATTATTATTCCTATCATATCCTATAATTATCCTATGATTACATCGGCTAGAGCCACTTGATGGGTTTACATGGTGCGACACGTTGCCTGACATTGTGAAGCAAACCACCAGCTTGACAACATTCAAATTGGCATATTTCCACTCCTAATCAGTAGAGTAGTCCCTGGATGGGGAAAATATAGAAGAATGTAGAATTTGGGAGTTATGAAGTCACCACAGGTGTGAGATGGATTAGGTATAATTGTAGGAATCTGATATCCCTTTCCCCATCAGTGTCTATTTTTCAGATGTTTGGAAGGCTGTGATGCATTTATGGAGGTAGCTGTCGAAGGAGGCATGATAACCAGATATGTTGCTATATTTCCGAAGTGGATGTTTAAAATTCAATGAGTGTGAGTGGATTACTTTTGATACAACCAATCATCATATATCTACATCTCATAGTTGGGGCCTGTTTCCACTCATTGGAGTTATTATTTCCATTTTCTGGGCCAGTAGAGACATGTATCACCCACTCTATAACATCACCCAACATAAATAATCAATTATCCAATTGGTACTAGAGAAACTCTTTGAAAAAAAAATAATTCTTTTATGGTGTGTTTGAGGATCCTATGATTATTTAGTGATCAAATTACACACAGTTAACATTAGGATTCCATTCTACAGGGTGTATATGAAGAATCCATGGACCTGTGAATCCAAAAAGTCATATTTCATATTTATTCTTTTTTTAAATGGTACCCTGGGATATTGGACTTGATTTGTGGTTGTAGCCAACTTTTCCCATTTACGTGTCTATGCTTAGTGAGTTTATTCTTGGCGGTACTGTACATGGAAAGGCTTTTCTTATCGAAGTTCATCTATCAAAGGGTCTAGTAGGTTTACTAGTTTGGGGAACTCTTCATTCACAATGGATGATATCTCTTCTTTCCTAGAATATATCATGGGACATAGAAGGGGAAATTAACATGAGTTTTGTTTAATACATTTGAAGGATTCTTCCATATGCAGATCCTTTTTGAAGAATTCCCAAAATCCACAGAGGTAGTTCATTAAGATGAGGGTAGGAAATAACTCATTAAAAAAATTCTCTATGAACATTGTGGTATGCTATTTCTAGGAAAGTAACATTTTGAGTTAGAAAATTAGTCCCTTACATTTTGTGAAAGGACAAAGACTTGATCTTTGAACATTTTATTGTATTTAAAGAGGTCACTGATTCCATTTTTTTCTGTGGGGGAGTTGAAATTATTGAGTAACTATCCTAAAATATCCTCCAAACTAGTAACAGACCCTATGGGAAGCTAGATGTACTAGATAAACACAAGTCATATAAAATTATGGATGAAGAATTAGTGTTTGTGACCTTCTGATATAATGGAGTCCCTAACATTGGTATTCACATTAAGGTAAAGTGGGCCAGATGCTGTAGTGGATTAATAGTTATGTTAAATGGGGGTAAAGATGAGATTATGAAACAATTGGGGAACTCTTACACTGTTCTCCCATGCTAAGAACAACCATTTCTTAGGTGGTGTTTCCACCTTCTATGTTTCTAGAGCCTTAAGGTAAGAAATGAGAGATGTTATCATGTCAACATGGTGGTGTTCTATGGAAACCAATGCATTAACCTGATCATCAACTCAGGGATAAACATGGAATTGATTTTGAGGTGTATAATCACAGTTCTTAGAAAAGGTCCGAGATCTATATCTCGGTCATTTACCATAACCTTTGGCTTTTGGCCTAGTTTGATGCATGGGGCCACCATGCTCAAATTTAGGATTCTGACCAAGGAGATCCTTGTGACCCACTAGAGTAGATATGGGGTCCCTTATCAAGTTATTATGGTCTTGGAACCACTATGAAATGAGATCAGTGGAAAACCTTTTATAATCCTTGAGCTCCTGAGGTAAAAAAACTATCCTATGGTCATACTCTGTTTTTGGTGAAAAATCAGATGGGTTATAAGGTTCTAATGTCCCTTGAACATGTCAATTCACCGATGGGTGGGGAGTAACATATCAATGGGAGGACTCCTAAGATTGAGTTTCTACCTCTGCTGACAAGTACTGATGCCTGCTGATGGGTTTGATAGGTACTGTTCCACCCCTTGAGGTGAGCTTTACTTTTCATGCACTGTGTCAATAGCCCCATTTCTCTATTCCTCAAATGGGTCAATAGTGACCACATTCACTATGGGGGAAGTTATAATGAAACCTTCATCATTGGTGGATAATCTATACTATCTATCTTATCACTGTCGCAGGATATGGTTGAAATAGAAGCAACATATTGCCTCTATCATCTGACATGTACATATAGAGATGCCACTTCCATGAATTGATGGAGAAAAATAAGTCTGTTAACATAGGGTTTTAGGGGATTCTATAATTATCCATATGAGTCATGATGCCAAGATACCAGGAGCACTATGATATCAACCTTCCCACACTACTGGTTGATGACATCTAGGTTCTCTTGGCATCCTAGGTAGGCAATCTTCCAATAATGACGGTAGTGAAATATATCCCATATAATCAAGTAGTAACACAGTCATAGTTCCTTAGTGAGGGGGTAAAAAATAAAATATATAGAACATCAGGTGGCTAGAACCCAACTGATTGTTGTTTAGTGACTAAAAGATCTCACCAACCGTCTTGCCTAGGGGAAGCATCCTTCTCTTGGTATGGACAACATTTGATTACAATAAGACAAGATAAGGCTGGATTAAAATATGTAGACCTGCTTTGTGGATTCTTTACACAAATAGGGGATAATAGTTTGGCCAAATATCCACTACATGTTGGGAAAATATTGGATATGGAACCAGATTCCCAATCATGTCTATATGGGTTGAAATGTTTTCCACTGCTTCATATGTGAGGTTGGAATCATCCATTTTGGACACAGTAGAGTACTCAACATCATTTTATGGAGTCAACCTAGACCCTATAATCTCTCCGAACACTTTTTTGGAGGTAAAGAGGAGGAATATTAGTAATGATGGAGATGATTCAAATGTGAGTTCTTGGAAGGAGGCCAACACATTCTCCACCTGAATGTATCTATTGAGGGATATGGGGGATCTTTTGCACCGCATCCTCTGGTATTGTAGCCTTAATTTTTGGGGTTATTCCCCTGACTTAGGCATTATATATGAACAATCAGTCATTGAGTCATATGACTCTTCGAAATATGAAAAAATGATGAAAACATAAAACATTGGAGGGTTATTCCATCGATAGAGTGGGACTTCTCCAAGTGAGGATTGTTATGATTCACATGGTTATCCCACTTGGGGGTTATATCCTACACCTCGGGTATATCCCTAACAACTGGTGTTATTCCTCCTATACCAAGATGGTTCTTATATATAGGGTATATCTTCTACCTATGGAGGACCTTTTTGATGGCTAATGGTGGTTCATGGTGGATCTACACATTTATTGGTTATATCATTTGGAGGACATCCATGATAGTTGATGGTAGTCTGAGTATAACCACTTCACTAGTTAATGATGGAATTAGTAGGAACTCAGTGCTAATTTATAGTGGTTCAGGGATGAACTTCACATTTATTTTCATCATCACGGGATGTACTGTAACAACTTTCAGTCATGCCAATTACTAAGAGATTCAACCTGACCTACCTAAGAGGAACCTAGGGCCCTGATCCTACGTGGGTGATGATTGATCCCTATTGACCTGTTATAGGGATATGATGGGATATGATGGAAATTGTGGGGTCCACTAGAGTCACATTAGATTCCTCACATTAGGAAATGGTTTGGGTCTTCCCTAAGAATCATCATCATGTTCTGTGGTCTAGTTCCATTAGAGTAGGTATGAATTCAATTAAAAATTCAACTTGTCAAATCAGTCAATTTCAATGTTGGCATGACCTAGTGGGATCCCACTTGGGTAGCTTCCAAGCAGTGGACTTGGAGGGCATAGCTCAACCATCCCATACTTCCCCAGTTTATGGGAGTGAGCTGTCAAAGTGCTCTGGGGATAAGTCGTTGAATCATTTTTACATTGGTATGGGGTGGTTTCCCCTCTGTGAGGCCCTCAAGGGAGGAATTTTTTATAATGAACTGATGCCTCGAGGTCTTGAAAGTCCATATTCATAGTGGGAATGACCCCTTCCTATTAATACTAGAGAACATAGGGTGATATGGGGCATCAGTTACTAGTAGCTGAAGGCGAGGTGGAATTCATGGTAGGGATGTAGTCATGTGGGATTGAAACATAAACATTTCCATTATCTTTGTGCCTATTGAATCTAATTCATTTATTTCCAGCTGCATGAATCCTATAAGAAATATCGATTCAACTATCAGTATAGATACAGTGTAGTTGACTCCCAATGCCCAAATGTCGTCCATTCTTCTTTTAGTAGATATGGGTCCAATGATGAAACTATCACATACTGAGGATTCCCATAGTTATCTACCATAAGTCACATGTGAGTTTCATTCTTGGAAAACCTCTTTATTTGTTGGACTAGGCACCAAATATCTAGATTTATTGACATGAAAATATGATGGTGTCACAATTCTACTAGTCCCCATACTTTAGGAGAAGAGTTCTACCTCAGGTTCACCATTTTTATTTTTGACGCTTTCACTTGGGCTGGCACTGTCCTTCTGGAAGACCATGATGTCCTACTCTTATTTCCCCACATTCTTATATTCCAAAGGTAGGAGGAATCCAACACATTCATCAGTTATTTGTTCTTATTGATTGAAATGGGATGATGGGATGTCACTCTCTTCTTCCGTGGATTCCTCCTTGGATCACACCACCTTGTCTGGGTCACCATTATAGATTTAAGCAATGTTTATGAAACTCATTTCCAATTCCATAT